>CM057009.1:292408965-293008965 GCA_029891345.1 Dryococelus australis | reverse complement strand
GAAAAAACCAATATAAAAATAAGTGTTGATTTTGATAAAGATGTTAAAGTGGGTGCCATTTGTGATGTTATTTTAATTAGTCAACGGAATTTAACTTATGATTATATGATAGAACGGATTACTGAAGATATATAGATTTATAATTTTATTACATGGATTATGTAAACGATATTACAGAAAAAAAGAAACTGTTTCGATATTTTAATACAATTTTTTAGATGTGTTGTTAAGTTGTTTCATAGAATAAAAAATCTTTTTGTTAATCCTGAATGAGCTATTTTCTTTCTCTTAATAATTGTTTTTATAAATAAAAATGCCTGTGTTACCTTGCAGCATAACAAAGCTTTCTAAAGATGGTTGTAAAATTACTTCTTTTTATAAAATAGATAGTGCCTCTAACGAAATCTAAGACTTAGTTTACAAATTTAATCGAAATTTACAAAGTTTACAATTAACACTCTACGAAAACATTAACGATGAATTTATACTTCATGTAATTGGGGACGATTTTGAGAAGATAGAAAAAAATTTTAAAAAGTTAGTACAACTTCCAGCATAACATTTTTGTTTGTGTCAACTTTATTGTCCCAATTTTATGTGAGCATTTTTTGAAAAGTGTAAATTGTGCTTATATGTAAAAAATTTTATTTTATAAATTCAGTAGATGGCTATTGCAGATCTTAGCGCCACTCAATAATTAGACTAAAATTCAAGCAAATTTCTCACTTTCAAGCAACTTTTATCAAATTCTTCTGAAAACATGATTCATCTCTTCAATTCCACCCCCAAAATCAAGCTAATTTGATCCAAATCTGCATTCTCAGTCAGGCGCACTTTTTTTTAAAAACATGCTTCGTTCACTCTTTAATCAGTGTCCTTGTCGGGAGTGAATGAGGCCAAATTTATGTCAAAAAGGCCGAATTTACTCCAAATTTGCAAGCCAAATCAAGTAATAAAAAAATATCACAAGAAAGTTATAAATATTTTCGGAATTTCATCAAAAATATGATGATTTAGCTTACAAATAAGGCTTTAAAGAACCCCGCTCAAAAAGTGAATGCAAGTTGAAGATTGATTTCGATTTTGACCTTAAATGTGGTTTGTGTAGAGTTGGGCATTGAAAGATTTTACAGCAATTTAGAAATTTGCTTGAATTTAGCTTGAAATTGCTTGAATTTTAGTCTAACGAGTTGCGCTAGGATCTGCAATAGACATCTACTAACCGCCATTAAGATCAAAGGCTCGTTTCCCGATCCTCGCGCGGCCAGTCAGCGACTGGGTACGTCCATTTCTATTCTGTATACTTTGCTATTCTGAGTCTAGGCTGTGTCATAGTTAGAGATAGGAAAATATTGGGAGTCGAATGACATGTAGGTTAGACACCACAGTCCTGTGTACGCTCGAGCCTCAGATGTTTGCTCATTGGCTGCAGCTCCAGAGAGCCTATGCCGACACTGTTAAGTAGTATATAAGTGGAGGTCGTGGAGCCGCTGAGAGGTTGGTTAATGTGTTTCCTCACCATTCGTGTGCACCGATGGAGTCAATATACTGCGTCGAAGAACCCAACAACGATACGAAAAGGTTTCCGTCTTTGTTCGTGGGAGTATCGTAGCCTGTCGGGATTATGGATTATCCTACCGCGAAACTGGTTCTCGTATTGGAAGATATGAAACCAGAGTGAAGCAGAAATGGGATCAGTGTGTGGAAGAAGGAGGGGCTGAGCGACGTACATGAAGAAGACGGCTCTGTCACACCAATGAGCGCGAAGACATACACGTTGTGCCCATTGCAATTACGGACCCTACAGACACATCAAACACTCTTGCTAATGATTTTAGGCATGTGATACATTAACCTGTGTCCGCAGGCATGGTTCGCCGCCGTCTACAGAATCAGGGCATTTTGTCCAGGCACCCATTACTGTGGCTGCGGATGACTGCTCATCACAGGCGCCTGCGGCTGCAATGGTGCCTGGAACATTGGGCCTCGAGGGACAAATGGCATGTCATCATCTCCTCCAACGAATTCCGCATTTGTTCACAGCGTCACGATGGTCTATCAGTATCTGGCAGCACCGTGGAACACGCCTGGCTAAGTCCTGCATTACGCATTATCATACCAGGAGTTATGTTACGGAGTGCCGTCGAATTCCAATCCTGCTCGCGCCTAGTCCGCATCGCTGGTACATTGACAAGCAACTGTTACTTCTCGGAGGCGATGGAGCCTGTTGTTTCCCCCATTTTCAGGGCCAGCCTAGAGCTTTGTATAAACAGGTCAATGCGCGACTGCTGTGATACACATCGTCTGACGATTCCTGGATGATTACCATGTGTGTGATTAAACGGATATCTTGCCCATTGTAAGCATATGGCCTATGGTGGGACGACTATAGCCTGTTCACGGTAAAATGAGCACTTTTGAAAGCCCTGCTTAAGATCTACTTGTATACACGTTGTGTGTTCCTCCGTATTATGTAAAATTAACATTGCCATAGGTCTCATCACTTCATCCATGCGTCGGTCAAGTGAAACTGTGAAATTATTAGAAAAGTAAATATTTTACAAATTTACTAATTTTTAAACTTCGATGCTTAAAAAAAACAGAATACGAAAGAAATAATTTTGAGTTATCACATATTGTTACCTAACATTTTTTATTCGACGTTAAGATATGCAACTACTTTCCATCCATCGTTACCAACTTTACTGGGCGAATGTCATTCAGTGCTCCCATTAGAATATATGCGGGCAGGAGTAGTAAAGTTTTTGTAAGGTTCATTTCTAAAGTGCTCACTTTATCGTGAACAGCCCTTTGCTGGCCTGTTACAGGACACCCGCGGCCAAAACATATAAACTTTGATCACGCATCGGAGCAGCAGGGGCCAGATACCTCAGATGGGCATTCAAAGACTCGTCCTCTGAACGTCACGTCGTGTAAAGGCTGTTCATGATATAGTGCACACATTTGAAACCTACCTTAGAAAAACGCCACTGATCCTGCCTGCATATATTCGAACGGGTTTACTGAGTGGCATGCGCTCAGTAAAGTTGGTAACGATGGAGGGGAAAGAGTTCCATGTCATAATGTCAAATTAAAAATGTTAAACAACCATTTGTAAAAATTCTAGCAGTTTTCTTCTTTTTCTGTTTTTATGCACCTAATTTGAAGAATTGCCATTTTTGTAAAATATTTAATTTTCTAATAATATCACAGCTTCACTTGACGAACGCATGAACTAAGTTGTAAGGCCCATGGCAGTGTTAATTTTACTTAAGCGGAAGTACACAACATGCATACAAGTAAATCGTAAGCAGGGCTTTCAAAAGTGCTCAATTTAACATGAACAGCCTTTAGCAGCTGTTGTTGCCGACAGTGGTAGGATGACACAGTACTGATTGTACCATGTTCTCTACGTCATGACGAGCTGCACGAGTAATAATCATAGGCTGTTCACCGTAAAATGAGCACTTTTGAAAATCCTGCTTAAGATCTACTTGTATGCACGTTGTGTATACATTCGCCTTGTGTAAAATTAACATTGCAAAGGGGCCTCAACAATTTTTAAATGCGTTGGTCAGATGAAACTTCAAATTATTAAAATAGTAAATATTTACAATATCTGCTAATTTCTACACGTCGACGCATTAGAAAAACAGAAAACAATAGAAATAATTTAAGTTATCACATATGGTTACCTAACACTATTTATTCGACGTTAAGATATGGAACTACATTCCTCTCCCTCGTTACGAACTTTACTGGGCGCATGTCACTCAGTGCGCCCGTTAAAATATATGCAAGCATGAGCAGTGACCTTTTTCTAACGTTGATTTCAAAAGTGCTCACTTTATCGTGAACAACCTTTACACCTGCGTATAATGGGTATTCCGTCCAATTAACGTGACTGTGATAGCTCACGCCCCCTTGGTGCTAAAATTTTAAAGGCCAGCAGTGTATTTTTGACACAGTGGTCACCCAACTGAAGACGGCAATTGCTACATCTACAATTAATTTCTACGTGATCAGAGGTGTTCATTTTAAATCCATAGGGAATATTTGTAATGCTGTGTCAATAATTCTAGTTACAATTTTCAAAATAAATTATTGTTCAGTTCATGCACATCAATTGTTCTTTATTTCATTTTAATCTCACGCGCAGTTGTGTGAGTGATTGTAAAATTAAAATTTCGATTTTTCAGTTGCGTTAATGATTTGTGATTCAAATAAAGATAAGACGGGAAATTGTATTAGGGCTTACATACCAAAAGTAGTCTTACGTTTTCTACAATATTAGTAGCAGTTACGAAAGGGGAACTAAGTACGATTTTTTATTATTACTTAAAAACAATGAACACGTCACAAAATATTTTTTTTTTTCGGAATACTTTATAGGTTTTATGTACTCGTAACATTAAATAATATTTGTGTAGAATGCACATGGAATTTATATTTCGTTAGGTATACCCATGCGTATCGAATACGGTCGATATACAATACAACGTTTCGCAGGCCTTTTATTTGAAACTAACCACGAACTTAAAGTGCATGTCTGTAGGACAGAGAAGTGAAACGCATTTTAGCCACTTGCTCGCGGTACTGTATCCAGTACCGTCGTCATTGCGCGAAGATGTCTGATTGGGCAGAACGTGTTTTTTTTTTTTTTTGCCGCTACGAGACGACCTTCTATCCGCAGTCCTTCACGGGCGTAGTAAAAAAAAAAAACACGGCTTGGCCACGCCGCATCTCATATGAAACATCTTCAGGACAAAAGGCAGAAATGCTGTGGCATTATTCGCTTGCTTGCATTGGTTAGGGTAAGTCTATACATCTGACGCTAGTAGCCAAGAAATAATAATCCATGAGTAACACACTTACTACTTTTTACTATGTGAATTTTTGTTTACAGGAAGATGTAGAAGAAGAGACTGTAAGACATGCAGAGCTCATTAAAAAGTAATACACCCGCTATTAAAACGTTCAGAAAATATTCATTATTTTCCCATGAAAGAAGAGTGATAATATTTTGTAACACTGAAGAATATATTGCTTGAATCTACTTATTTACGTGTTAGAAAAATCAGTGACGAAGAGTTTATATTTCATCAAAATTTAAGCGTTAGGCCTATATGTTGGATTCCTCAAAATCATATTTTCCAACGGAAGACTTCGTCAAGCAAGAACGTCATAATAATTTCTCTTTATGGAATAAAAATTAGAAATAATGTTAGAAATACTTTTAATAATTATATGTTTTCACACACATTGCAGTCAAAGTTATCATTTTTTAAAAACAGAAATGAACATACAAAAAAACCGTTATTAAAATTTTTCTTTACATATTAATTGCATATATTTATATATTAATATTAATTCTTACACACAGCCATAATATTTAATGATAAATGTTTTCTCTCAAAAAGTACTTTCTGAAACATCAAGAGCGAAAATACGTTTGTAGTATGGAAATGGGCATTGAAGCACAACCGATTCCAGAGTAGGATAGTAGGATTGGAGGTCGCCATGTTATGACGTTACAGTCCGCCGCCATCTTGGAAGCCAGTGCCCCGTGACTGTTGACCATTGACCTTTGACTCCTGTTCCCTGACCTTCGGCCTTTGCCCCCAAAAACCCCAAAATGTCCGAAAAGATTCGAAAAAAGATTTTAAAATTTATAAAAAATAAATTATTTTATCTTTATTAAAAACCGTTAAAAAATATATTTTAAAAATGTTTTACGAATAAATGTATTTAAAAATAGTTTTAAATAATTATAAGATGTTAAAAAAATGTTTTATTAATAAGTAATGATTAAAATTTAATTTAAAAACCGTTTAGTAAAATTATAAAGAAAGAATTAAATGTTTTTATTACAAATCTAATTTAGAAATATTGTTTAAAAAATATGTTTTAAAAACTTTCATCAATGGCCGCCTTATTGGTAATAATCATATGTTTATATATTACTGGAGGCCGCCATCTTGGTAGGCAGATTTCACGCCATCTTGGTAAGCTCTCATGTTCCACAAATTAGTTGTCTGCGCTCTAATGCCATGTTGATTTTTTTTGTTCGTAAATTGTTTTAGAGTTCGTCTCTCCCTTTCGACCAATTACTCACATCCGTTCGACCCCCACCAATTAGTGGCCTCCATTTCATCCCCTTCAATGTAGTTAAGTGTTTAAATGCTCCCCTATCGCCACCAATGCTTAACAGTGGCCAATTTCTCGGGTGTCTTCGGAAACTTTCGTTCTACCAATCAAATGCCTCTGTTCCAACCCCACAGCTATTTCCCATTGGCTAATTTCTCGTGTGTCTTCGGAAACCTTCGTTCAACAAATCAAATGCCTCCATTGAACACCCACCCCAATTTTCCCATTGGCTAAATTCTCGGGTGTCTTCGGAAACTTTCGTTCCGACCAATTAGTCACCTCCATTCTACCCCCACCAATGCTTCTCATTGGCTAATCAGTCGCGCAGAGACTACGCCATCCTTCGCCAACGTTCCTCGTTGACTAATTACTGTTTATTCGTAAAGGCTTCACCACGTCCGTTCTACCTCCACCCCCTTAAACTTTGGCTTTATAAGAGTTGCCTCGAGGGTCTCTGGGAAAAGTTGTACTGTGTTAATTCGAAAGGAGAGCATGGTGATAATTTTCGAAACTTTAAAGGTTTCAAACACCTGTTACGGTAGCCATGTTGTCAAGTGCAGAAGAAACCATAAGCAACGAAGAAGAACTGGAGATAATATTCTTCGGCTTATCCGCACGATATTAGCAGGAGGAGAAATTTCGTCTACTGGCACGAACCTGCTACCAGCATGCAACCCGCTACCATCAGGCAACCCGCATCCATCAGTCAACTCGTACCAGCCCCCGTATTCAGCCTACAGTGTATTCTCGCCAAGTTTCCGAGAGAGTCCCATAAGCTCCGACTTCGAAAACAGCTGCATTGAAGAAGAGCCCATTGCCGAATTTTCTCCAATCAGGTCAGAAGATGCGAGCAAGTACAGCGAACTTAATTGGGGGTACCGATGCGGAAGTTTTCGAGATGCTAGAGATGTTCTGCAAATTCAATTTCGCGATGGTGCAATTCATGCTGCACCACAATGGGCCCCTTTCCCGGAAAGAGTGTTTCGCTCGCAGTGATGACTCTCCGTTGACACAACATGCATGTTCCCACAGCTACTGGGACAAATTTCACATACTACTCAACAATAGTGTTACAATTTGTCTCTATAAATCAATTGGGTTAAACCAATTTCGTTAAGGGATAGAGGTCTTAATCAAATAAAAGAAATAATTATAATTATCTAATTTTATTTACATTAACTAGAAACAAAATTTTATCGATTCAACATCACACAATAAATTGATATCACATACTGTTTACAATTAATGAATTAAATTAAAACAATTTATATTTTACTTAAAATAAATCAATGAAATTAAAGAATTAATAATCAGTCCGAATAGACAGTGTATCAAACGATTCAATTATTTTATAAATCATGTGTACATATATGACTGTTCCAATATTTACAATAAAATCCGCATTACATGTCCACTCAGTCCAACCTCAGTTTAGTCCATGTCCCGCCAGCCAGCAATATTCTAGACTTCTTTGAGCTCTCTCATGCACAGTAGAGTTCACTCGCTGGGTTTCACGCCCTCTCGTCCATTCACACCAAGAACACCTCTTCCATGTCGTACTGTACTTGTCTTCGCACCCGCACTGAGCTAGATCGCCTTCGCCAAAGACTGCTGGCCACTGGACCACGGCAGTATATTATGTGTCGTAGGCCATGATCCAGAATTTTCTGTAACTCGCGCGCTGCGCCGAGCGTCCTAATTCCCAGAATATTCTTGCACATCCTACAGGCGTTGGCTCCTTCAGCGGGGCAGGTGGGGGAGGAGGAGGGCTGTGACGCCAGCCATTCTCACCAGAATATTCTTCCATATTCGCTACATTTGTCGGCATCCCCAGCATAGGGGAGATGAGAGAGCTGTGACGCCAGCCAGGAGTCGAGCGGCTCGACAGCTTGACCGCTGCTGTCAATCCTCCACGGGCTTCCCAAAAGAAGTGGGGCAACAAGTTAGCGAGCATGTCAGCCTGGTGAATGAGGGGGGGGGGGATGAGGCGGATCACCCCGGGTCATGTATAACGGAAGCTGGCAGCCGATGCCAGCTGCAGTATGTAACAATAGCTTTGTATGTGTGCCGTGTCTGCCGTATAGTCCCCCTGAACATAGGTCTACCCTGGTATTGACTTGCGTCTGCAGCTATCATCTGAGTTTACTATCCTCTGGATTAAAGTTGGCTTGTGTGAGAAATAAAACATGCAGCTGGAGCGACAAGCCTTACATGGACTCCCATCGCCACTCCTTCTGACTGCGCTAGAACAAAATCCAATTCAATACATGCTACAGAGTGGCTGGACATGTGCGTGAGCTCACATTACGACTGCATGTGTCTCTAGTTTACTTCAATAATGCGACTCGTACCCACTTCTTTAAGTATGCTTTTGCCTTAATAGTTTCTTAATGCATCTATCAGTCTCACCTGAAATTGGGATATCTCGGGCTCTGTGTGAGTGGTTCCTATAGGAATGAAAAACACATAAAGCCTGCCTACCTGCATGCATGTAATGTCTCAATGCCCGCATGTGATTGGCCAGCTGCAATAATGCGGCGACTCGCTGATTGGCTGGTCGATGTC
Organism: Dryococelus australis; assembly: GCA_029891345.1. Taxonomy (NCBI): domain Eukaryota; kingdom Metazoa; phylum Arthropoda; class Insecta; order Phasmatodea; family Phasmatidae; genus Dryococelus; species Dryococelus australis. The sequence goes on along the minus strand of CM057009.1, from coordinate 293,000,253 downwards.
CGAACAATATATTAGTTGTGTAATACGATTGGTTCAAAGTCAATATGACGTCATATGGCTTGAATACGCGTATATAATAAGCAATGGAGGGTCAGCTGAAAGAGACTTAGTTTGACAACGGCTAATGTGAATGGTGGATTGTCTCGGCTAGCTTGTACGCCAGGTAATCCATGGCCAGTTACATTTAAGTGGAGTGGATATTCCCCGCCAATGGTTTCTCGCCGTCGATTTCTTCTTTGAAAGATATGTCTCGTGTTTTACCGGGGCCATCGACTTCTTCAGCTGTGATGTCTACATCACTAGCAGTATCTACTACTGCCAGTGCAGTACCATCGTATCAGATTGGTGTGGTGCCATAGACTTCTTAAGCTGTGATACCTGCATCACTATCAGGATATTCAGCCACCAATGCAACACGGTCATCTATACAGATGGCACAGTACTATCGACTTCTTCAGCTGTGACACTTAACACCATTGTTGGCGTTACATGCTTCTTTTGCTCCAGCACCTTCATCTCCAACAGGTCCGTCCGAGTCTTTGCCTAAACCACTATGTTGTCATCAGTGTCACTACGGTGTACGGCGCCATGAAAGCTTTCATTGTGTCAAGAATCCCTGTAGCATGTCATTTTTGTGTGACAGGTGTGGTAAGCAGTTCAGCCGTACTTACCATTTGCTTAGACATGCAAATACCTGTAAAGGTGAAGTGCATTTCTCATCAGGACCTCGCTACCAGGTCGGCTGCAAGCAGGTCTCTTGTGACTTCGGTACATGTCCTCAAAAGTGTAGTTACCTACATAACATGCCCAGCGCAGTGTGTCGGTGTAATAAATGCCACGATATTTTCGTACAAGGACAACACAAGTGCGAATAGGGAGCTGCATAAAAGCCTGTAAACTACAGCCAAGTTGCATATATTGAGATGAATATATATCGAAGAATATAGTAACTATTTTTCGAGGCTATGCACGACTGTATTAAATTAACTGAATAAAAAATGCCTGTGAATAAATTTGTGTTTTGTTTCATGTTTACTTAATTTGTCAGGATATAATTAAAATTTAAAAGGCACACAAATAAAATTATTTCAATCAATAATTAAATAAAAGTACTTTTGAAAAACGAACAACTTCAAAATTTTAGTAAAAAAATATAGATTTAATAAATTACACCTGCATCATACAAGTATGTATACTACTAATTTAAAAATAGTTATTAAAATAAGGTGAAAATTGCAGTATTTCCTTTGCCTATAAAAATAAGAGTGTCGACAGCTCACCTGGCGGCTGGATCGGCAACTCGCCTGGTGTTGAAATCGAGAAATTAACTCCCCTTATGTGTTGAAAATATAATTCAATTAGGATGGTGCCGACAGTGCAACTTATACTTTAAAATCATAAACCAATATGGCTGCCACCTGGTGGCTAAATCGACAGCTCGCCTGGTGGCGATATCAATTATTAATACACTAGCGCCACCTAGGTGATGTAAAGGTAAACATATGAAAACCAAGATGGCGTCCTCTAGCCACGTATAAACAGTGACAAATGAAATAATCAAGATGGCTGCATACGATAGAATGGGTAATACTGAGGGGTGCGGTAGCCTGCCGACTAATTAAAGAAAGCAAGTTATTGACTGATTAAATAACAAAAAAAAATATTGGTTAGGTTAGTGTTTGAGGGACTTCTGGAAATGTAAATAAATTATTTAATAATAATTTTTTTAAATAACTTTTCTCAAAATTTTTTTGGATTTTTGGGATTTTTTTGGGATTTGTTTTTGAAATTTTTAGCTTCAAAGTCATCCAATGTCAAGGTTGAAGGTCAAGGTCATCAACACCTAACATTACTAACGAAATGGCACTGGTTGACCTGGCGAGGGCTGGTTGTGTCGCGAGCTTAGTAGATCCATCTGACATGGAAACCCAGACCTCCTACATATACATCTTAAAATAATTTTTTAAATTAATTTTGATTTTTTTTTTAATTTTTAAAATTTTCTATAATTTTTTGGGATGTTATAATTTTTATGCATTTTTTCTCGTATTTTTGGTTTCAAGGTTATCAAGGTCATATACATGCGGTCAAGGTCAAGATCATTGGTCAAGTAAAGTTCAGCCAGATCCAATATGATGGCTGGGTGACCAGAATGACAGAGCATGATGTCGTCTCTGGCTCCGAAACCTCAGTCCCTTATGCACGACTTCTCATTTTTATTCTACTGAGATGCTAACATTTTTACATTGGATACACCAAAGTAAATACTGAAAATAAGAAACTATTTGTCAAAAAAACTATGAATTAAGAAAGGGACTTTCTAATTAGTTAGCAAAAAGTAAATATGAAGACCTTGAAAATAAATGTACTATTGGAGATTACAATAGTTATACTAAAGTTGCTTTATCAACAAATGACATTTTCCAGGGATATAACCTTAATAAGCAAATAAATTCTTATAAATGCTGGAAATGTATTAACATAATTAAGCCATTTTATGGAAAATATTAAAACAAAGACAACATTCAAGATATGAACCAAATACACCTGAAATACTATATTCCTTAGTAACACCAAAATATGACCAAGGAATAAAAAAATATGAAGCTATACCAAATGAACATGTCTCAATTAATGATGTCAGAGTGTTAATTGGCCGTCTTTTCCATGGTGAATAAAATGCGTGCCATAATAATAATAATTACAACGAAACAAGTAAGAATTATAAATATTTTAAGGAGTAAATTAAATAGTTTTGTCGTTATGAACCACAAACGTATTTTGTACCTGATGTTCTAAATGCCATTCTTCACTTACTTTGGTGTCCCGAACATCATGGGAAATGACTCATAAATTAGGTATTAAAAATTTTTGATTTACCAGAATTGCATTTACCTGGATATAATTACCATTGTGATCCATTTATGAAACTAAGCGAACGTTTGGAGAAAGGTGGCAAATGTATAAATAGATTAGATGAGGCTTGCAAACATCATGGCATTGCATACAGAGATCACAATGATTTAAAATCTAGGCATCAAACTGATAAAATTTTCCAAATAGTATCTAAAGAAATTATGCTAGATAACGATACTTCCATTGGGGAAAAAAATTGCTTCTGCAACTATTCTGGAATTAAGTTTGCATAAAGGAAATTAGGGTGGGGGATACAAATGTGAGGTTAAAATTAACTAAATCTATATTAAGTTTTGTATAAATGAAGATATAAACAACAACATTCGAAATACCAATCCACTGAATTATATAATTAGATACTGATAAATATTTAACTGGAGATCAGCTCACTTTCAGAATAAAAATTAAAATAACATTTTAAATCTGTAGTGTTTCGTTGCATTGAAAATGGCGGATACTAGTGAACAACGAAAAACTCGTAAATAGAAATCAGTATATTTATCTTTTAAAGCACAGAATATGAACTATACATAACTTATGCTGACTTTCGAACCTTGTAAAGACATGTATGTGCGCAGAATTATTTACACAGGATGCTCGGAAATTCCCCTCACAATCTCCTAGGGCTTGTAGAGGTGACTGAGTAGACGATCGTTTGAATAGGAACCCATGTACGGAAACATACAATTTCCGTGCTGCAGCCATTTCAAATCAGGTATTTGACACATGACCGTCCTGAATACCTGCCCACACAGTGATAGAAAATCTGTGCTGGAACCCCTGGACATTCGTGGTATTGGGGTTTTCGTCTGCACACATTCATCTGTGAACAGAACGTGACGTGGGAACGGACTCGTCGGTGCAACGATGCATAAACCACGTGCAGAGGTCAACACGTGGTGCAACATCAGCTGGACCCAAAGACTGTATGTACCCTTTGGAGGTGGTAAAGATGTAGTTGTTGCTCATGCAGAACCTCCCAGATTATCCCGGGAGCAACACCCATTACACGCGCAATTGTTCGCGTACTCGCTGACGGGCTCTGTTCAACGTGATGCAGTACAGCCTCTTCCGATTCGGGAGTGCGGCGTCTCTTTGGAGCACAGTCGTTCCGGTCGGCGGTGAAGGTACTTTGTTCTCGGAGCCATTGCGTAACTGTGAATTTGCGGAGCACCTACAAATATTTTTTTTATCTAGTTTATCTGTACATCAGACAAAATCAATTTTCTTATCATTAATCAGTCTTAGTTATAAGGATATATCACTGTTTTTATAATAGGTAAATAAAGAAAATGCAAAAAATGTTATTCTGGAGCGAAATTTGAAAACACAGTAAAAATTGTGTACTACGTGACTCTTATTCGCCTGTAACCTTCTTGTGACCCTCTAAGGTCTAAATATGTGGTTTCTAGTAATGTCACATATATAATTTTTCCAGTTTCTAGTCATGTTTGATGTTTTGCGTGTTTCTGTCTGCTACATGCACATGGTGCTACTTTTTAATGCACGAAGGAATAGTTCCAAGCAGCGTTTGGTATTCCAACTGCTGCAAAAATTATAACTATCTGGTTCCAGCGGCGTAGAAAGCTTTGTGTCGAGTCAGCATTCTTCGTTCGCGAAACCTGAAGGTATGGTAAATACCACGACGATCCGTATGTTGTATTCGCGGAGCTCAGCTCTGTTTTCTTTTCGTTACGCATCGCGTTACCGTTCTACACTCCAGAAAAAAAACATTTCTGTGCCGTTTTTAAGAGCGCATCGTTATCTGTTTATTTGACGTGTTTACTAACACGGGATTTGCTGACTGAGCGTATCTCTAGGTTTCATTCGTAATGTAAACAGTTGTCATGCACTAAATTTCGCACGTCTTGGACAGACGTTAAGGTAGAGAGCTAGAAATCATTGTGGGGTTGCCAGTTTTGAGCCTTAAAATATATTCAGTATCCATTATCGAAAATCCTTTTTCGACATGGCATAGTATATCAGTCAGATGAGAGAATAGCTGTAATATAAACTAAGTATCTCAATTTATTTACCTTGTGGAAAAAATAGAAACTATATATTGATTACGTTTTGAAAAATTGCACAGAAGCAATAGGAGTATAGTAAGTCAAGAGGTAATTGTATCTGAAATATAATTCTATTATGTTATGTGCCCGAAAAAAGTCATATTTTATTAAATTCATCTCAGAGGTAAGTAATCGTAAAAATTTCACCAGTAGAAACTGGCGTCCAACTCTCCCCCTTAATGTGCTGCAGCTCCTTAGTTACAAAATCCCTTCTCGACAATTCTTGTGGTTTCATCTCGGCTGGCCAGCTGACTCCGCCTACACATTAAAAAATACCAGCAGAAAAATGACAGGGAAACTGTTATGTATTTGCGTTTTTAGGAAGAGGCAACCAGGGTTGCGGGCTATCATCGGTATGTTCTGTTAGTTCGATACGCTTCTAGTTTTTGCGGAGGGAAAATTCAAATATTTGTGAATTAGTTCTACTAAAGGAATAGGGCCTACACTTTTCGTTAACTGAGAAAGAGTTCTCTCATGCAGGAACTGTATAAATAGTTGCATATAAAATTACAGACAATGTTCACACCAGAAAAAAATTGCAAAGTATTTCACATTTGACTTCCTAAATCACAGTGGAATATTTTAACCTTTTAATAGTATGGAAAATTCACCGTACGTCAGGCTGCAAATTCTGACATATTACAATACGCAGTTGGGAACATCTAAACCATTTGACTGTTTCCTGAACAAATATAGGGAAATTACTGTGGATGTATGTAGGAAAGAAAAGCACAATTCCTTCTTTCTCAGTAGGCGTATTCAGTGATGAGGATATTATGCAAAAAAATATTCTTTGAGTGCACTTATGTTTAGGCCAACAAAATTTCTAATATGTTCACGAGTAACTCAATCTCCATTATCTTAACTTAAAATGGAACACACATTTTAAAATTAAAAATTAATAATAATTTTCTAACGAAAAATATTGAAAGTGACTGTTTAAATAATTTAAGAAAAATGTAATTCTTTTTAAATACGAGGCAAATGCTACAGCACAAAAAGCAGAAAAATAACAAATGTGTGTGAATTATAAACTGGCGTGAGCATAATAAAAGTATACAGTATACAGTTGCAAATACCTATACCTGATCTTACAAACCTTATAGCCACTAACCAGCCAGCACTTATTGTCCGATAGAGGAGCCTTGGTGCCTTACTCAGTGGCACTGCCAATAAATTCATCGTTGCCACTGCCAGGATCATTTTCATGGGCGGTGTCGAACTCCGGGTCCAGGGAGACGGTGAATGAGTTATGTCGGCAGCTTCGTGCTTTTCCCTCTCCCAGTCCTCTATCAGCTTCTCCACATGGTCGACACACTTCGCCCATATGAAGAAAAGTCCGTCCAGGCCTACAAAAACTCCTAGCATTAATGAACATAATTTTTAATAAATAAGTAAACCATGCCTGTGTCTCAAGAAGCAATAAATGCACATACAAAGAAAGATTCTTAGAATTTGTGGTGTGTCATTTAGACAGACACAAGTAAGCCTACAAATCAGTTGTTAAGAAATATAGAAGAAGAACTAAGACGGAAGAAAAAAATATAAGCATTAGAAAAATATCTGGAAGCAAAGTGGTTACTCAATATTTTAGTAGTTGAGAGAGAGAGAGAGAGAGAGAGAGAGAGATTTGGGCGCCTCTTAACAGCGAGAACTTGATAGAATATAAAAGTCCACTCGAGAAAATACAACACAGAGAAAGGCAATAAAATACACAAAAAAAACAAAGACATGTAAACACCCACAATAGAACACGCAAAGCTGCACTGTTAATTAACCATAATATACTTGCACCTTGAAGTATAACTACAAAACATATTAAGCAAAACAACAGAATAGGACATTGCGTGACTCTCACAACTTCAAGGACTACGACAGAGAACCAACAAGTTGCCTCAGTAATTATGATTTTCTAGAGTCTATCAACTAGCTCCAGGAAAGAAAGGTAGGTAGTTAGTTTGGGCTTAACGTCTCGTCAACAGCAGTGTTATTGGAGACGGTGCAAGGTTGCGCAGGGAGGAGGGATTGGGGGAAGGAATCGCCCATGGCCTTTGTTAGGGACCCATCCCAGCATTCGCCTCGAGTGATTTCGGAAAACCAAAATCAGGGATGGCCGGACCGGGAATCGAGCCCGTGGTTCTCCCAAACGCGAGTCCAGTGAGTTACCTCTGCGCCACCTCGCTCGGTTCTAGGGAAGAGAATTAATGCAAAATCTGTGCCGCTCTGGTACACCGGAGCGCGAGTGGTAGCGAGTACAGAGGGCACACAGAATTACCTGTTCCATACTTTTTACCTGCATCATAGATATCTTGAAAAATCGTTTGAAGCAGGTAAATTATTTTGCACAACGGCGCAAAGGTTGTGTGAAATAATTTTTATTGAATCATTTGTGGAGTTATTATATATTTTCTATGCATTTTGTAATATCTTATTGTAGTATTTTTAATGTTTTTTTGCGACTTGTACCCCACAATTTACCTTATTCTCATAGTATATGATACGGAATGATTAGTACTGCCGACACACATAATTTTCCAGAATAACTTTTAAATTTTTTTGACGTGATCTTTAAATTTGCGACCATAGTGTGAGGCAATCCAGAAAATCCGATGATAACAAACTCGGGGGATACAGTTTGGCATTGTAGGTCCGAATCTATCGTCTACGTTTAAAATTCAATTACACCACTCGATTGCCAAAGGATCAAAGAATATGTTACGTTGAGTGACGACTGCGAAGCATCGCGCGAGACCGTTGAGGCGGGTGGGGGGGGGGGGGGGGGGTGCGCAATTTTGAGTTCGGTTTCGCCTCGTCTCATAAATTCCGTGTAGTATGACTTTTGACTAGGAGAAGCTACGACATTCGTGTTTAAGTTTCAGTCGACAGCTCTCGTCAAGATCACTCGATTGCGTGTATAAAAACATTTGTGTGGCGTAGTTATGGTGACATTGTATGGGTTTAATTTTAAAAATTAAGAGAACTTATCACAATTTCGGCCTATTCTCGTCAAAAAGCCAAGTCGAAATACATAAATCGTATACGGTTGGAAAGAGCTTCTCAAAAGCAGGCCAGTGATACCCATCAAATCCCATATGATAGAGTGAACCGGTGCCAGGAACGGAAAGAAAAAAAACACCAAGGCGTCCGAGCGCTGCAACGTAGACGTATTCACGCAAAACAAACCGCCGTGTCCCCAACACAGCCAAACCCAATTTTTTTCTCCAGAAAAGCCCTTATTCTTCATTACTGTCACAGCTTATATTTAAATTATCATTCTTTCATGGTGCAGTTGCACTGAAGTAACATATTATGTAGGCTTTTATGTGCTTTATTCTAATTATTTATCATCAGAATATTTTTCTGTCAACCAATAAATACGCATTTCACAAAAGCTGTGTGCCATTATTTTATCCTCTACATAAAAAAAAAAATTGTGAACTTTTCAAGCATGGTTTCCCATTTTTGATTACAGCGAGGAGAACATTTACTGAACTTAGTTTGTGCTATTTCATGACAATTTCAATTAGACACACCTGTGTTCATTACGTGCGAAATGTTGAAATGCGTAACAAAGTGTGTATTTGAAGTAAAGAAACTGCTGCACGTAATTGCAAAACTAATACGTAAAAACCACAGATGAAAAAAAAAAAACTATATTTAAGTTGTCTATTGTGATAGTTGATGTAGAATTAGCTGTAATATTGATACCTATGCATCTGATTTACTTGTAACAGATTATTGAAAATGGACAGTACCAATATTTCAAATGCAGTATTTCACTAAATTCATTAAATTTATTGTTTTAACTTTTTGTTATAAAATTGGAATTTTTTAACAGTTTACTTTCAGGGACAATATGGATGTGGCACTTGCCACTACGTGTGTTAGAAATTCATTTCAATAATTTATTTTTTTTGTGGATGTGTTGTTTCATACACAACCCAATAAAATTTACCAAATCCCACATTTAAAACACAAAATAAATTCACCCACATGAATAAAGCAGTTACATGAAATACACATACTTAACGAAAAAAACGCTTGAAACATTGACTGTTTACATTCAGAAGCAATCATAAACCTGAAAGCAGAAGAGTGTACAGTAAATAAAATGTCGTTTACTTTTATGTGCATCACTAATTATATCTCGAAAATGTATTACTAGTAGAATCACTCCACCACGTTACTGATTTTCAAGTTACTCAAGATCACGAGGCACACTACCGGTATTAATAACGGTATTCATAAATAAATCTTTAGCACTCGATTCGTCAATGCAACCTTATTAGGAGTCTTAAGTGCGTATTTACAATTCATGAACAATGCTTAAGCTTGTCTCAGGTACAGGCGTACAAGGCGGTCTTCACGAAGACCATTTGAATGTTGTGTGCCTTAAGACTTCATATTTATGTTGCATAGTCACTGCTTGAGATCGCAATTTCTAACCACGCTCCATAGTCGTTGAGATTTTCCGTAAGACGGCAAATTAGCTCGTCTTGGTCAAGTTCACTGTAGAGGTGACTAGAATCGGTGTTTTTTACGGCGGATGCTAATTGAATGGCTCCATACGTCAAAATATCGAAGATTTAGGCAAATTGGCGATATAAAAGCTTGTGTTAGGTTGAAAAAATGATCTAATAACGTTCGTGTGTGAAAACGTACATTTTCCTGTCCTGAGAAAGTATTTTCATATCTGGAATGCTACAGATACCATTAATTTTCTAACGTAATTCGCATAGTAGAACTAAAGCACCTACCATTAATAACATTGTAAAAACTAGATAATGCTAAATGTATTACAACTTATTTAAAAAAAATGGATTTTAGATATTTTAAAATCTAACTGTAACTAACATAAACGTCTATTATGTAAAAAAATTAAATTAGAACAAATTATAATATGTGCTAAATTAACGCCACAAGGAAAAAGTTTTGCAAGTGTAAATATGGAAATAAATGTTATTATTCACACAATTTGATCTACAATATCATATTACACTCGGCCGCAACATTTACCTACGCAAGAAAATCAATTTTATTACACTTCAGTGAATTAGCGCCACTTTGATTTAACGATGTTTTTATATATTTGCCATACTTATGAATCTTTGGGAATCATTTGTTTTTCATTTTGCGTATAATATCACGCAGTTATTACGTCATGATGACGAAAAAAAAAACTATTGCCTTGAGCACGCTGCCTTCACGAAACTCGTCTTATTTGTAGACTATGAGACATGGAGTGGAAATAAAACTCTCTTGAAAAAAAGAAAGATGTTCTTGACCAAACTGTCTTAAGCTCAACCTTGAGACAACTTGACTATGAACACTACTCTGAGTGTTCCCGTCTTCGTTTAACATTTTTCCAGTAAGGTTGGCAACAATCAACTGGTAAAATCTGGTCTGCGGCGACTGTGTATTTCAACTGCGCTTCGTTAATCTATGATGTTTACGTTCCTAACACACTATAACCTCATTATTTTACTTTCCTTTGACATTAAGTAAACTGTACTTATTTACTTTTTACTCCTCCATAATGTGATATGTAACTATTACTACTTTTGTAGTGAGATTAATTTACTACCATAGCATTTATGAGTCAGAAACCATACACAAGGACTTACATTCAAAGAATATTGTTTATTTTAGCCTTCCGAAGGAAAGAAAGGCCTATGCAATCAACTAGATGTCTGTCTGGAATGCATGCCACCCCAAAAATAACTTCTAAACCCGAGAACGAATTTAACAAAACTAGATCCATATTTAGTATTTAGTAGTAACGACAACAAAATTTAATAGTTTTCTATCACGCCGGGTACTTAATTCCAAAATGGCGGCAATTGTCATATCTCATGAACCAATTACCCGATATAAACCAAATTTTGAACATTAACAGTGCATTTTATTTATAAGCATCGCGTTTAGAAAGCGATAGTGGTATTAATTCACCATTTTGGAAGATAACACAACTTGAAGAAATAAAGCTTTTCCTTTATATCTCGGGAACCGTTCTACCGATTTAAATCAAATTTAGTACGTTGGCAGTGCATCACGTAAGCATTGAATCAAGAAACCCATAATGTAATTGGTACTCCATTTTATAAGATCTTACAAATTGAAAAAAATAAAGTTCTTACATTATATCTCGGGAAACATTTCACTTATTTAAACCAAATTTGGTACATTGGCAGTGCGTGATGTAAGCATTTGTTTTAAAAAGCCAACAATATTATTGGTTCTCCATTTTGGAAGATAGTGTGTATTGGAAAAATAAAGCTTTTACATTATATCTTGAGAACCGTTGAACAGACTTAACGAATCTTGGTAAGTTGGTACTGCAAGATGTATGTGTTAAATTATGATAATTTTATAACAGGACATTAGTGTAATGTGAAAAATAAATCTTTTGTGTTATATCTCGGTTACTACACAAGTGATTCCTGCCAAATTTGGTATACAAATAATAATTTAAATTGATAAGGCACTTCTTATATAAAAATGGCTGTTATATAAATATTTCAGGTTTATTTGCAAAATCTCCCATACTGTTTGTTCTATTTCGACCAAACTTGCTTTACTGAGATTATTATTTATTCTACAAGCAATAAATGTGTGAATACATAGCCTCTTTTGTACGTCATTTTGTAACATACCGCCACATATAAATAAATTCTTATTGTTATATATCGGGAAACAATCACCTATTTCTACCAAATATCACATTCAAGTAATACTACAATTGGTCATGTAAACTGACATGTTTTAGTTGGTCAGTATATTACTTTTAAAATGGCGGCCATATAATCAATTTAGAATATTATGTGCTATATCTACGAATCCATGTAACAAAATTCAACTTAACTTTGTATGCTGGCAGTACCTATTACAATTATCACATTTATCCACCCGGAGCCTGTTTTGTCACCCATTTTGGAAGCTATGCCACATGAATAAGTAAGGTTTTGTGACTTAAATCTCGGGAAACAATCAACATATTCCTTCCAAATTTGGCAAACAAGTAACACTGTGGCAGGCCATATGTTTTACGAAGACCAGGCGCTTTTTTTCATAATAACGCTTATATAAACATTTCGGCGTAGCATGCTATATTTACGAAACCATCTAACCAATTTCAACCTAACTTTGCATGCTGACAACATATCTGCAATCATGAAATGAACTAATATATTAGCTCATTTTTCCGCAGTTTTGGAAGACAGCGCCACATGAAAAATTGTTTTCGTGTCCTATGTCGGGAAACTAATAACTGATAGCCGCCAAGTTCAGGCGACAAGTTATACTTTTGTGGTCCATCTAAATGTATGTTTTTTCACGATATAGTCACACATTTTCAAAATCACAGCAATGTAAATATTTTGTCAGTATACCACATGCCCCAAACTATTTCAACCTTCTGTATGTGTAACCGTGTCTATGGCAAACATGGAACGTACCAATAAGTCTCCGTTTTGTTCTACAATAATGAAGAAACTACCAAATGAGAATATAGAGCTTTTTTGTTATGTCCGGGGCCGATCAACCGATTACCGTTGAACTTTTCACACTAGTAGTTCTGTAGTACGCCGTGTTTAAAGTGTGTCTGGCTTTATTTACAGTATGGCTGCAATACAAATAATTGGGATATGTATACCATTTATATTAAACAATTTCATTAATTTCAATTAAACTTTGTGTACCTACTGAGTGTATCTATTAGAAGCATTAAGAATGATTATAGAGATAATCTTTCTTCACCTTTCTGTAAGGAACTGCCAGGTTATAAAATGCATCATCTATACCATATCTCCGGAACCAATCATTTAATTCCCACCCAATTTTTCACACAAATAGTACTACATTGGGCCTGTAAATTTACACAATTCAAGTTGGTCAGACATTTTTTTCAAATTGGTCCAATATAAATTAGTTAGATAAATTTATCTCGTGTATTAAATAATTTGACATATTTCAGAACCTATCTATTAGAAGCATCAGATATGCATCCTATACAGAACCTGTTTTAGGATGCATTGTACGATGGCGCCAAATGAGAAACTAAAGCTTTAATGCCATATCTCGTGATCAGGTCAAGCTATTTCCACCAAATTCTGCACACAAGTAGTGTTACGGTATGCCATGCAATCTGACATGATGACTCACACTTGTTTTAAAAATGATGTCGGTGTAAATATTCGAAGTTGATAATCCTAGTCTACCAAAACTTTATATTGATTACTTTCGAAGTTGACGTTCCGAATCCTACCTCCGTAATGTAGTTGGTAGCACGCTAGCTTACAATACGAGACGTTCTGTGTTCGAGTCCCAGTTAAGGCATATGTGTGTGTATTTGTAATTGCCTCACTAGTATTGCATTTGTTTCTGGGTGCATTTCTAATGATATCGCTATCAACGAGATGTCAATACCCACATTCAATCTAACATCGTTATAAATACATTAAAATTAATTACATCCATGCAAAGGAAAGGAGGTTCATTAGTTAGGATATATATTAATACTTTCTTGCTTATTGATTTTTGTGTTTAGGATAAATACAAATTGTATTACAAACAGTTACACCAGTCTGAAATTTTACTTTAACCATTTCCCTTTCCTTACATTTTATTATATCATACGCCACTTTTGTATTGTCCCTTGAAAAATGTAAAATAGGTGTTTCTATTATATATGACATAAATAATTTATCACCTTCAAGTCTGAGAAAACTTCACCAGTTTTGAAATTGAGGTTATGTTACCACGTGGTTGCAAGGAATGTGGCTGCTGGTTCTGCAAAATTATGCAGTGTTCAATGGAACTGGTGCAGTTATTTATAAAAGCTGTTCAAGATAAAGTAAGCACTTTTGAAATCTACCTTACAGAAAAGTCACTACCCCAGCCTGCATATATCTTAACGGGCGCACTGAGTGACATGCGCCCAGTAAAGTTGGTAACGGTGGATGGAAAGTAGTTCCATATCTTAACGTCGAATAAAAAATGTTAGGTTACCATTTGTGATCACTTAAATTATTTCTTCTGCTTAGTTTCATTTTTCAAGTGCAACAAAGTGTAAAAATGAGCAGATTGCTAAAATATCTACTTTTCTAATAATTTCACAGTTTCATTTGACCGACGCATGAATAATATTATGAGGCCCAAGGCAATGTTAATTTTTCATAAGGCGGAAGAATATACAACGTTCATACAAGTAGATCGTAAGCAGAGCTTTCAAAAGTGCTCATTTTACCATGAACAGTCTATACTTACGTCATATAGCTTCACTAGTATAGCTTTATTCAACACATGCACTGCCATAATGAAATTTAACCTATACACAACATGTATTGGTAAGTAAATCAGAGCTCTGGAAGTCTGGCGTGTTGACTACACTACGTTATTTACTGTCACATTAAATTATTATGCCTACGCCATTTTTTGCTTCCAATGTGATATATAATAGTTTTGTCAAAATTAATTCATGTGTCAATTTCAATGCCATTACAATGATTTATAGTAGTCAATAAACATCCAGAACTGGAGATAAACCAACGTAAGCAATTATTTAACAATTCATAAACCTTCTGGTGAAATTTATATAGAGGCAGTTTTATTCGCAAACAACAATTAGAAAAGGTAATATGGAATTACGTTGTAGCTTTTGAAAGCTGAATTTCTAATCATTCATATAAGCATTGTCGCATCTTGAAAGTATTTCAGCCACAAATAAAGCTGTGGGTACAGCAGAGTTACCCAAACCAGCTCCAAGATGTTATTATAGTTAAATGCTAGAATTTATTCAGTGTAGTATAAATATGCGATACTGTATGCTATGTTACGAAAAGTAAATCCTACGACAGTGATCAAATTTGGAATCAATAACTACACTGGAACAGTTTGAGGTTGCGCCTACATTACAAAACAACACCAAGGTTTCAAAATGAGCCAAATTGACCTTAGTTACTGACGGCCAAATTTGAACTCATTATCAAGGTGAATCATAAATAATAATAAGAAAAAAGGATTATATAACTGGGCGTAAGTAAATATTTACTGATATTTTTCTACTGTAGGTCATGCTGATGACATGATATGATCTTGGAAATTTATATGCCTACATTAATATTGCGCTTCTGTTATAATTCCTTAAAGTAACTTCGTTATTGTTATCTAGCTTTCGATTTGATATTGTAACATTTGGAACTATCGATTTCCACTTGGTTGTGTATTTTTTAACAAACGATTTCATTAACGTACCGGGGAAAGGCGGGAAAATCTATAAAAAAGCAAAGATAAATATAAAAACAAAAGAACTTCCAACTTCCAAACAGACAAAAAAGTTTTTAATTTGATGTTTATGGCTTGATTACAATTAATTCACGGAGCAATCGTTTTTTGTTTCACATTCCACAACATTGCAACATCTCCCATCTTCGCAAAACAAAACAAATTTGATATTAGTGATTAGAAAAGGGCGATTCCAGGACATGGGATTGGGGATCAGGGAAGCCGGCCGCCATCTTGGCAGCCAGTAAGCCGGCGACCCATTTTTTGCACAAATCCGCTCAGAAAACTGCTAAATTCGCGGAAAAATTCCCTTTTTCCCTCCGATTTGGCCCTTTTCCCACCTAGATTCCCCATTTTCCCTCGAAAGTTCCCGTTTTTCCCTCGAGAAAGTGTTCTTGCACAACGCGGCTGGCAGTTTGCGCAATCTGGATGAATCATGTGGAAATTGAGAAAAAATGCCATCCAAATAGTGCAAGATTGAGAAATCATTCCTGGCGGCTATCATGGTGCCGATGACCTATGCCTAGATGTAGAAGGGCCATTCTGTGGCACGGGGATTGGGGATGCATCTCTGGGAAGATGTGGCTACCATCTTGTATGACGTTATTTATCACAGAACATTACGGCCATTTTGTCGGACAGTAAGCTTGCGGTGACCATTTTACAGGCTAGTAAGCTGATGGCGGCCATTTTGTGGGCCAGCAAGCCGTCGGCGCCCATCTTGGCAACCAGCATGTCAACAGTGGACATTTTGTTAGCCAGGCCAGCCAAAACGTCTGAAATCTTCCATCCTACCGAATGTCTCTACTTCCTGCACTAGCATTCCGTAACACTGCCCCCTGCTCAAGTCTGTTCCGCAGCCCCGATGGCTGACAATGTACTGTCTAGTAAAATGGTGGCAAATGCAGAACTTTCAGCTCTGTCAAGCTGGTCTGCCAACTTGGAAGTTGCACTGATTAGAAAAATGGTGCCTGGAGTGTCTAGCAAAATGGCTGCCAATTAGCTGTCTACCAAATGGCGGGACTGACTAGAAAAATGTCAGCCGATGCACTGCCTAGCGAAATGACATCCAATGATAGCATATAATACACTCTCTTGCTAAACTGTGGTGTGTGCTGTTCTAACTGTGGTGCTCTGCTTACTGCCTAGCAAAATGTTGGCCAACACTGACTAGCAAAATGTTGGCCAACACTGACTAGCAAAATGTCGGCACTGTCTAGCAAAATGACATCCAATGCACAGCCTAGCAAAATTGCATCCAATGTAGTGTCCAATGCACTGTATAGGTAAACTGTGGTGCATGCCGTGCTAACTGCGGTGTTATGCCTACTGCCTAGCAAAATGGCGGCCAACGCTGGCTAGCAAAAAGGTGGCCCCTCCAGCAAAACCACTGAATGACAACATGGCGACCATGCCAAAGCCCTCCAACCATTGACCAGTAAAATGGTAACTGTATCCACAGCCACATGTGACCAACTATTACCACTGACCAACAAAATGACAGCTGCGTCTACAGCCTGAAACACCATCTGACCAACTACTACCACTGCCCAGCAAAATGGCGGCAGTGTCCGAAGCCCCATCTGACAAATTACTACCACTGACCAGCAATATGGCAGCTGTGTCCACAGCCCGAAGCCCCCCTCCAGCAAAAACTGCTGAGCGGCAATATGACATCTGTGTCAACACACCGAAGCCTCCATCTGCATCCAATTCCCGAAGTCCCCATCAGTTTCCACACCCCGAAGACCCCTACAACACCAGGGGCTTGCGGCTGAGGACCTGAGGACACCCGACCGCCATCTTGGATGATCTCACGAGGGGAAAAAATTCTTGTTTGCGCAATTTTCCCTCATGTATACGACATCCATCTTGGATGTGCACCTCCTGCTCTGTCATTCTGGTCGGTGTTCTCTGGGTGCACCCAATCAAGTTTTTGTCCTACCGAAAGTGTGAACTTCTCACTCATGCATTCTGTGTGAAGGGGGAGAACCCATTTCAAGACATTCTGCCAGCCTCTGGTCAAGTATGATGTATGCTTACATATACACATAGTTGGCTGTAATTTCCGAACCATGTGAGATACAACTACCAAAATTGTAACATATACATAACCCCCGACGACGAGAAGGGGCGCAGGGTCAAATATGACCTGTGTATACTTATAAGCATAGTTGGCTATAATTTCCGAATCATTGAAGATATAGTATCCAAAATCATCGCATAGATATCACTCCCGACAACGAAAAGGACCAAAGGGTCAAAATTGACCTATGTTTACTTATAAGCATAGTTGGCTGTAATTTCCGAGCCATGTTTGTTACGACTACCAAAATCATAACATAGGCATCACCAAGACAATGAAAATTTCCGAAAGTTCAAGTACGTCCTAAGCATGCCTAAAAGCATAGTTAGCTGTAACTTCCGAACCGTTTGACATACAACTACCAAAATCACAACATAGGCATCACCCGACAATAAAAAGAGCAGAAGGATCAAGTATGACCTATGCATTCTTATAAGCATAGCTGACTTTAATATCCTACCCATTTGAGATACAATTACCAAAATTGTAACATAGACATCACCCCAGACAAAAATAAGAACAGAAATGCCAAGAATTACCTAAGCCTGGTTATAATCATAATAAACTGTAATTTCCGAAACATTTGAGATGCAACTAACAAAATTGTAACATAGGCATCTTCCCAGACAGCAAAAAGTACCGAATATCCCAGTATGACATAAGAACACATATAAGCATAGTTGGCTCTAATTTCCGTACCATCTGAAATACAACTAACAAAATCATAACATAGGCATCACCCCAGAAGAAAAGGAAATGGCAGTAGGGTCAAGTATGACATAAGAATAGTTGACTGTATTTTTCGAACCATCCAAATACAACTACAATAATCACAATGTAGGCATAACCAATTACAAAGAAAAAGTCCGAAGGTTCAAGCTCACACATAAGCGTAGTTGTTCGTAATTGTCGAACTGTTTTAGACATAGTTACGAAAATCATAACATGGGCATCACCCCGGAAAACCAAAGGTTCTGAAAGGTCAAGTATGATCTAAGAGCACATTTAAGCATTGTTGTCTGTAATTTTCTAACTATTTGAGATACAACCAACAAAATCATAATGTAGGCATCACCCTAGACAACAGAAAGTACCGAGGGTAAGTATGAGTTAAGAGCAAATACAAACATAGTTGACTAGTTTAAGAACCGCTTGAAATACAACTAGCAAAATCATAATAAAGACATCATATGAGACTACACACTCACCAGACACGAAACTTGTCATCATGAACAGATGCGATTTTCTCCTTCTGGATTTGCCTGACATCCTCGACGGACTGTAGAGCCGCAGGCACACTGCTGGCTTTCCAGTTCAGAGAGAGAACATTTTAATGAAGTATTTTTCGCGACTTATCAAGTTCTGTGGTGCCTGCAACAGGAACCTGTATCCACTCTAATAGTGCCTGTGGTCATTTCAGCACCGCACAACTGCTATTACTAACCACTTTTGACAGGAAATATGTCCTGTTTTTCATGATAATTTAGTCCCATGTCTACTGAAATCACACGCTGTATCACATGTTATTTTCCCGTCACATGATTTCAATATCACACTTTGGGGTCTTGTGCAGAGATCCAGTTCATTGGCTGAAGCCTTAACCTTGCTCTCTCATTGGTTGGCGACTCTCCACGCCCTGACTTCTCATTGGTGGGGGACTGCTCTTGCGCTGACTCCTTGGTGGAGGGAGACTACTCCCCACTACTTTCATGTTGCTTTATTATGCCATGCATGGCCTGAGGACGGGGACTTCAGAGGTAGATGCCAGAGACTGCAAATCACCACCTGGGACGACTCGCCTGAGCTGCACTGAGACTCCAACACCTTCATCACCGTGGCTCTATTATGAGTTGCGAAAATTACTTCATTAAAATGTCCTCTCTCTGAACTGGAAAGGCAGTGGAATGCCCGCGGCACTACAGATGAGATGAACGACACATTCAAGGAAAATCAGCCAATGCAATTTCATTATTACATGTTGCACAATGTTAGGCAGAAACATAAAATAGGATGTGCAGACATTTACAGATAGATGTCGTTAATTATGTGAGGAAACAGTTCAGTATTTAGATGTTCCAGAGAATCAGGAAATTTTGAATCGAGAAGCTGAAAATAGGTTATTAGCAGCTTTCACTGATAGTTTGATCAGTTGGGGGAAAAAATTTGTCTATCAAAACTCTCAATACTTTTATAACTCATCTATAGGAAAAAAATTATATATAAATGAAATATTTATCAAAGGACGTTTCTCGAGTTAAATTACTCATTGAACAATATAGAAATTATAAAAATAATCATGAAACAGAATATGAAAAAATCAGAATAAAGAACTACCATTAATTCACGAATTACAAAATATTGGTAAAAAAGTAGAACAAGTAAGCGAGGAAATAAAAAATTTAATACCAACAACAATTCCAGTTGCAGCAAAAACTTCAGATTATCTACCAACACCAATGGAAACATCATTTCAAAGAGAATTAATTTCAGAACAAAACTCTTCTAACTTGGACGAGGAAATGGGCATTATACCCATAAACAATTTGATGTGTGCAACATCTGATTCTACTATAAATCTCGGAAAAGAAATTTCAAAATGAATAAATGTTGTTAAAGTATAATATGGTTTACGAGGAGATGAGTTTGATTTTTACATTGGAGATACAAAAGTAACGATAAATAATGATAAACTATTTGTCAAGAATAAAGAATATAGAATAACAGAAGGGTTTTTATAATTTACTTACAAAAATAAACAATCAGTTCTTGAAGATGAATACACAGATAATGACTTTAAAAATTTCAGAGATATTATTTTACTAACCAATGCTGCATTCCAAAAATATAATCCAAAAATGAATGTAAACTCTAATAACAGTTGGAGGTACACAAATATAGTTAAACCAATTTATGATAATTATATAAGATAATCAAGATCAGAGCCAAACATACTCAAAATAATTATATCTCCAAGAACTCCTGGATCTGGAGAAGGTATAAAAAATACAATATTTTACCAAAAGAATATGTTTGGACGGGCGATGTTAGTTAGTTGATTGATAGACTATTAGTTATTAATAATGGTGAAGAAAATGCTAGAAAAACAATTATTATAACGAGAAAGTAAGGAAAATAAATATGTTGTACAAACATTTTTCTGAATTTGTTATTAATAATCCAAAATGAATTCGATATCTAAGAGTTTTAAATGTAATTCCACTATCATTTTGGAATTCTGAACATCGCAGAAAAGGTATAATAAATTGGGGATTAAACAATTAAAATTTACCTGAAACGCATTTGCCATGCTATAATTATTGTGGACCATTTACAAAATTATACTGAAGATTACAAAAAGGAGCCACGGGAATAAATAAATTAGATGAAGCATGCAAATATCACGATATTACTTGTATAGATCATAAAGTTTTAGAATCTAGACATGAAGCTGATAAAATTTTACATAAAGAAGCAAAATAATTATGATAGATAAAAATACTCCAATTGGTGAAAAAATTGCTTCTGCTGCTGTTGCTTCAACAATGTTTACAAAAAGAATATTAGGTTGGGGTATTAAATGTTTAATTAATTATATATTTGTTGTACTTATAAATGAATATAAAAAATATAACTTTTGATATAGCCATTTATCAATTAAGATATTTGGGTATTGATTATTTTTTAACAAAAGATCAATTTGAGAGAAAAAATAAAAAATAAATAGAAGGAGAAGGTTTCTTATTAAGATTATTAATGCTAATACTCAAGAAAATATTAAAAGAAAAATCTAGATGTGGTTTAGACCATGAAGAATTTTTACCAATTTTATTTACTGCTTTAGGTGCACTTGGTTCTTTAGCAGGAGGAGCTACTGCAATTTACAATTCTGTTGAACAAACTAGAAAAAATAAAAAATAATTAGAAGAACAACAGACATAATTTAGCAATGGAAAATAAATCAGGAAGTGGTTTACTTGCAAAAAGAGGACGACCAAAAATTTTTTGGTTATAGCCTCACTATCTAATTACGATATTAAAAGAAATGCTAAATATAAAACATTTCAGAAATGTTTCTATGATTGGTGAATTGCCTAAAATAATGCACAAAAATGAATGTGCTGGTGTTAATTTTGACCTTTCAACAAATCCTGGTACTCATTGGGTTTGTTGTTTTTTAAAAGAAAATAATGATGTTTACTATTTTGATTCATTTGGAGGAAATGTTTCTAATAATTAATAAATTATTTCAAAAAATATGTATTTATTACAATGATAATATAATTCATAATTTTAATACAGTTATATGTGGACATTTATATGGAATTGTATTACATCTTTTTTCGAAAGATTTTATGTTTCACAATATAATTTCTTTATTATTAAATGACGGATATATTTGGGAAAACATTAATCAAATCTTGTAATAAATTTTTTTACAATAATGGTTATGCTTTAGAAACATATGCAGATTCACAATGCAATTCGGGTGTTTCTGCTTTAAAAAGTAAACTAAGCACGTGTTTTGATTATACAAAATCTTGTTTCTTTTTTAGGGCATAGAATAGTTAATATAGATGATACTAGAGATGAAAAAGACACATTCAATAAAATATTTTTAAATATAGAAATAGCTGATTATGCTTTAAAAGAAGATATGCATTTACAATTCAGTAATATTATTGCTGATTATATGAAATGGACAAATAATGCAAAACAGGTATTAAAAAAAGACGAATATTCAAAATATAAAACTATTGTTTCTGATTATGTATTAAAAACTTATGTAGATTCAAAATACAATATTATTGTAAAAATTTTCCAAGAAGAAAAGTAATTTTGTATGGTATTGATGATTTATGGCAAATTGATCTTATTGAGATGGATACTGGAAATTTAAAAGGCATATCACAAATAAATAATAGATACAAGTATATTATGACAATTATTGATGTTTTTCAAAATATGTATTTGCAATTCCAATTAAAAATAAAACAGCTAAAAATGTAGTAGATGGTTTAGAATGTATATTTATGAAAAGAAAACCACATAATTTACAAAGTGATAATGTTTCTGAATTTAATTATAAAATACTTGGAGATCTTATGCAGAAATATTATATTATTCATTATTCTGCATAAAGCGAATTATAAGGTAGTGCAGTAGAAATATTTAACAGAGCAATGAAAAATATAATGTGGAAAAAATTTGATTTGAATGGTAATTATAAATGTTTGCATGTATTAGATGATTTAGTTAAAGAATACAACAATAATAAATATAGAATTATCAGTATGAAACAAATTGAAGTTAATAATAAAAATGAAAAAAAAAATATCAAACATATATGGAGATGTCCGTGTGAGCAAAATTAAACAATTTTTTGGAAAAGGGTTATACTCATAATTCAATACCAGAATTATTGACTATTTTTAAAGTTTTGAAATACGATCTACCAACTTACAAATTAAAAGTTATTAATGGAGAATAAATAAAAGTTAATTTGATGATTATGAAATAATGAAAACTAATTATACCAATGAATATTTAGTTGAAAAGTCTTAAAAACTAAAGACTAAAGAAGATAACATTTATGTTGAATGGTTGGGTTTGGATAATTCTCATAACTCTTGGATTAATAAAACAGATGTTTTGTGAATGTAAAATATTTTTTTATAATTATCTGATTCAAATGCAAAAATGCAATGCTCGTTGCTTTAACGTTCATTTTAATGTTCGCTTTAGCGTTCATTTTAACAAAAACATATTTTCAATCATATTTTAATTTTTATAAATTGTTTGATTTTATTGCTACACTTTCCTTCTTTCATTTTTGTACTGAAATCTAATGTAATAAAATCATAATCTTACACCCAACATTTTGCACAAATTTCTTTAAATTTTTTATAAGTCATGTCTAATTGATTTTGATGGTTCTGATATTGATATGGTTTTGGAAACTAAAGATATTAGAAACATTACAGATTTTGTGAATATGTAAAATGTATATAATATAGACAATAATAATATAGAATATAATAATATATAATTTAGAATATATAATTGTTTGTTTAATATCCCCTCGGTAATGTATCTATAACATCATCTTCATTCAAGCCATACATTTGTCACAGTTAAAATTAAATTCCTTAGCCAAAAACTTATTCACCAAATTTTTTTTATCTCTTGTAATCATATTGTTTTTTATAATCACATTTTTCTTAGCTTTTGTACTAAGTCAACCATTGATTTCATGTTCAATTGTAAAGCATTTTCGTGTTTTAGAGTACTTCCTTTTTTAATTTTTGTAACTTGTTTTCCCAAAAAAGTTTCATAACCATAGATTTTTGGCCCAGTACTTACCCATTCGATACCATAATCATTTTTTCCAAATTCGTCTGTCCATTCACCAAGCATACACCCTGTTTTAACAGTATTTTTACCATCATCAATGTAATCTACGCTATCTGTGTCAAAATGTATTTAACATTTCATATAATCTTAATCTAACATTTGAAGTAGTAAAATTTGCTATAAATATATTTTTTGCAGTGCTATCTTCTACATAATTATCGTTGTATTTATATGACACTTCAATTATTTTGTCATTAGTGTAAACAACATTTTGTACCAACAAGGTGGATCAGTAATATATTCTGTTTGTGTCAAATTTTGTGTGTGTCCAAATTTTCCCCAAAGTGAATTTAAACAAATTTTGGCAACAGTATGTTTTCCTGGATTTTGTTAAATATTTTCAATGTCTAAATCTATATTTTGTTCACTTTTAATAAGACAAATATATTCTTCTTATGATTTATAATCGTCTTCTCAAGGACTAGTTTCTAATTTAATCTTCATAAATGTTTTAATATAATTTCTGAACATGTTAAAATTTTTTTGTTCGAAATGCCAAACTTCATGGTTTTTAAGTAATTTATAACCTTCTTCGAATGCTTTATTTAATTCTAATGTAATACATGTTCCATTTATTGCTCTTTCTTCATCACTATGTTTACATTCTCCTTTTTTCTCTACAACACATTTTGAACATAAAGTAAACAATAGTTTTTCTTGTTTAACAGGTATTACTGGTTGATATAATATTCTTGGTGGTAAAACTTTACATTTGATCAATCAAAACCAATTTTCGTTGTAATTTTTAGAATTAATTATTTTAATAGGATGACCAACAGGAAAATAATCATAAAACATCACTGTTGGATATATCTATATATCTTAGTTTTTTTCCTGAAACTTTTAATTTTGTCACATTAATTCTACCTCCCGAAAATTCATCTCTTGGTTGCAATGGTTCTAATACATGTCTAGTTTTTTCTCAATTATTTTTGTAAAATATCGATTTTTTCCATTTGTAGGCCCATATTTCCCTTACGTTGTAACCATTTTGTCTTAAAATTGTTATTCGATTGTTTATTTTAGTAAGCAAATCATCCATACTTCCATTGTTACATTTATTTATTGTGTCTGGTGAATAACAATCAGGACAACCATGCCAAAAACAACCTCGAAATTGATATATCGTTTTAGTTTTTTCGTCACAACTGTCAACTTTTGCTCCACAAATAGTAACTTCTCCGCCATTTAATGCACGTCGAACTTTTGGAAATGTATTTAACCACGAAATTGATTCTTTACTAAAAGTTTCTTTTTTATCATCTTTAACTACTGCAATAGTATTCTTCATAAGAAAATTCGATCTATAAACAGCCATACAAACACCCGCTGTTGTTATGTAGTCAAAAGGATCTATATTAGCTATTTATAGAAAATATTCTCTAAATTTAAGACAACCCGTCTTAAAATATCAATATCAGAATCACAATATTCGGTAAGTTCTTTTTTGAAATCGAAAATATAATTTTCTTTTGCATTTTCAGCATGCCACTTTAAAATATCTTTTCGTTGTTCTTGTTTCATTGTATTGACTCCATAATATTTTGTAGCAGGTATTTTTCTTACATAATTTTGATTTTCTGGTATATTTAATAAAGTGTGGAAAATATCCCTTTATAAGGTTTAGCGAAATGTTACAAGATTTCCTTGAATAAAGTTTATACTATCAATTATTTTGATATTTAGACTCGATATTTTAAGTGACATAATCTTTTAACCTTGATGTATTGTATGAAGTTCTATACAATTTCTAACACGATATTGTAAAATAAATTATGAATCGTAGCCTTTGGAATTATGTGCAACAAATGTATATCCTTTATTTTCTTCAGATATCGCCCATTCGCAAAACTCATAATTTGTTTTAAAATGTATTCTGTTACCATAAAAATCTTGAACAGATATAAAGTTTGGTGTGTGAAAACCAGTATTTTGTGTTTCTTCGTAGTCAAAATAGTAGTATTTTTTAGTGTAAGAACAATCCATATTTTTTTCTCGTTTTTGCCATTACAAGTACAATCTTTCATACAAAAACCACATTTTTGTTGTCTCTCTTGCATATAACATTTATGTTCATCAGTTTTCACAAATTCCTTACAATTCCAACATTTGGCATAACCACGTTCGTGTTTTTTATTTCTCAAACATATTTTGTTACATGTTTTACACTTATAAACAGTCTTACATACATAATCGTGATTAGTAAAACATTCCTGCCCAAAACAATTTCTATTACATTTTTGACATATTCTAATACGATCTTCACATTCGCAAACTTTTTCGAGTTGCGGTTTTTTGCACAAAGTACATATATTTTTATTATTTTTCTCACGCTCATGTTGATTTTTATTATTGTATGGTTTGACACAATTTTTACATTAATAAACACTACCTAAAAATGCTCTCATACTATTAATTACATCTTATTGTTTATCTTGCAAATACAAATAAATAGTTGTTGATTTTTTTTAACCAGATTGTATCACTGTGTTGAAATGTGCCGCTGAAACAACTTTAATTTGAACATCCAAAAAATTTTCTGCATCCATAATATCTTCCACACTGAAACCAATTTCGCAATCTTTTCCCATTCTTTTGCAAAGTTCACGAGCCAATTCTTCTTGCAATTTTCTCAATTCCTAATACAAATAATCTCATTATTCGTTAATTCTCTATTCAAAATTACATTAGTTTCATATGTTAAAGCTGTAATTATTGCTCTGGGCCCGCATAAATTATCCTCATTGTTAATTAAATTGACAATTTTTTTTTGGTATATTTCCTCTTGGGACTTTGTAAACATCAATATTAAAAGTAGTTTCATTTATATCTACATTTTCATTCAAGTAATTATTTTCTCATGTTGATTAAGTAAATTTTCGGCATTTAAATTATTTCTTCTTGCTGCTGAAATTGTATGGTTAAAATTCTAATAATTTGCATATATACTCATTTGGTGACCCTGTTTAAAATTGGTATATTTTCTTACATTTTTCATTGTTTCGTGAACAGCATTTAGAATAACATCCATTTTTTCTATCGAGTCGCCTTGTAAATTATTTATGCGATGTTGTATTTTGTTTGCCAAATGTTGAAATTATCAATTAAATTATGGCTAACATCGTTAATTTCAAACGGAATTTTCTTTTCCACATGCTCATTATGATTTTTTTTGTCTAGAAGGAAAAATTTGACTTAAAATTTTATTTCATTCTTTAATTTCGGGTGTAAAAAGTCGAATTTTTTTAATTGCGATTACTTTTGTTTCTTGGTTTTACAAATATCTGATAAGTAAAAGGGAATATTTTTTAAAATTCTTTTTTAGCTTTATTATATTTTGTGTTGTAGCCTGAAAAAGGTAAATTTTTAAAATTATTCTTTGCTTCTTCATTTGCAGTAGCTGTAATTAATTCAGTTTTTCTTAGGTTGTTTACATTTTTTATTGTTAAACTTAGCTTTACCTCTTAATTCAATAACCTTTAATCATTTAACTGGGGTTCACTTGTTTGTGGAGTTTGGGTAATAATACTTGGAACAAGACCATCTTTACTTAAATTATATATATTTTCTATTTTTTATTTTCTTCCTACAATTCTCAAACCGTGCAGTCTCTGTCCACACAGATATATTATTGAATTGCGCATTGCCATATTTAAATGTGTTTATTTATAAGAAAAAAATTTACGAAGAAAAATAAAAATATAAAGATAAAAAATATAAAAGGAATATTATCGAAAAAAGTATTTAAATTAGTGGTAGTAATAAAATTGTTTTTAGCTACTTAAATTAATGATAGTAATAAAATAGTTTTTTTACTATTTAAAGTCTTGCTGTGATATTTCTCATAAGATTTTTTACATATTGTTGTATGTTTGTCCTTAGTATTTTATGGTGGTGGGGGGTTGGGGGGAATGAATTTAATAATTTATTCTCATCATATACTTTGTATGTTTTTGATATAACACAAAACAAAAATGGAAAGAATCGAAAAGAAATGAAAAGTGGAAAATCTATGCACGATTTAGAATTGTCTTAAAACATATAAATTGTATTGTCTTGAATCTATTCGCTTGATTTTTACTTAAATTTGCTTGATTATGGCTTAAATCTACTTAATTTGATGCATGTGCTGTTAATTTTGCTTAATTTTTTCAAAAAATATAATGTTCACTATTCGTGCAGAATTTTTGTGTAAATTTTATTTGTACCTTTTTCATTTTACGTTTGTTATTTATACCTGATTTTGGAGGAAAAAAGCTTCAAATTTGAGAAAAAATCGTGGATTTTAGGGTCTAAATTGGATTGACCTCAAGGTACTCATATACTACTCAGAGGTTTACCTTAACTGGTGTAGCAGTGATGACCTGTAGGCCGCGTGCGTATATCGTCGACGTGAACTCACTGGAAGCACAGAGCGCAATGACCGTCCTGTCTTTCCATGTACGGTATACATTACCGACCAAGAGAGCAACACGGCAATTACACCATCACACTTGACAACATGTACATACACTATATAGGAAATAAATCA
Organism: Dryococelus australis; assembly: GCA_029891345.1. NCBI lineage: Eukaryota > Metazoa > Arthropoda > Insecta > Phasmatodea > Phasmatidae > Dryococelus > Dryococelus australis. The sequence goes on along the minus strand of CM057009.1, from coordinate 292,971,959 downwards.
TGTGCTCTGATGACGGATGAGACAATGTACCATCCTTGAAAATAAGGTATCACAGATTCAATTCTCCATGGAGAGAGAGAGAGAGAGAGAGAGAGAGAGAGAGAGAGAGAGAGAGAGAGAGAGAGAGAGAGAGAGAGGAGAGAGAGAGAGAGAGAGACCAATCATTTCACAGGTAATGCACGACGACATTAAAGTAGTCATTACATGTTCTCCCGCAGTGAATAGACAATCGTTCGTCGAGGGTGGAAGCAAGGCTCCACTGCGAAAACGTCACGAAGAGCCATCACAACAAGACCTACACATACGGTGAGAGCGAAATAAGTGTATGCCTGTCAAGCACACATCAGGAAGTGTTCGAATGAAGACTATTGATCATGTACGTGTATAAAGAAGTTGAGAGGTCAAATTCACAGCCAGCAGTCGCGGCAGCCCCGAAACGGGCACCACAAACTAGCATGCTGTGTCCGTAATTTCAGTCATACTTTGTCTCCGACCTGCACTAATGTACCCAGCCTTTGCAATTACATGTAGTCATACTCTGTCTTCATGACCCTGCCTCCATTCGTGTACCGAACCTTCAATGCATGTACTTACATCATATACCAAGCCTTTGCAGTTACATACAGTGACAATCTGTCTTCATAACCCTGCCTGCGCGTTAGACCCCTTTTACATTTACAGGCAGCCATAGTCTGTCTCTATGCACTTACATCATGTACCAAGCCTTTGCAATTACAGACATCCGTACTCTGTCTTCAGGGACCCTGCCTGCGCTCGAACCTTTAATGCATGTGCGTACAGACAGTTCCATCCAGCAACCATGCAGCCAGCATTGCATGTTCATCCCAGCCGTTCCACTGTGACGACTGCGATGCTGTGTTTATCCATAGTGACAACCTATATAGTGCATCAAGTCTCGAACTCAGGTCCCTAATGATAGCTGCTTGCACTCACCATCTGAGTTTCACCAGTCGCCCGCTAGAGTGCACGAAACTACTTCGCCACATTTGGTAGGAAAAGGTTGGTTGTTTCCAAATATATGACATAACAACTTAATTCGAGTAGCGTTATCTTACAAAATTGCTGAAAAAGTGACTTTTTTTGTCGTATATAATACTTGTAATAGATACTTCCCGCAAGCATAGTTTGGTCGTGATTGGCGGAACGCTATGGTAGATATACCAAATAAACTTAAAATATTTTTATGGACACCATTTTTAAAATAGGAGCCTAATTATTCTTATTGAATTTGTTTACTTGGCCTGTCGTGGTATTATTTACTTGCCAAATTTGGTAATTTGGTGCAATCTTCCAAAATCGGAGACAAAAAATGATATCCATTTCTAAATTCAATAATTACATGATGCACTGTCCATACAAAAAGTGTGATTAAATCGTTTTAATGGTCGAGATATGACAAAGTACACTATATTTGAAATAGGTGCAATTTTGAAAGTAAGCATCCGACGTGGTCGTAAACTATAAAAGTTGGATATCCTTAATAAGTTCTATATGTGTACCGAGTTTGGTGAAATTTGTTCACGTGTCCAAAAGTTTTTATTTGGGGGAGGGGGCAAACAGCGCGCACACACACACGCACACACACACACACACTTACATTACACAAAAGAAACATACCGACACAGACAGGAAAGTGAGTTCATAAACCTTTATTTCCTTTGGTTACTCGGCAAAAAAATTACAACTTTCGTTGCTAATATATATGTGCACATTTGAAAGCAGTTTTAAAATTTTTTACTATAAAACTAGCGTAATTATTACAATGTTCTTGTTTTATATAGGATTTTCTTTCCCACAAAATGTGCTTTTTGATGCATTCAAAATGAAGATACGCTTAAATTTTGAATAAAAATATTTTCTTATTCATTGATTTTTTAAAAATATTCTTCAGTATTCAAGGTCTCTTAGCACGGCTCTTAGTCATGCATGGGCAAGTTCGTATGATAACTTCAAGGCCATTACACAATGGAAAACTTTGGCATTTGACTTTAAGTTTTGACTTTCCGTTTGCATTTCAACATTTTGTTTCTTATGGAGTGTGACACAATGAGACTGGCAAAGCTAAGTCTTGACTTTATGGTTTAGAAAAGTAAAAACTCACGTTTAAATTCAAACAGTAATTTCACCTTGAATCAGTCAGATATGTTAGGTGGACAGAATGTATGGTTTTGCATTATTCTGAGGTGATTTTATCTCGGTATATTGAGCCAAGCTCGTGGCAATATTGTCATGCCAAAATAAAAGAAAGGCCAAACTAAAGTTATGTAGGGGGGGGGCGGGGGAATACACATGTCTGTATCGTTAACAAAGAAAACGAGTTATGTTATAATTGTTGGAAATGAGATTTTTGTACAAGCCTAAAGGCTACTTCTTGTTTTAGGAACAAGAAGGCTTGGGTGATGTATTTCAATTGTCGGAATTTTAACTTTACGTTTGTCTTGTGTACCAATGACTTCGTAAAATTAACGGCCGCACGTAGTCAAATGCTGAAGTTTTCAAGGCCTTTACTTCGCGAAAGCTGCCCTAGGCTCTGGACGAAGGCGTATGCTGTGGCAACATCGCACCGGCAAGCAGTAGAATGAACTTCATGGCAAAGCCGCTGGTTCAATCACGCCAAGTTAGCCTACTTCATGGAAAGTCAGAGTACCCGGATATTTTCTCCAGTTAAGGACGAGTCGGACAAGATAAAAAAAATGAGCACGTCAAGTATCCAATAAACGAGCGAGTCAAATAATGGATTCGAGCATCTCTGATTCGTATCCCGGGCTAAGGCTTGGGTATGTGCGCCGTTTTGAGGTGTAAGTTTATATGTGCAATTTCATATGCCAACTGTCGACCCATTAGCCAGCCTCCCGTCATAAAAGCTACGACGTAAAGAACTGTAATTAAAAACAGTTAAAGAATCGAACGTGTACTTTTACGGGAAGCACATAATTGATAATGCTGGCATGGAGTGCGAAGCATCCGCTTAACAAACGTACATAACATTTTTATTGGCATGGGCTATTAAAAACGTCGGAGTTCAATATCACGCCGTGTTAAGCTCTTCGCTATGGCCGGAAAATGAGGATAATGTGGAAATGACAGTCTTTTTGTTAGTCGTGACTGCGTTACGAATCAGTAATGTTAACAATCATGGCTTGTGGTTTCAATTTCTTTTTTGCATTCGAGAGTTCTACACGCCCGAAGATACGCCTTGCCGAAGGAAATGGTTCCTCGGGTGTCGCAGCTCATTGTTCTCCAGACACGTATCTGCTTCCAATTATTTCAGTTTTAGTTTGGATGGTAGATAAATTAAACAGCTTCCGCCACCCAAGTTCAGGAACGCAAGAACGCTATATCTTCCCAAGTTTTTTAATGTATTTAACATACTTGGACGTTTCTGGTTCGCATCGACTACACTCGTCAACGAAATATTTTCTAACTTTCTTCGAACTCCAGATGGTGAGTTGACGTTGCGGGTTCGAATCCCAGGGTAAGACAAAGATAAGTTTATGATAGTTTAGTATAGCTGCCGTAATCAGATCAGACATATGGCAGAAAAACAGGGACTTTAAGAATATACAATTAAGACAAATCAAATACATAAAATGGTCAAATGTCTGAAGAAAAGTGTCTGATATTTGTCTACATTTATCTGTGCTTTGTGGGAAATTGTATCACGGCAGCAATAATAGGTAGTTTTATGAAAATATTAAGTTATTAGGAAAATAATATTTAAATATTCCTTATGTGTATTTTTGAACGGTTTAACTTTAAATATTTCTGCAAAGAAAGTTTGGTTTTGTATATAGAGCTTTTTAAACCTTATGGATGCTGTCAAACATTTTTTTTGAAACCAGACACTTTGCTTGTCTGCAGTTAGGGTTTAACTTCTTCCTGCTTTAAATTTAAATCTGTTGTAAAACTTTAAATGTTTCCACAAGCCAACCACTTATTGAATTTCCAAGAATTTTCTCTATGGTATTTTAGTAGTATTATAAATTGTTTCGAGTTGTATGTACCATTTTGAAATCTTTTTGATACAATTTACAAACTTCAAATTCTAGTGATTGTTCTAAATTCATTTTAAGAACTAGCCCAACCCTCACTTTTGTCTACTTTCTTTTATCAGGTTATTAATTGGTGTATCAGAAATATAAATACGTAAAACATGTTTGGCCATTTTTTATTGTTTGAAGTTAAAACAATAGAGAAACACATCATATACCTAAAAATTTTCTCCGATTAGGTTTACTGAAGAAACAAACGAACGTATATATACCCTGACTTGTATATTAATTTCACTTTTATAAAGATTGTGTACATTTTATGTATTACCTTTAATGTTATAAATATGGGCAGAACCCACTTTACTCGGCAAACGCATGTAATTTAAACAATAAAAACCAAAATATATCGTCAGTTTTTCCTCAGAGTGGAAACCAACAATTCCAAGAATGTACAAATTTCCAATTTGCCATAGGCTTACACTCTAAAATTTCAAATTAAACGTCCTCAAGGCTGTACTGCCATCTAAATTATCATTATTAGAATTATTTCCATACCTATAAACATTCCCATATTTAAAAACCTCTGCTACAGTCGAAATAATAAATTCGGATGTTTTCTTTTGTCGGCCGTTAGAAGTTCAGAGGTTTCGCTTCCAAACGGGAGATTTTAACGCATAGTTATTTGAATTATTGCTAGTATATATTGGCATTTATTTACGTGTATGATTTTCCCCTTCTGTTTGTGTACGTAGACACCTTGTTATTAAACATTCCTGACATATGCAGAAGCATTATTGGAGATATTGCATTTCTCATTTTTCAAACCACGTGCTATAGAACAAAAATGAACACACGAAAGTAATCACATTAATTGGAGATAAATATATGTTTATTTTCGTGACCGGACCCGTACGGTCGTGGAGGTGATTTCGATGTGTGTAGTAAGAAAAGAAAGTTAAAAATTTGCCAACTTGCTATGCAGCTATGGGCTTGCAATGGTTATGAGTAGTGGTAGCAAGCACCATCGTACACAAGATATGGTATAGGCTGTTCATGGTAAAATGAGCACTTTTGAAAGCCCTATTTAAGGGGGTAGTTTTGTTAATAATTTTTCTCATAATTCAATGTTTCTGATTATTAGCTTGATTAAATTCACAATAACTTGATAGTTGAATGTTAAAAATTGCATTTATCAGCTCTTAAACTAATTTTTTAATGGTTTATAAAAAATATTATGCCGATTTTTTTTCAACTTAAACATGGATTGACTTCATGTTTTCTCAAGAATTTTAGTTTTCTGTAAACTGTGAAACTATGTTCTTTGCCGTGATTGAGGAATTTTTATAAATTTCGTGTATAATACTTCAAAAATTCGATATTTCCATACCTCTTGAATAGTAGGATTTATCGCCTTTCAAAAAACAGCGGCTGCAAAGTAATGGACAAAGATTACAAAGAAACGAAGCTACAGTGATATGGGAAAAACCTTGTGCATTTCATAACAAATTTGATCATCGAACTCAAATAACATATAACGGGAATACGACCGAGAAACTATTAATTGGCAAATAGTTCCTGAAAAGTGGCGCACTCCTCACGAGTGCGGCTCGTCGTGGAACTACGTGGGCTCGCGGAGAAAAACAGGGCGGTGAGGTGTGGTGGGGATGGTGGGTAGGAACCAAAGTGCCTAACAGTAGGAAACCTGCGGGTACAGTGCCAGGTAGCTTTCTTGTATGAAAGTGATGGGAAACTGCCACCTTCCTACCAGACAGTTCTTGGAACCGGCCAACGCTCCAAATATTCACTGTGTTTAAACCATTTAGTAAACGCTGTCTCCATACTTCGAATTTTTCGAAAGCCACGGTACCTTAAAAATACTAAATACTCATTTCAAATTTTCAAATGAATTTAACTATACTTTTAGACTGGTTAAACAAATTACGGCATTTGGAGTAGTGTTTATATCTGTATTGCATGCCGTAATCTTGTGTTTTCTTTTCCCAAGATAATTCGAATAATTGTAAAATGAGTGTTCAGCGTGTAAATAAAAAATATCGTAAAGCGATGTGCTGTTTGGCTATCATTTCAAACAAAATTGTAGACACAGACATCTAAATACATATTATGAAATTAATTAAACGTTTTTATTACTGTGCTGAATCTCAATTAACAGACAAAAGAAAGTTTTATAAGTCGTCTAGAGTAACTGATATTTTTTATTTTGTTTACGTATTCAATAAACAAATCGAAAAAAAAAACTTAGGCCTAAAATGTTTTTAAATTATAAGATGTGTGATAAAGTAGCCTATGCAAAGAAAATAGTTGCTAATGGTGATAAATAGTTTGCGCACATTTCAGCAGACATTTTCTTTTGTTTTCGAATCAAAGCACGTTTGTGAAATGTGGTATATAATAATGCCTTAGATTACGAACACTGTTACAATATTAGTATAACAAAATACAACGAATACGGCCATCTCGACCACAGAGGAAAAAAAAACAATGTATCGCATTTGTGTCTACATACACATTCATTCAATGATAAAGACATCAGGAAAGTCGAGTGCCTGTACGATATCCCTATTGCGTAAATTAACCTTTCTCGTGTAAAGGCAGACGTAGTTCACGTGACATGGTCTGTGCCACTTCTACTGCATATTTTACTAATAGGTTGTGTGCTTATTCGCGAAGCAGTAAAGTCTAAGAAACATTTTATTAAAGGAAAAAATGGGAAACTAGAATTTAAAAAATCGCACAAGAATTGGTACCAAATACAGGGCCAACTTCACATAGCAGACAGGAACTTGTGTGTGATATAGTAACATGTTGCGATAGTGGGATGACGACGAATTCTGGAGATAAATTGTTCCCCAAGCTGCGTATATTTTATACAGAATGCTTGTTACAGGAATTGGCAGACAGTCAAATAAGCAGAGGAATGCATGTACAGGAGCCACCGTACATACTGGAGGCACAAGAAAGAGGCAAAGAAGTCGTAAATAAAAATGTTACATTTTAAAACATTTTTATTAGGTCGCCTAGCTTAGAAATGCAATTAATACCATACCCTGAATGAAAATTGGTATTTCTGTAAATAAAAAAACGCCTTAGTCATTCGTTTAAATTATATTCTCCATAATTAGTGTTTTTGTAGGTAACGTCAAACATGGAAATATGTATTTTGCAATTAAAATTAGTTAAGGAACGGCATAGCTACATTGTTTGATATTTATGTTATTTTAATTGTGGTACCTGATATTAGGTATTTACATTTATTTCGTATGAAGCAATAAATTTTGTGTTTGGATGTTATTAAAATAAAGCATCTTATATCTTATGGCATTACAAATAACAGGCAAGTTTATTTCTTTGAAAACAACAAAGTGGGAAGAAAATTTTTCACCGCAGTAGTAATGAGAAATGGCGTGTGACCGGAAAGAGGAAAAAATTTACTTCGTTCACAACAGTTTACAAATGGTACACAGTTAGCTAAACGATTCTGGTAGCTCTGCTCTGTCTAATTTCAAGCCCCACTATGCAGCCTTCCAAACCAAAGGTAACAATTAACGTTGCCATCTGGAAGAATGTTGCTTCCTAATAGCGAAAGAATTATAAGAATTGGCCGTGTTGTTTCCGAAATTACCCGAGACATATAAACAAATATACAAACTCACATTACCTCTTTATAATATTAGTATAGATGTTAAGAAATGGAGCACAATAAAATAGCAGTATTGCGTTCTTAACAGATGAATGTCGATGTATTCCAATTAATACCTTACAAAATACAAAATGCGAAATATTTCCTAATCCATTGGAACATTGCCTCACTCACTGATGTAACCAATAAGTTTTAAATTCGGTTACTACTTCCCAAATTTATTTTACTGTCACGTATCTTCGGTTACAATACTATTGCACGAATTACTTCTAGTCGTAGCCTTATAACAAATGGGTTTACCGCGATAAAACGCACGAACAACGGCAAATTCCGCCAGGTGTTCCACATGCGGAAATCTGGCAGGCACTTGGATCGCCCTGGTTGAAAGCAAGCGATCGTACTACTATATTATGTGTACCCACAAACGAAAAGTTAACAAGTTAACTATCGAGTTATGAAACTGTTGTAAATTAAAATTACTTATTTCCCGATGACATATTACAATCTATATTATTTAAATGTGTTAAACGGTATATATTAATGATTTAATATTTTTGTATACAATCTTAGATAATAACCAGACATAATATAACGTTATGAAACACAAACAATCCAGGCCGACCAATAGTTCAGTTCGAATTACAGTCTCTAATACCTTCGCAGTATATGCAAAATTGTATGTTGATCATAATCAAATCCCCATTATGATAATACAACCAAAATTACACATTTTAGCCAGCGTAGAGCATGTGAAAAATAAATCAGAAACTTGCTGATTTTCTATAGCATTATTATTTTAATGTGAGAGATCCATGGAGCAAATGTTTATGCTGAATAATGACCAAACGTAAATACCAATGTCAGACATTTTTCTTTTTCACTTTGTAGGCCTACTACTGCCATAAAATAACGTCGAATAGAATTTAATATAACATTTAGGCCTACTTCAATGTTTTAAGTGTACCACAAATTATTAATGTTTGATATGTACTGTAAAGTCTTTAGTCTTTCTTATTAAAAATAATTTCTTATGACACATATCAGGAAGGAAGCAAATACATGCCCAAAGAATTCCTGGGCATTCTCCCTTTTTTTTTTCCTGTAGCTACAGTTGCTGAAAACTGATAGGGGGAGAGTTGGAAGAAATTTAAAGGTCATCGTCAACAAGCATTTCCTAGGAACGATCGTGTTGTGTGTAACTGCAGGAGGGTAAGCACTTACCTCCACTCCCCCCACCAACCCTTGCTCCTTTTCTCATCTTTGGGCACAGACTACCTGCTGGCGTCTAACGGACTGGTCCAAGTTTCTTAGGAGCGAGACACGTGCCTTACAATGAATGGCGATTGTGTTTTGATATCAAAACGTGTCGCCTCTGTCGCCATCTCTCGTCGAAAGGCTGAAATAACAGCAGAATATTCAAGCTTCGTCTCTGATGTCTGTCAACAGGAGCGACACTTGCAACCTCTACCTGCCGGCCTCCAGGGAAACAAGCGCCTTAAGATCCACTTGTATGCACAGTAGTAGGGGCGAGCGGGTTTCACCCCACCTTTGATTAATCGGATTATCAATTCGATATCAGATTAATTGAAAGGGTTAATCAAAAAAGGGTTAATCTTATCCGACTTTAATCCGATCAAAAAATCTTAATACTATCTTAATCCGATTTAAAAAAATTAATCCGATAATAATCTGATAAAAAATGGAAAGGGATAAGTGCATTGAAAGGGTTAAATTTATTGAAAGGGTTTAATGTATTGAAAGGGTTAATTATTTTCTCGTACTTATTTTTCTTTTTGGATGGGGGAGGGGGTAGCAGTAGCTCTGTACGATATTGATGGTGAGGTGTTCTGGAGGCGATGACGAGAGTGGTGGGTTGCAATGTCTTACATATGTGTAGAGTTTAGTTCAAAAGTGGACTAAGGCTAATTTGACTGATTGTGAGGTGTTTGTAGGGATGTTGGTGCTAGATAGACGATTTTTTACGAATATATTTAACACATGAGAGAAATTCAGATTGTTTAAACGATTTATAAGAGTGGCCTTAGCGTAAACGTAGTGTTTTTTTGGTGGGATATTGCTCTTAGATAAGCGACTTTGAAATATGCGATTTACATGTTAAACAATCTGTTTTCGGAATGCAATTAAACGTTAGAGAATTTCAGAGTATTCTACGTATGAATAAATTACAAACATAGAATCGGAAATATCAAACGACTATGTGAATAATAAGTGGAATTATGTGAGTCTTAAATGTAACATGAGTCTCGAGTTTAGAAATATAATTTACACAAGGGAGAATTTTAACTACATGAATAACATCTGATGTCGACAAGTGCAAACTCACTAAACGAAATCCAGCTAGCCAGTATAAATAAATAAAGATGTACAAACTCGCACTTAAATTTTAAACAGACACAATAGCATAATAGAAATACACATACACTACTTAAAGCCTCTTGCACATACCTTGAGTATTTTTTAAAACACATCCTTTTGATGTGGAGTCCAGAGTAGCAATTACATAATCTTATAAGCCATGTGTGTGGAGAGCCTGATTATGTATGTGTAGTAAAGCTGATAGACAAATGAGTTGAAATTTAAGAGAAAAAACTCTGCATTCGTCCTACAACAAACATCAGAACAATAATTTTTTAACTACAGTTTCACTATTTTCAAAATAATTCACTTTTAACACAAATTATTTACATCTAAGCATAGAGACACTCGGATGACATGAAGAAGTACTTAAGCCTGCAAAGTGTAATAACGCAACACTTTATAGAGACGTACTACATATTTCCACTAAATCTGTGAAATTCACATCACTTGGTAATAACAAATGCGAGTTGTTAACAGAAATGGTATTTTTGGCTACCAAACACAGAAATCAATTACTTATCATAAACACTGTATATCAATCAGAAAAAATTAGTTAAAACACAAAAATTTATATTTTCCCTATTAAATACTACTTACATGGCAGCTATCACTACAGATGAAGGTAGATGCGATGCTCGCTGGGGCGGTAACCCCTATTGTAAGCTCGTCCACCTCCAAGTGTGTAAAGGTGCAGTGTTTATGAAGAAGCTGACCAGTAGCATGTCCATCTCCTCCAAGTGTACATGAGCGACTGAAGATGGTGCTGAGTGTGATAGCTGAGGTCACTTTGCTCCCTGCACCTGCGCCCTCCCCTCACCAGTGCATGCTTCCCTGAGCTGGCCACGATTGTCAAATGTTTTCGGCACTAGGGCAAGATGGCGACAACTGATTAGTTGCATTCTGATCAGAGGAGACCTGTTTGCCAATCCCTCACACCCCAACCACCCATCCCTATCCTGCACCCCTCAGAACTAGCTCGACACCACGATGCCTGCCACCCACTCACACCCCAACCACCCACCCCTACCCAGCACCCCTAATAAATAGCCTGACTACATGACAGTCACCCCCTACCATCCCTCCTCTTCAAGGTCCTGGGGGTCAGTTACCTGTCTGTCCTCGATTCTCAATGTCACAACTGAATCAATATGATGTAATCTGCCTACTTGCATTACGATCAGGTCCTGCTTGCTTGTAGACACCCCCTCCCACCCTACCCTGTGCCACTTATTCAGAGAAACATGCCCCGAGGTTAAGAACTCAGACCATCCCTCCCACCCTTACCTACGAGCTGTCTTTGTGCGAAAGCATGTCCTTCTCAAACAACAAGAATATGCACCCCTCCTGAACTATACTATTCAGAAAGTTTATTTTCTACTGTTGTCTCCCCTGCTTCATCTTGCCGGCGCTTCACCCCCAGAACACTTCCTCGGTTATGAACAGAGCTTGCTTCAAGGACAAAGCGATGGTTTCTCTAGAGGGATAGCAGTGGATTTAGAACTGACTTGGGTTATTTCCCTTCTCTGCTACCAAGGTTTATTTTCGCTCGACACTTAAACTTTCTCCTATATTTTGGAAGACATGAGCCTGGTGCATTACCAGCTAAATGAAATTTAAAAAATACCAACAATAAAACTTTATTTGTGCTTTTCACTAAGGAATGTGTTCTAAATGTTATTAACACAAATTAAATTTAATATATAAACCATCTTGAAAAAAATTTAAGTTTAATCCTGAAAACTTACAAGATATTTAAAACTTTATAATGTCTCCAGCAAACTTTACACCGTTTTCCAACAACATTAAACTAATCACTGATCAATTTTCATATCAACACAGCCATAAGACATAATTTTAACTCACTAAGATTTAAAAATTGAAAGAACACCGGTTTTCAAACACATATTTTTTTCAAGTTTTAACTAGTACATTGTAACCAAATACTCAAGTTAAACTTTACTTTCAACCATTGAAAACATACACTAACAAACATTTTGGAAAAGTTGTTTTAGTATCTATCTGGCATATATTTTTTCGTCTAGCAGACAAAAATACGTATTTCACGTGTAGACTTCTGTGCGACATTAAAAATTTTACTATACTATTGTATAGGAAAATATAATTTAGATAAAGTTTATTATTCTATGTTGAGTAAAAATCAGTTCCAATTTTATTTGGGAAAGGAAGTTGACTACAATGACATGTTTTTACAAAATATATGGGTATGAGTCATTTTAAAACCTTGTTTACAATACCGGCTAATGGATAGCCAAGAATCGAGTGTATTCGGGAGCAGGCGAAACTGAGGTCTCAAGAGCCGATGAGAGTATATAGCATGTAGTTGAAGCAGAATACGCAGAGAACTTCGCGCAGGCGGGCTGTTTACGATATTGCATTTCATTTTAAGTCCACTTTAAACATTACTTTTGTGAGAGAAAAGAACATTAAATTTTAAAATAATGTGAATTACTCGACACTGTAAAAATTTATGAATTTTTACACCATCAAATTTCTACACTGTCAAAAAATTATGTTCTAGGACACACCATCAAAAAGTTTTAAGTAGTTTTACACCATCAAAAAGTTTTTTAGCATGGGTAATATATTTTGCTCTCTTAAAACTATCCGATTTCCAAGAACTATATTGATACAAGCAAAGAAACATAATGTAGCATAAACAATTATGAAACCCAGAATAGTATTCCAATAAACTAATAATGAATTAAGTCACAATTAAATAAAAAAAAACGAAATACTATAGAAATCTAATTCTGGGAAACAATACCCAAACTCCAAGAAATATATCACACTACAAATACATTTTAAATAACATTAAATTGGAATCGCATCCCAAATGCCTTTAAGTTAAAAAATTCTGCGAAAAAAATATTTGAATTCCAAGAAATTAGAACAATATATTAAATAAATCATGTCTTAAATGTCTTTAAGCTGTAAAATTCCATGAGATTTTATCCATATTTCAAGAAATGTAACATAAAATCAATCAAATATATCGTATTTAAATGGAATCTATTGCAATGGATTACAGCCCAAACGCACTGAATTGCAAAGCATACCAAACACACTCAATAATAACCTAAAAGTTAATAATGTCACAATTAAAGGATTTAATCACAAGGAATCATCGCTCAAGTGCTAATTCAATGAAAGGATATTCCAATAAAAAGGGATTGATTACATAATAAATTATACAGGCAATCCCCATCCAGAGGTTTATTAAATCAAATAACACATAAATATAATTAAAAATCTTTTATTTGGTATAAAAGCAATTTTCAAACATTGCATTACAATATTTTATGATCTAGATTCTTAACCCAGGAGTCGTGTGCTTTTGAGAATCCTCTCCATCGCACTAAGGACATATCTCTCTTCATTTAATTATTTTATAAATCTAATATTCATTTGGAGAACTAACTTTTTGCAGTTCATGTTCGTAGAATTCACCTTTTATTGGTTCTCCATCATATGTTTCTATGTATAATACATTCTGTGATGTGTTTGTCTAATTGAAATCATTTAAAAAATTTCAGAAGACCAATTTACTCGAATTTTTTTCCAAAAATCCCTTTCTGCTTCGAGATACGCATAAATTCCCCAACTTTAACTTCGGTTTTCTTCATCGATGACTTTAACATTATTATAAATATTTTCAATAAACTATTACCCTAACTTCTTTGGATGACATCCTCATAGTTCTATGATATCTTTAATTATAGAATTTATCTATTGCAGGAAAAACATCAACCCATTTGTAAGTCCCCCTCGATGTGAAATGTTTGATATATTAACTAGTGAATGGATTAGTTATAATGTTCCACAACACTAGCTTTAAGCTCCAAATATGTTGTGTAGAGATTAATACCACATTCAATCATTAGTTTCCAAAAAGGTATAGAAAAACATTCAGTTCTTCTGTCAGTATGGAGCAAATTGAGCTTTCTCTCTTTCAAAACGATCTTCATTACATTGGCAACCTGTTCCCCAGTTTTGTTTTTCAAAGGAATACACCAAAGATATTTTTAATAAATGTCTATTACGGTTAAAATATACTTGTACCCCTTATTGTATTTTCAAAGCAATGTCATTTCACAGAAATCAGCTTGAAAAAGATCATTTATACTATGAGTTATAACTCTTCTCCTAGGATATCTTATCTTTGCAGGAGCATGAAGACCTTGGGCAATATTACTAAACTACATTTGTAATTTTACCATCTACCATTAACTCTTCAATAATAGAAAAAATTTCGTTTCTATGCGAATTATTCCCAGTTTCTCTCAAAGAGATGAGAAGTTTTAATCTATCGACCAATTCATTAGGAATGTTCTAATATACAGGTGAAAAACTATTGTTAATTTCATCTTTATATATTCCACTTCCAATTATATCTCATATTACATGGATTTTCGGATGGTTTTCATCTCCCGAACGAATTTTAATAACCATTCGATGAATAAGTTCTTTATATTTCTGCAAATCGGTGTCAGAATATCCATTTGGAAAGTTTTTAAAAATAATTCAAATAATCCTTCACTAACATCAGTTACATAATCACCTATTTTTATTTTATTCTCAGGCAAAATTTAATTACCAAATCTCCCAGTAACCAATTGTTTTCATGTCGATAAATACCAAAGATCATATCGTGTATAGACACAGATTGTTTTAAAGCTAAATATTGTCATGTTAATTGAGAAAGGGTTTTTTCTTTGTTAAAGCTATATTTTCCATTTTAATTTCCAAATCTGCTTTTTTAGGTTTATTCAACAGGGAATGCAATGTATCCATTCTAGCCATATAATGCTTGTAATGAACACAGTATAGTTTACGATCGAACAAACGAATTGAAAGAAAGACATGTCACAGATACAATTCTAGGAGATAAAACAGCAAATATAAAGAAGAATCCATCTACATCTACAGGTGAAAAACTAAGTGATTGGGTTGTTGATAAAGTTATTTGCTCGAAGGTGATGGAGAGGCATGAGCTTAAAATGTAAAACGAAACAAAAAACAAAGAAAGGAGGAATTATTCCATTACTATTTACAAAAAACAGATCTTGGATAAATCCTCGTAGGTGTTTCGGTAATTAGTAGAGCAGTTAAATAAAAAGGTAAAGGCATGTATGTGAAACCCTATAAATTTGGACAAGGATGAGAAAACTCCAAATGTGGCAAAAAATGCATAAAGTCTTACAAAGTCTTCCAAAATGTGCATTAACAAACAAAGATATTAATGTATTTGTAATGAAACTGGATATTACCTATTTTCGAGGTGTGTATATGAGACACGATTTACCAAAGAAACCAAATATTCGAGTATGTATGAATGTTAATTTAGATTCGAAACAAAATGAAGGAACATATTGGGTTGCATTTATTAAAAACTTAAATCAATCATTGTATTACGACAGTTTTGGCGATTTACGTCGTCCAATTGAAATATGTAATTATTTAAAAAAACAGGCAATTTAGATACAATTACAAAATGGAACAATTACCAAATACAATCAATTGCAGACATTTATGTTTATGTTTTTTGGTTATAAATAGGGTATATAAGTAATTGTAATAGTAAAACATATTATTAATATATCAATTATGTTGATATTAAGTGGAAATTCGTCGCAATTGCGTGTGTTATATTTCCCCATGTTAGGGTTAGATGGAGGATGGCAAAAAATGCAAATCGAATTTGTTACTTACAACAGCATACCAAACATTGATATGCATAACTAATTATTTATGGCTTGTATTGGTGAAAAACATACAAGATTGTGATACCAGTAGGATCTTATGAGTCGGATGACCTTGAAACATTCATTAAAGTGGCATTACCTGAAGATGAACATTTCTGATTACTTGGAAATCCAAATACTTTAACTAGTGCAATGTATAGTAACGTCGATATCGATTTCTCGGAAGACAAATCAATTGGAAATATGTTGGGTTATGAACGAAGAGTATATCCAGCTAATCAATTACACGAATCATCAAAACAGGTTAATATATTGTCGGTAAATGTATGTCGTATAAATGTTGATATTGTAGGCAGTTCATTTGTAAATGGAAAACCAACAAATACAATACATGAATTCACATGTGCTGTAGCTCCAGGATATAAAATAATTGGAAAACCTAATACATTGATATATCTTCCAGTAATAGTGGATCATGCTGATGAAATATTTGTTACAGTTGTCGATGAAGACGGTAAACTTATTAATTTTAGAAACAAAGAAATTACAGTTTGTTTACATTAAAAAGATATATAAACAACTGCATTCCATTGCACATTTCAATTATAATGGGTGTTGTGTACAATAGTAAAATTTAGACATAATGTAGGTGGTTCTTTTAAGAACTACATGAGTATGGAACATATCCCAAAGACAGGAAGTATAAATAGACATAAACACCAACATAAAATGTTCGCTTCAAATAAGATACCCATGAAGTTAACACGAGGCAACTAATTGTATTTTAAAGAATTAGGATATATTGTTAATAGAAATGGAAGACATGCTTAATGTTGACGAACCTATCAGATATGAAAATGCAATCACCAATACGGAAATACCTGTGTATCAACTATTCCGAGCAGGTCCGTGGACATTTCCTTCCAAAATAAAGATTTCAATACAAAATCATGATATTTACATGCTACCATCGAAATCAAGTTTAAGGTTTAGAGAAACAATTAAAAAGACAGCCAATGCAAGTACTCCAGCAAGTACAAAAATAGTAAGAAATGGAATACTTCATTTAATCGACAGAAATGCATATATAATAAATGGTGTGGAAATCGATCAAGCACAATATGTTGGAATTACTTCCACGATAAAGAACTATCTCTCAGGAACTGTAAACGATATTTATACAGGGCTTATGGCTGGGTGGAACAATGCTAGTGATTACTCACTACAAATAAACCCAGATGGAAAATATGAAGTTGTTATACCATTAAGTACAGTTTTGGGCTTTGCTGAAGCACACAGACATGTAATATTAAATGCTAAACAAGAAGTAGTTATTCTATTTGGCAATACACATTTAAATGCCATATGCGATTCACCTAATAACAAGGAAGGTGTAACATTTGAATTAAGCAGTGTGGAATGGTTGATGCCGCATTTTGAAATTAACACTTGTGAACGTGAAATTTTTTAAAAATTTATCGACAAAGGGAAGGATCTAGACATTCCATTCAGATTGTTGGCTTTAGAGGTTTTCCCAAAATTAGCAACATCGCAAAAAGTAATTTGGAATGAGAAATGAAGTTTTTCGTCAGAAAGACTGAGATATGTTATCATTTGTTTTCAAACAAATCAACAAAACAATTTAAAAGTGGATCGAGCAGTATTCCATAATTGTGATATGAAAAAAATTAAACTATATCCAAACAGTCAATCTTACGCCTATGTGGATTTAAATAAGAACATTGCCAATGGGTAATTCCTTATTTCATATGAGATGTATAAAAAGTCTCAGGAAACATATTATAACAAAATCAGTTCACCGATCATAGAACCCGAATCATTTAAAACCAGAGTAACATTATTTGTGTTTAATGTCAGCAAGCAAGACGACAGAATTACCAATGACGTGATTTATTCACGAATTTAACTTATTGCAAATACACCATTTCCAGCAAATATACTCTTATAATCCATCACAGATTAGTGAGTTAGAATGTAAGATATAAACTGGTGAAAATAATTAATTGAGTCAGTAGGCGACAAACCACTGTTGAGACTAGATGTTTTGCAATGTACAAGGATTTAATTGTGCAGAAAAAAAATTTATCATTAAAGAATTAGCTATCACTGATATGGAAGAACAACTGCATTCAGCTTCAAATCACCATTTGACTGGAAATATCTAACTCCTAAATACACGAAAATGATTAGATGGGTTACTAACCATCACCATCATTTAAAATGGGAGAGTGGGTGTATAGAGTATGAGAACGCTGTAGATATTTGCAAACATTACCTAAATAATTGGGAAATATATGTAGGTGGATTTAAGCAAAAACGTGTTTTCAAAAATGTACATAACAGGAAAATAATATATATTCAAAAAGAATATAATCACCCTTCATTAAAACAATTATGTAAAAATGGATCTAATTCAACGTTTTTCACTGCAGAGGAAAACTCAAAATTAATTTTATGTTGGGCAATGAGGACTGACAGGGGTGAAACATACTCTGGCGACTCTCCTCCCGAATCACTTGCCGATATTAGTTGAGTTATATTATGTTATTTAGGATGAGTGTAATTTACTATAAAAAGTATTTGCTTGGATGTAATCCACTATTTCGTGAAGATGAATTAAAAAGACAACATAATCACATGCTCGTGTATACAGCAATCAAAATGTAAAGTGATTATTAGCAAGTTATTAGCACGTTGGAGCAAACCATTTCGACTTTGTTTCGTAAAGAAATAGTTTTAAAAACTTTTTTTTTTAAACAGCCTGTGTTTGACATACTAATGTTTGGAGTATATTCTACTTGATAGTGTTTTCAGACGTATTGTACTTGATTGTGTTGAAACAAGTATGTGTAATTTGTGTATGCTTGGAGCAAAATTTATCTTCTGACTTAAATGTTGTTTCAGTGCTAAAATGTTGTACATAAATTTTCGGATCATCCTGTATGGGTATATATTTTGTAAATAAATATAATGTAAAATGAATCCATTCCTTAAAATTTATTTACCCTATTCCTTAATAAAAGTGAACTTGTTTTAGTAAGAAAAATATTTTTCCTCAGAGCAATATAATATACCATCCCACATAAGGCTTGGTTGATATAAGATGGGTTCGAGACTTGGTTGGGTATTATTGTAATCATGTAAACATAAAAATAATAAAGAATGTATCACTGTTCATTAAACTAATATAAATTTGTTCGTTTATGTAAAAAAAGGAAGATATGTTCAATTTTATAGATGTTTAAACTAAAATCAATCGCATGTAATATTTCTGATTAAACATTATTAACTTTGTAATTTATACTCGCTTCGAAATTTTAGTGGTATAGCGTTTGCCAAAGTCTCAAAAAACCGTTACATTTATAGATCTGAGAGGTCTTAGCAGTGTGGCCATTCTTTCAATGTTTTTCCCAATACCACCAATTACAAAAACTGATAGTTCAGAGTTTGGCAGTCCAACAAACCCCTACAGAAGGTATTCTGGTTTTATTATACCCTGGAGACAACCTTGGCACCTAGATTTTCATGAAGAAAGCTACCAAGAACCTCCCCATCCCTGGAGGGGAGGGCATTTCAGGTCAATAATTTTTCAGCTGTTAAGACTAACTGTGTCAAAATGTATTCCTAGCTCTTTGAAATCTCTTGAGCAAAAATATTTTATCCTCTACCTTATATAAAATTAATATTCTCTTTGCAAACTCCACTATGCAGGAAAATATACATAAATTAAAAAAATAAACACAAGACTTATATAAATGAACAAATATTTACGAAAACAAGTTTTTACTCCCCCATATTAACCGGTATCAAAAGAAAAAATTCGACGGAAATATCATATAAAATAGAATTTAAACCAAATTGGAACATATTCGGATACATTAACGGAAAATAATATCCGTATATGTTAAACATAAATATGATTCTCAATACACGAATTAAGAGAAATGGGAACATATTTACTAAAATTGAATCATATCATGTCTCTTGATTTAGATCAGATATATTGTGAAGGGGATTATAAAAGGGTTTTTTGTGGATAATAATACTTTATTGTTTCCTATAAATTATATATAATTTTATTGAATATGCAGATCTCTGTTATATTGCTAATCATATTTGATGGATTCATAAATACACTTAATTTATTTTTTATGATTCAGAAGTTATTTTATTGATAAAGAAATGTTATTCATTTCTCCGAGCAAGAAACTTTGCAGAGATGTTTATCTCCGAGGTTGGGGGTGCTGGCTTGAACATATTTGGAAGTCGGTGGTGTGGGAAGAGAGGGGAATGGGTGTTTGTACTTCTGACTTCCGTTTGGAGGAGAGAAATCAGGTTTCTCGAAGGTTTGATATGGGAATTTGAAATTTTTATAAATAGGGTTTCAGCCTTTATGCCCCTTACACTTTTTCCAGTTGTTTGTCAGTTTGGTTCGCTTTGCGATGTCGCAGTCGTATGAAGACTAATTTCTTGGATTATCTTTGCAAGATTATAACAAAGAGTTTGATGATTTTGATTGGGAGTATTTCAATAGACTAATCAACAGTTTGGATTATTTACTAAGCGGTTTCTTAACTCCTTTAGAGGAAGAGGAGTTTAAACTTCACATTGCAACCAGTGATGGCATCATTATCACCATCTACGATTGTGTCCAGAGCACCATCAGCTACTGCATCCATATCTTTCAAGTTTGCAGCACTGTCCACCATGGTGCCAATGTCTACAGCACCATCAGCTACTGCATCCACATCTGTCAAGTTTGCAGCACCGTCCACCATGGTGCCAATGTCCACAGCACCATCAGCTACTGCATCCATATCTTTCAAGTTTGCAGCACCGTCCACCATGGTGCCAATGTCCACAGCACCATCAGCTACTGCATCCACATCTGTCAAGTTTGCAGCACCGTCCACCGCGGTGCCAATCTCCACAGCACCATCAGCTACTGCATCCAATTCTTTCAAGTTTGCAGCACCGTCCGTGTGGTGCCAATGTCTAAGAAATTGTCCACAGCACCATCAGACACTGCATCCACATCTTCCAAGTTTGGTAGCACCGTCTGTCACTGTGTCAATGTCTAAGATAGAGTCCACAGCGCCGTCAGCTACTACGTCCATATCTTCCACATTTGTAGTACCGTCCACCATGGTGTTCCCACGGTGCTCCCACTTACAGAGTTTGGAGCTTTAGACTTAAGAAGAAGAAAAACAGGTGAGCAATGACTGCCAAAACACAAGATTTGCTCCTGTTTTAAACTGTTAGATTTAATGTCTCCCTCTATAAACATCTCTCCGAAAGCTGTATTTACCTATGATAATTTGTTGCAGGAAATATACGAATTTTTAAATTTGAATTTTGTGCAATCACCTTGCCCCAAGTCAGACATCTATTAAAATATTCTCACCTGAAACACGCGAGATAAATTAATTTTGCTGCCTCCACCTATATTCAATCCATCTCAGCAAGAAATAATTTATAGCCCAATTGCCTTACCTCCTTCACCAGTAGTTGTTATTCCAGTTAAGAAATGCAAATTAATCTTAGGTCTTAACCCTTGACGTAAATTGTATTGAAAATTCACATTTTCAAAGATGAGTGATCCTGTCCGTGGTATAATTTCACAAATTTTTTCATTATTAAAATATTCTAATATTTTTTTTTTACTTGTAATAGGTTGAAAAGTTTTTACAGTTTAATGATTGAAAATATAAAGTTCTAACGATTTATAAAGAAAATTCATTGTCTTGTAACAATTTTAAATAAAATTCATTCAGGTCTAACAATTCTTTTAAAGATCAATCATTCAGTTGTAACGATTTTTTAAAACGTTTAACGAAATTCTACAAAATGTTAGACAATTTAAAGACTAATCATTCAGTTTGACAAAAATTTCATTCAGGTGTAACGATTTTAATGAAAATTCATTCAGTTTTAACGATTTTCAAGGAAATTAATTCGGGTGTAATGATTTTTAAAGAAAAATCATTCATGATGGAAAGTTTATTAAGAATCTTTAGTATTATTTCAATCATATAATGATGTAAACTTTTTCACTCTAATCACATTTTGATATCATAATGGTGAACGGTGGATGGTACAATTAATATTTTGACCGTTTTAATGACATAAGATGGATTTTTTGGTTAAGAAAGCCTGTTTGGCTTGTATATGTAACTGATAGAGTAAATTCATATTTTTGAAGTTGTACCAGGATATGATACGATTAATATTTCGACCATATTAATGATATAAGATGGAGTTTTTTGGTTAAAAAAGCCTGTTTGTCTTGTACATGTAAATGTTAACAAGATGAACAAAAAATATTGTATTTTTTTTTTTCATAATTTGTGATGTAATAGGCATTAACAATTTCGGTGTGTAACATTTGTAAGAAGTTAGAGCTAAATAATTTTGTATTTCATTTAAGGTCGTTATTTAATATGAAGTAATGATTTTAAGTTGTGATGTTTTCCAGAAGGCAATAGTAAAAAATGATTGTATTTCATTTAAAGTTGCGATGTAGTATTTTTAATACCAAGATTAACATTTTATACTGTCTTGAAAGTGATTATGAATTTTTTTTATAAAACATTTTTATTCAAGTTAAAAACAAATTGTGTGTTATTATTTATTTTTTAGTACCGTATGCCACTAATTTTTTCCCAATAATATCTGATGTAAAATGAAAAAAACAAAGCTATGAGTAGACGTCTATCAGTATTTGTAAGCTGATGACTTGTATTAAAAAATTCAGGATAACTTCTTGCTTGCTTTCACAAAGAAGAAAATGTACTTTTATTAATTTACAATAATTGCATAGACTTTGAAGGCTGAGGGGAATTACAAAAAAATATGGAGAAAATCAAACATAGATGAAAGAATAAAGTTTATTTTGCAAAGGAATGAGGAAGTAGGTTAGTACTTTAAGAGGAACTTCGTCCACTCTGGCTATTCAACTTGAAAGTTGGAGCAGGACACGATGGTCTGCCGGCCAACTTTTGTGACATCCCAGGGGAATCTATTGAAAGCAAAGCCCCGCATACCTTCACAGAGGTAGGTAGCAAAAACCTCTGTCCCTCCTTGCCTACAATCTACGTCTACACCGAACACAGTGCAGTAAAATTAAAAAAAATATATTTCATTTTACATACAAACACACAAATTACAAGAGTTCCTGTTTAAGATGCAACATGATGATGCTTGGAGAAGAAGATAAACATAATAATTTAAACTAGTTTTTAAATAAACTTCAACTCAAGTTGTGTAATAATACCAATATATTTTCCCAGTCGTAAAAAGTACAAATAACGTTGAAATCACTATTTTCAAAGTTCGAAAAACATGATTTCTGCCTGTATTCAAAGTGTTACGTTAAACTTACATCGGAAATTTTTAAAATATTAAATAAATTTAAATATATACATTTTAGGTTACATGGAATATATTTTTGCTGTTGGAACATTATAGGGTAGACACAAAAAGAGAGGAAACACATTGGTTAGCATGCTCGCCTCCCTGGGAGGGTCACAACATAAAAACTAATTGTTTGGCAATGTGTGGATGTCGAGTTAGAAGTTGCCAGTGATACAAGGGTTTTTATTGGAAATCTTTCTCGTTTCCCTAGTCTTACACGTGCGCGACTCTGCACTTCTCTCCTCATTGGCTCTCTAGACATCGATGTTAAGCGCCATCTAAATCTATATCCATATTTTCTTTTTCTCTCATATAGGTTGAATTGATAGTAAAACCATTTCTTAATGAATGAGTACTTGTAGAATAAATTTCTTTACGATTGAAGAAAATATGTCTTGTTTGAATCTATTAAAAAAATAGTTCTGTTTTAATGAGTAAATAAAATAAGTCTTGTGTGATTTTACAAATCGTAGTTTGCTTGATTCAAGTACATATTTGTTGTTATTTGAATGTTAAATCTAGGGCTTATACTGGGAACTTAATTTCAGGGACTTGTAATTTCTTTTGACTGATTTTAAAGTCAGCCTCTTGTGTAAGGTTGAAGGGACAGTGAGTTGGGCAAAATCTCTCAGGGCATGCATTCAGAGGGTCTGCAACATGAAGCAGGGGAGCCAACATTAGAAAAAAACATGTTATTAATACTGTAGCAAGGAGGGCAAATTGCCTTGAAACTGGTATTGCAGTTTATTTATTTATACTGATTTGCTGGATTTCATTTAGTGAGTTTGTACCTGTCGACATTAGATGTTATTCACGTAGTTGAAATTCTTGCTCATAAAAATTATATTGCTAAGCGCGAGACTCATGTTATATTTAAGACGCATGTAATTCCACTTATTATTCACATAGTGGTTTGAAATTTTCGATTCGATGTGTGTAATTTATTCATATGTAGAACACTCTGAAATTCTCTAATGTTTAATTACATTCCGAAAACAGATTTTTAACATGTAAATCGCATCTTTCAAAGTCGCCTATCTGAGAGCAATATCCCACCAAAAAACATACTTATTACACTTAGGCCATGTTAAGAAATCTTTCAAACACTCTGAATCACTCTCGTGTGTTAGATATATGAGTAAAAACCCTTCTATCTAGCACCAACATCCCTACAAACACCTCAAAATTAGAAGAATTAGAAAAAATTGCCTTAGCCCACTCTTGCACTTAACTCTACACACACACATATATATATATATATATATATATATATATATATATATATATATATATATATATATATATATATATATAAGATATCGTGACCCACCACTCTCGTCATCCGCCGTTAGAACACCACACCGTCAACATCGTACAGAGCTCCTCTACCCCCTCTCCCACCCAAAAAGAAAGAAAGAACAAGAAAAATAATTAACCCTTTCAATAGATTTAACTCTTTCGATAATCTTAACCCTTTCAATACATTTATCCCTTTCCATTTTTGATCGGATTGAGATCGGGTTAAGAAATATTTAATCGAATTAAGATCGTATTAAGAATTTTTTATTGGATTAAAATCGGATTAAGGATTAGCCCTTTTTTATTAATCAAAAGTTGGGTGAAATCCGCCCGCACCTACTACTATGCACGTTGTGTATTCTTCTACTTTACCTAAGGTTAACATGTCATGTGCCTCATCACTTTATTCATGCGCTGGTCAAGTGAAACTGTGAAATTGTTAGAAAAGTAAATATTTAGCAAATCTGCCCATTTTTACACTTCGATGAATTTAAAGAAAAAAAAAAAACAGAAAGCGAAATAAATAATTTAAGTTATCACAAATCGTTTCTTAACACTTTTTATTCGACGTTAAGATACGGAATTACTTCCCATATATCGTTACCATCTTTACTGGGCGCATGTCACTCAGGACGCCAGTAAAAATATATGCAGGTAGGGGCAGTGACATTTTTCTAATGTTGATTTCAAAAATGCTGGTTTCATCGTGAACAGCCTATAATGATTATTTCGATTGTAACACAGTCCATGTTTCGGAAGCAATGTAAAAGAAAATTTGTTGGAGAATTGTAGCAGGTTCACACAAAATACTAAAGAATATTTTTATTTATTTGTAAGGGAAGTTAAAATGTGCAAAGGTAAGTACAACTGCTTTTTTTTTTTATTGTAGACAACCGGAAAGTCACTTCCAGAGGTTGCTTTCTACGTCGTTGGAATGTCTGTATCAAAAATATTTATATCATAAGATAGCTGCCACAAGAAATTCTGCGATAATTCCACAGATTATGGGCGCGTTTATATAAGGGAACCATGCCTACGAAACCAAAATAGGCGAACATAGGAACTAATTTTTTTTACACCTGGCCGCAAGATAGCAGCACTAGTATGTTATCGTTGGCGCCAAATTGAAGAAAAATGTAACTGGGCACAATTTGTATAGTTTTCATCCAAATTATAGTGTTTTTGCGTGTACTGTGAAAAAAAAAAAAAAGGAAATCGATTATTTAGAATCATTTCTATTTGAAGAAAGATTTTTGAGCTGCCCATGTTAGTTATACAAAAAAAGTAAGTATTCACTATGAATTAAAGCAATAATTTATTAATTTTTTTTTTATAAATATTGTTTGTGGATTCAGGTAGGTAAGCGTCTGCCATGATTTTATTATATATCTTTCATTGAAGTGATGTAATCTCGTCAGTTTTATTCGTTTATGACTGAATAAATTATTCATTTTTAGTTGTATTGATCGAGCAATACTCTTGTGTATGTTGTTGGGACTCCGATTTACCAGTAATTTATTTTCTCAGAAACAACTGCAAATCAAATAATTTCCAGCTTGTATAAATATATAAACAATATTTATATTTTCAAAACATGTCTGTTTTTAAATTGAGATGTGCCTATGGACGTTAAATTTAAACTGTGCGAGTGCTGGAAACATGTGAGTTTATAAAGTTAGGCTGTATTATGAAGCAGGTAACTTGCTTAGAGTTTAGAGTAGCAAGATAAATGTGCGAGTTGATTTTAAATTATACGTGCTCATCTAGTTAAACCTAAAAATCACAGCGTGCAGTTATCGATTTTTTCCCCTGCGAAAAATGGCTTTATTTAAGTATGTCTATTTTTCATCACATATCATTACTCGTGTGTAAATGGCCTTGTTGACAGTTTAGCAAGAAATTTTTTTTGGCTGTTTTTACATTACATTCTCGGATATTGGTATCTTCAGATTGTTTAGATGTTTAAACATGCTGAAAGGATTTTGAATTATAATTTGTTTCTGAAGAAATTAATAACTGATAAACAGAATCGCAGCAACATTGCACGAATAATACTCACCATTTTATGCATTCGTAAAGGCCGCACTACAATTGATATAGCACAGAAAACAGCACAGGCACAGAAAGTAGATTATATATATTAGCATGGTACTCGCTACAGTCATGCAATAGCACACGCACAGAAAAATAGCCCAGGGGAAGAGCACAGAAATTAGGGCTATACTCAATAATTCCTGTGCGTGTGCATCGTGCGCCGTGCGTGGCCAATCAGAACGTCGATATCACCAAGTTCATGTGACGATGAAAATGGCTACAAAAGTAGTGAATTAGACTAGTGCTTGAGGAGTTTGGCGCCATATAAACAGAAGCTTGTTTTAATTTAAATTGTTATTGTACGAGCAATTTATGTTAAGATGAACGGTATAACATATTATATTTCTACAAATTAAGACACGAGCAGCAGAGTAAACAATGCTGTTAACAGTATTTGTTTCATTCCAGTGTTACCAACACATGCACGCACAATTTACCGAGCATCGTTTCCTTTCATTTTCACGTCTGTTTTCTGTAAACATCCGTCGTTTCTGTGCGTGTGCTATTTTGATTGTAGCTTTCAAATTCGAGCTGTGCGTATGTTCTGTACTATCGCACGTGCTGGGCGTGTGCTAAATCAATTGTAGCTTGGCCTTAAACAAATAAAATTAAAAAGTGATGATGTCGCCTAAATGACAGACTGATAAATCATGGCAAAAACATACTGAGACGGTGTCCCAATTCGCTGAGAGTACTCTCTCGCCCACTCTTGACGTCACATGAGTCCTCTCTGCTGTCCAACTCGCAGGAGAGAGCGCGAGAGGAAGAGTGAACGACGATGTACACTCGGTGATCACTCTCGCACACTCTCTGGCAGCCATGTTGTTTTAAAGTCTAACCTCAAATATCTAGACATAAATTTTTGTTTCTAAAGCAGGTTTAGAAATATTTTATCGACTTAACTTAATCGTTGCGACTGTGAAATGTGTAGCTAATACCAACAATATCCCATTTAATGTGGAACATAAATTATGATATGTTCTCGTTACATTTAGATTAATTGTGTGCATATTATTAAATACTGTGCTTTGCACATAAAAATTATATTTTTAATCATGCAAATACGTAATAAAAAAAGTTACTATTTCATAAAACACTGTACATTTAATCGAGGAAAGTGAGAGGCCAGCGATATTTTATTTTTCACTATTTATTACCTTTTCTGTCAGAGAAATAATGCCGAAGGTTTACAGAGGGCACAAGTCTCAATTCGCTAGAGTGAGAATGGCGAGTGAGAGTGAGCACACTTTCGAGTTGAGACACGGCCTCAATCCACAGACCTCATTTCGGAAAAGCTAATAGTTTATTGCTTAAATTGATATTAAAAACAAACACATAAATAGTTATATGCCGGTCACTGATTCCTATAATCTTAATATGACATTTAATACTTACATACAAAAAAATTATTCTATCTCTAAGATCAAAGGTAATATTTCGGACCAAGTCGAAATTTAACACAACTTTTTCTTAGGTTTGAAAAGGCCGCGAGTGTGATGTTAATTGATCACGCCGCCACTAAATGTGCTACAAACGGTGCACAGAGATCTAGCGTGGGAGTGTTCGTTCTATACTCTACCCCTTGTTCTTTACAGGGAACGAATACGATGGGATCTATCGCCCTGTTGCAGAACTCTTGGTGGCACGGTATCTCCTTTGTTTTGCCACTTCGAGTGCACGGCTTCTTGAGCGCGCGCGAGCAGTGCCTCGCTCTATTGTGCCGAGATGGAACTTCGTGCAGCTGCGAGAGTCGAATCTGCGCACACACCGTTGCGTTCACCGCTGCAGTGCACAGTGCAAACAAGAATTTTTTTTTTTTTTTTCAAGGGCCGGGTGCAAGTGACACGTATTTCTCTGACGTATACGGTATTACAGGCTGTTCACGGCAAAGTGAGCACTTTTGAGGTCATAGTTACTTTTTTCCTATCAGAGCTTTTTTTTAATCCTTCCACCACTTTTTAAAATCGATATATACATTAATTTAATAGACACTGTGTATATATTTCACCGAACTCAAAAGTTAACGTCTAATTGTTACAATAAACTATATTTATTGACTGCTATTCCAAATGAGAGAGCTTCAAAAAGCGCTCACTTAACCGTGCATAGCCTATACATAGTACACACAAGCTACATATCCTGTCATTCCAATCTAACAAACTGAAGTCGCGTTTAGCTATAACACATACCTACCTCAAGGCAAAGTATTCGACTCCCTACTTTTGACAAATTATTTTGTATTGAACTTAATACTACACTGAAACTTGTATGGCCCGCTCTACAGTAAATTGCAGCACAAGTAAACAGACACGGAGCATGTATACTGGACGAGCAGCGCATGTACTCTGAACGAGCAGACGAATCGGGACGAATTTCAGCTATTCTACAATACACAGAAACGTAATGATTTGCAACCTACGAAAAAAAAAAATCATGAGTTTTAAATTAACGACATTAACTGTATGACATAGGTTACACGCTTCATTTTAAATAGGTACATACATTTTTTTTAAATTTAGTAACTATACTCACTTGGTGAAACTTTGGCCGTGTTCGAATAATTAGTTTGGTTCTGATCTTTGTTTCTTTCTTTTAAATTTGAATTTTAAATTTTTTAAGGTTTTAATTGGAACGCCACGACCAGAAGTTTTAAAGAAAAAAAAAAGAATATCTACATAAAACCACGTTTAAAGCACTCTTAAACATTTAATAACATCAACAAAATAAAAAAAATTAAAGCTAAACTGTTACCAACCAGTAGTTGAACAATCAAAAATACATATTTTATGAATAACTTAGCGATTTACTTTATTTAAAAGTTATTTTTAATGCATTTACATTCGCTTATTGCAATAACTACGACTTTATGCCTATTTAAATTTTAAAGTCAGCAATGCTATCATAGCGGTACTTCGGTAATTTATATGTTTAATTTTAATTTTAATATCGCAGATACCCATTAGTCCAAAAGGACTCGTTCTCAGGGACAGTACAAATTCAATAAATGGCGACACAAGAAATAGTTACACAATACTTTGGCTGTCAGCTGAGCACATTATTAAAAAATTATCAAATCTCACAACGTAGTGTCTGGTACACTTTCGTAATTGATATTATAATAGGATACATTAGATCTAATTTACAACAAGTGGCGAACATATTTTTTTTTAGTTAAAGACTGTGAATATAATGAACGCAATGAACATATATCATACTTAAGACCAATCCTACTTACAAAGCAAACTCTTAACAACCATAGTGACACTTTTCTAATTTTTGACATCATATGTCATACACATAACCATAAACCTAAACATAAATCACATGTAAGACCATTCTTTCTTAAAGGCAACGCACGCACTCAACAATATTCCTGATATTTTTTAGTTTTTAGACATCGTCAGTAAATCTACATATTATATTTCCAACAGTCAATGAAAAGAATACATTAGCTACTCGTACATATATGTAAGACAATAGCATTGTATTCATCTGATTGTACTTAACATAGAATACAATTTGTTGCTATACCGCTGAGGCATTTTCCAGCGAGAATCACATTCCAGGTTGAATTTGTTGCTGTTGCGGCTGAACTATTATGCGGATAACTCATCAGAAAACACTGTTAAGGATATTAGCGTTAGGGATGTTTCGTCTATTCCTAATGTGTCAGTGTCAGTACATGAAGATACAGAGTGCCTTTCCTACAGTGGAAGATTCTCTGGAGATGTGCATGGAGAAGAGTGGATACGTTGTGTGCTTGGCGAAATGTGGGCACATGTGGACTGTTCTCGACACGAAGGTGGACAGTATGTTTGTGATTACTGCAAGTAATGTTGACCACGTTATTACTTTACTTTTCAGTACACACTACGTCAATTACACATATCTGTCCGATATATGTAATATTATATTACTTTCATAACTCTGTAGGGTAATGTGCAAGACATGTAATTTTTAATTAAATGTAAAACCTATTATGAATTTATGTAGTGATATTCGATATTAGCGATCTTTTTTTTGCAGGCACATAAGATGTCATTTTTAACATAAACATTTTTTTTCATAAAACTGTGATATGATTTGGTGCTACAATTTCGCAGATGTGTGCCTAAATATTTCCGGTTTATGTTACTTTTTTCTTATTCCTCTACTACAATACGGTTAGTAGTATAATCAGAATACAAAATTATGTTCCATTTTTGCATCCCTTCCTCTCTTCTGTGTTACAGGCATTTCTGGTACTGTGTATGTGCACATCTGCACAGCCCTTCTAAATACTAAAATAAGGTTCCTTTTTGTGTAGTATCCAAATATTTTTAATGCTATCTTCTGAATCATCTATTTCTATTGGCATACTTAATTATTGCATTCCGTGTTCTGCATACATATTCTTTAACAATTTTCAGTGATATACCCAGAAATGTACCTAACGGCACAATTTTGAATTACTTCTCTACTATTCAATAGTTTTTTATTACATACTACCCAAATATATAGCATATGTTGTAGATGACAGTGGAGAATGTTGTAGTATATTTTCATAATTTTTCTGCTGTTACATAACCCTTCAAGAACTGCTGAAGATGGTTTTATTACATACTACCCAAATATATAGCATTTGTTGTAGATGACAGTGGAGAATGTTGTAGTATATTTTCATAATTTTTCTGATGTTACATAACCCTTGAAGGACTGCTGAAGATGGTTTTATTACATACTACCCAAATATATAGCATATGTTGTAGATGACAGTGGAGAATGTTGTAGTATATTTTCATAATTTTTCTGCTGTTACATAACCCTTGAAGGACTGCTGAAGATGGTTTTATTACATACTACCCAAATATATAGCATATGTTGTAGATGACAGTGGAGAATGTTGTAGTATATTTTCATAATTTTTCTGCTGTTACATAACCCTTCAAGGACTGCTGAAGATGGTTTTATTTGTTCCATTACACAGGTTGCATAGATATTTAATGATAAATTTTCTTCTTTAAACAGACCTAAGAGTGTAGATGACTGAGCTGTTTTTAATTATTTATTGTTTAGTTTCACCTGAGTATTACATGGGCATCGTTAGCTATGGAGTTTTCGAGGGAGGGGGGGGAGGAGACATTAGACTTGTTATACTAAACCGACTTTTTACTGACTGTTTAATATACATCACGATTTTATGGCAAGGAACCACATGCACATAGATTTAAAATGTAAATATTGATACATGGCTTATAAAGTAAGACGTATCACATGAAAAATTAAATTGTGAAACAATTGAAACAAAAGAGAACAAAACAAATTCAATTACATTGAAACAGGTCCCAGAGCCACTTTTCTTCATTTAGAACTAGACACAACAATGTGTAGCCAGTTAGTTATGCGGGGTAAATCAAGACTTCTTAGTTTTAAGAGCTCCATCAAATTGCCTTCTCTGTTTGATTAAGTGACCTCCCACCGCCAGTCACTGCCTGGCTAGGTATTTCAATAAACTTATAACAACAAGAAAACATTCAGAAGCAATTTTCTGCTGAGCTGCCATGTGTGTTGACAATTTTTTCTCTAAGGGTGCTTTAATTTGCTGAAAACTTATAAAAGCTTGGCTATGTGATAAAGACTTTTCATTGTTGTAAACTTTTAAATTGTTTTTTTTACAGTTCCTGAAACCTTTCAGTGTGAATGCTTTACATATTTCAATTGCTATATTGCTTTCTAGGCACAATATAGCATGCCAACGGCGAAAGAAAAACAAACACCATCAAAGCCGTTGATTGTATGCAGCCATTTGAAGATAGATAGGCTACCAACTTGTTTGAAATGTAAGTTGACGGCCTTTAAGCACTTGGACCGAAATATCCATATGGCAAAATATGGGGTTGGCTGCAATCAAGAGAAAAAGCCGACTCAGATCCTCGAGTCGAATATTCGTTTTTAGATGTTCACCCTTCGATTGGCACTGGGTCGTTGAAGGAGAACCACAGCCAGAACCAGAAGGAACCAATTCGCAAAGTGGCAGTTTAAGGTTTGTATTTACACCACTATCGCTGGAACCTAGAAATTTCTTCTTCGGAGGTCACCCAACTTGTGTCGGATTATACTGTAACTGTGGTGGCCACTAAGTGAGATCGTTTATTTTTAATTAGGATTTTATCCATTTGTTTTATCGCAGTCAGTGATTATACATGCTATGTTTGTTTAAAACTTTATGAAATAACACATTATTTGTCTAAAAAACGATCCCGCAGACCACTTACGAGAAAATATAAAAATATAAATTATTTTTTTTAGCAAGCCACTGGCACAAAGTAAACACAACCAACCATACAATACCTGTGCGTTATTGCCAATATCTGGTTCCTTCAAACCACAGAATGTGTGTTACCATCTGTATACATTCTACAGGAAGCTTTTGGAGAGAAATTGATTATCTCTTTTGCTATTGTAGCTAATATGTATCTCAAGAGCCGGTCTACTGTTATTACACCCATTCTTAAGAATCTAAGAGAGACAATATTATAATGTTGAATAAAATTAAAGTGGAAATCGACTACTAGCAATCCCTCCTGTGTAACTTAGACAACCAGACAACTGGAAGCCTAATAGTGGTGGTATAAGTCGTGTTTATATGCGTTCCATGCAAATATAGATTGGCAGTATTATTATATTTAGTTTTCGTTTAGATATTTATCTACATAATTAATTCTATTATCCAGACAGTCGTCCATTGAAACTTGTTATCCTTACTGACACGCGGAAACTCGGCTACATTTAAGAATTGAACTGACGTAAGGGAACTCAACTTTATCTACGAATGAAGCCATTTTTGAATACACAATTGAGATCAAGGGAAAGAGTTTACTTGTTTATGTAAACCACCCCTACTTCATTTCATGATGGTTTATTGTGCTTTGTGTGTTTCCATTCGCTTACTAGTACAACTACCATGTTGAAAAATTTCGTGCTTCCTCCCTTTCGCTAATGATGCCTGTGGGAGCACGGTCTACTGTTTGGATCGGTTTAGTTAGGATCATGTAGTTAGTTTTATCTTCTTCAGTGCTTAATTAAATTATTTCTTACAAATTTATTAATGTCCTTATGTTATGTATTTTTTGAGTTTA
Organism: Dryococelus australis; assembly: GCA_029891345.1. Taxonomy (NCBI): domain Eukaryota; kingdom Metazoa; phylum Arthropoda; class Insecta; order Phasmatodea; family Phasmatidae; genus Dryococelus; species Dryococelus australis. Next base: position 292,938,238 of record CM057009.1, on the reverse strand, counting down.
TTACAACAGATGTTTTTTCCCTGTGTAGAAAACATTCGCGTCATCAGAATATAGAATATGTCGTCCTTTTAATTTGCATGCCGCAAATTCATTAGTAGTGGGAGCATAGGGGTTCTGGATATGATTAATGGCACCTGCTTGATTGAGAAGGTTAATTAATTTATTACTGGTAGATACAGGTAAAGAGTTAATTACAGGTAAAGGTTTAAATTTGATTAAAAGTGTTGATTCTTTAATTACAGGTAAAGGGTTAAGTGTTAAAAGGGTAACTTTTTCCAATTATGATTGTATGTATAATTGTCATTGAAGGTGTTAAGTATCATAAGGTTATTTTGGGAGAGCAGCATAGATATTCACCCTTGGACACATGGCAGGCAATGAGCCGTGAGAGGTGGGGGCAGCATATATATATATATATATATATATATATATATATATATATATATATAGAGAGAGAGAGAGAGAGAGAGGGAGAAAGAGTTTGGTGCAAGATTGTCATAAGTGTAATTTTGGGGCAAGAGTGGCTTAGGGCTCAATATATGTCCGTTGCCTTCAAAGACTGTGTGTGTTGTGAGATAGGAGACTGGTCGAGGGGGAGGGGATGTCAAGAGGAGCACCAAATTATATCCGCCTTGCTTGCTGTTGGGAAGAACACTGAGGAGGTTGGCTGGGTGAGAGGGGAGGGTGTGTCTGGAGTGTGTACATGTCTGCCTTGTTCACTGTATGAATGAATACTAAGTTTTAGATATGTGAAACGGCGAGCGACTGAGGTTGGAAATCTGTACTTCGAATATGTTTTTTTTTAGATATACGTGGGACTGAATTTATCCCGCACCATCAAATTATTAGGAAATACACAAGAATTACACAAAATACCACTTCACATGCCACAGATAATACATAGTTTATTCCAAATATTTACATATTACTAAGATTAAATATGAAATACAAAGAAATTGAGTATACTGCCCCTCCCAAGCAAGAGAAGAAACGAATGGGCAAATTACGATCTACACTACATTAGATTATTGCAAAATATGCACAAATACAATTTACGAATCAAACATAAATATGACATGCTTATAAATACAATTACACGCAAAAAAGCTAGGAACCACACATAAGCAATCAGAAAAAACTTCTACCCCAACATAACAAATGAATCAACACAGAAAATGCTGATTGAAATAAAAACAGCATCACACTCCATAAATAAAAACATAAAATATCACAAAACAATCCAAACGACTTACCCTGAATTACAATTACGACACACACGTAATGATTCCACCACACATCTATGAACCAAACATTCAAAATATAAATACATAAATAAATTAATAAATCAATAAATCACCACTTTACTATCCCGCCCTGTATAACATTTTTCCTAACAATATATAACTTATGACAAACAACAGAAACAATTACAATGCACACTTTAAAATCCAAGTATGAATCACACGAAACAAGCAAGGAATGACTTTTAATTAAACACGACGTAACCTCAATTAAACTATTCAAATTTCACACACAACAATTACATGAACCACATGAAATTAAATTATAACCAGCACAAAAATCATTTTACAACCAAGAATATGAGTGTTTGGTAAAAATGCAATTAACATACTCATCACATGCAACTCACGTTTAAACTTAGCGTGCCTCCCTCATCAGCTCTGTAATACAGCAATCCCTCGCACCAGCCAGGTGTGGCCCCTCGCTGCTCCATCCGTGTCTCGACACAACCCCACCTCGCTTCACCTCCATAAACTCTCATTTCGGCAGTATGTCACATGTATCCAAACTGCTATATGATGCATTTTGTTTTATAAAAATTTAAAAGTTATTATTATTAAACTATATTACACAATAAATGTAAGAACTTAATTTTCCGTTCCTATTTGTTAGATGCGCAAGTATGAATGATAACTGTTGTGTGAAAAAGGATCTCAACAGTGTAGATATTTCCGCTGCTCCCTACACTGAGCACCAGTCCTCGCATCCACTGCACTGTATCTGAACAGTGCCCCTCTGCTCGTGCTAGAGTGTGCTCCATCTCTCTCTCTTCCCCATCTTTCTCACACCATCCACTTTAGGGGCAATGAGGAAACGACAGTTGGCAAGCCAACCATTTGAAATATTCAACTCTCAAATCCCAAGTATACTTTAAAGAGAATTTATGTTACAATAATTTCCAAATTACGCAAATCACACCATTCAAACCCAATCATGTTGTATTATTTCCCAAATTTGAAGTCCATTTTAATGTATTACTAAGCATGACCTATACATCGTGTTTTAAAAATAATTAAAAAAAATTAGATATCATTCCTATATATTATAGTATGTTATGTGTTAAAATATTGTAACAATTAAAAATTGCTTTCAACGAATGTAATATATATTTGTGATATTCAAAAGTCTTTCTTTCAACTGTCATAGTGTGCTGACACTTAATGCCATAGTTCGATTATTAATGTATTTGCCGTATATAGCACACTCATTTTAGGGAGAACTCGAAGATTTAATATAAGACACCCAACTGACATTACTAAAATATATATTCACATCAGTTTCAAAGTATATTACACAAGTGTGTTTACAAGTTCAGAGTCGTATGAGTTACAAATGAGACATAGTTTCAAGTATTGTTATTTAACCATGCATAACCAAGAACATTAAAAACATTATGATTTGCATTTGCGTGTAAACTTCCATATGACCGAACCACATATTCACACACACAAGCTGCTTAGAGTGTTAACAAAACAACAGTTTGAAAAATTCAAATAATCCTTTATATCACACACCAAATTTTGTACATGACGTTAAAAACCAAAATTATTTTACAAAATTTCCCTATACCTAACAAATCACATATTAATATGCTATGTATTTAACAAACAAGTATGTCTTCACAAATGTATTAGTTAACCTTATTATATCGCCTAAATCGTAAATATTAATTTCAGAATGGTCATGTTTACACACATTTATTTTTAAGTTCCCAACTCATGTTTCCCTCATGTGTTACACTAATTTTAGTACTCTGTTATAACAATAAATGTAGTATTACATCGTAAAACTGTTTCATAGTGTTCGCTATTTTTGTTTAAAAATACTATTCACCATGCTATGATAGTATAGGAAATATTTGTCTAATTATGCATTAAATGTACTTTATAGTGTACACCATATCTCTGTATTATACAGGCTTTGTGTATAGCAGCTCATGTTTCAAGCAGACATCAGTAGCAGCATGTAGACTCACAGCTGTAGAAAACCTATAACCTAATATGTTATATTACCTTTTTGAAGGTCTCACTTCTCATTAAATGATTGGTCTGTTTATTTCGCAAGTGTATTTTATGTGTTCAGTATTTAATTTCCTGTGTTTGTTCTTAATGGAAAACACTAGGTGGGCGCGTGATTGAAAAATATACGTGTTTAACTCTGTTATGTTTCCATATATTTTCTTCTTCTACCCTATACCATAATCATTGTCACATTAAATCCACTCTCTTGTTTCAATATATATATAAAGATTCTGTAATACGTGATCCACTTGTTATGGTATAGTTTCAATTTAAGAAAAAATTATTTGACATAATTTTTTAATTCCTTTAATCATTATATTCAGCTTTGATAATAATATTTATGTGTATCTGTCAAAACCTTATGCTCGGGCTATTTAATATAAAGCAGTATACTCCCCTCTTCTAAGCCGAACACACTGTATTTACTCAAATTTCTTAGTTAAAATGCTATATATGACTACTAGGTTCTTCACTATCTCATTTAAAAAACAAAAAAAGTTCTTTGTGTTTTAATACTCCTAGATGCTTATTCTAGGTTAAGATGCTAACTAGTAACACCATCATGAAACCACTCCAAGCTAGATGACCGTTTACGTCCCTACACATTCTCGTAAATGTAGCAAACAAAAATATTACTTGTTTTAATATTCCACGAATCTGTTGAAAACACATTATCTAAAGACACTATTAGTAAACCATATTCAACTATACTTTCATGTTATGGACGTGAAGACGATATTTAGCAGACTATTTGTGTATTAGAATAAATATTGATAACATACTTTATGTGTATATCTACTATTAATGTTACACAGCGAGCTAATAAATTTTATTTCTTAAAATATAAAAATCTAACAAATAAATATAACTACAAAACCAACAGAGCAAGAGTGTGTTGTACATAAACTCATTGTATTTTTTTGTAATGTATAAAAATCAATTACACTTGAATGGGTTTGTAAAAGACATAACAAAACACTGTATCTTTGATCCACGTCATCGCTCAGACATACCATTTGCTTCATTGTCAAATCATTCACTTTTAAAGATGCATAACAACATGAATGAAATATTATATTGATAGTTGTTAAAGCACTCTCACACAAACCCTCCCCAACAGATTAAAAAAATTTAATTAAAAAAATTATTTAAAAAAACAATTATATAGTACATACTAAAAACAAACTAAACTATACTATACTAGATACCCAACCCAATTATCACATACGCACACAAGCATCAAATTCTCCATACACAAATTCAGTCAACTCCATAAATCCATCAACATTCAAAACAGTGGGTCCAAGGGAGAGAGAGACATATTTTGCCTTCCTAGATTCGTGAAACATGGCGGCACATCTCCTCCTCTTCACCCATACGCACTCTCATCTACACAAACCCTCCCCAACATACATACATAAAACACATACATAAAACAAATTTTAAAAACTAGTTACATATTAAAGAATAATACTATGTACCCATCCCCCTCACACATTACTCAAGCATCAACAACTCCATATACACATTCAACCATTCTCATCAGTCATCACCATTCAAAACCAATCACTGACCAAAAAGGGAGGAGCGATTCATACTCTGCCTTCCACAACACTCTTGGAATGTGGGACACTTCCCCATATTTCTTTTTTTTTGTTCTGTCAATTCAAGCTCACAGTCACACAAACCCTCCCCCCAACACATTACTCGCTAAAGTAAAGGCTCCTTCTCCTTCTCGGTATATTAAAAAAATCTCAACTAAATCTTCAAATGCAAGAAATTGTCAGGCAATCAATAATTTACATTAATGGAAAAGCACAACCAATTTTATAATATAAAGTAGTTTTATGAAAAAAAAATTTTTTCCATACCAATGCAAACTGTAATACCAATAGGTTTAAAACTGTAAAATATAATATTTGAGTTACAGATTTATATTAATATTACCAAGAAAAATTGCTATTTAAACATACTAATTATAAAATACCCTAAATTGTTAAACTTATTTATTTACATTAATATGTTTACTACCACAATTCCAATAGTGGTAAATGAAGGTAGCAGTTAGTGCAGTGGCTAAGGAGGTTGCCTGGAGTACAGTGCGAACCCAGAGTGCTGTGTGCGGTGAGCTTACTCAAGTCCAGGGGTGCGGCTCGAGAAATGGCACCCCCCGGAGCTAGCAGCTGTGTGCGGAGTTTCGGAATACCAACAGCACTTGTCGCGAAGACAGCGCACTCCGACCCCGAGGATGAGTGGTGATGTCACTGGTCCGACCCCGAGTCCGACATACTAAGGACATAGCAAGGAGCGAACAACAGCTCCCGGACCCCTACATGCTAACAGCACAATGCTCCTCCCACAGCTGCTGGCGGATGACTAATGGCCTAGGAGCAGGTAGGGGTGTGGTTATATCTCCGGACCCCCATCTCCCCACCCTACCCCTTCGTGTATAGTACATAAGGAGAGTCAGCTTAAATATCATTTATATGCATTTCTAGCAATGAAATAACATTTTTCTTAAAATTTAATTAAATTTTATCAAACTAAAATAATATTAAAAGCTTTGTTTCACAAACGAACATGTTTCCCTAATTTTACCATGGAAATCATAATCTAATATGACTTTTAATGTAATTAAAAATCTTAATGCGATATAGGTTGGAATATGTGTATATTAATTTATCAATTAGGAACAAATGCTTAGACATAATTAGTTTAAATACATGTTTTTTTACCCAGTTTGTGAATGAGAATTTTCTTTTCCGAATTATAGCATGGGACCTGTATTGCAATATGGATTAGAAACACACTTATTAATAATTAATCACTAATGAAGAATATGCATATTGAGTTCATGACTTAACGAATTTCTGTTGTGAATTATAGTGTGTAATGTAACTCGAAATAGTAATTAATTAATTCGTAACAAACATTAGGTGTAATTATGTGAATACATTTCTATGTAATGAGTGCGTACATGACCGACTTTCTGTTCTGAACTATACTGTGCAAAGTGTATTTAATCAATTATTAGGTGTACTTGTTTCAAATATGCTTTCATGTTAATAGTCAGTAAATGAATTGTATAGGGCTTTCTAACATCCTCTGATTTTACGTTTGAAAGCCTGGAAGGGGATGGCTTACAGACTAACTTAATTAACATCCATGCCTTACACAGGATTTGAACACTGGAGCCAATATGTAACAACCTGCACCACGGAGGTCGGATTCATGAATGAACCATTTTCTGTTATTAATTTTAGTGTGGAAACAGTATTGAAATACTTATTAATCATTCAGTATCAGACATTACATGTAATAAGGTTTAATTACGTTTGTATGTAACAATTACGTGAATGAACAATTGGAAATATTTTCTGAATTACATCAGGAAAATGGAATATGTATTTAATTATCGATGGTTGGTTGTAATAAATTTAAATTAATGTTTTTAATGTTTTTGCTTGAAAGTCGGTTGCCCGCATCTCCAAAAACCATTGGAGGCTGTCAAGCCATGGTCGCTAAGATCTAGGTGTCTCCCCGAGGGAATGCTGCAGGTCCACACTCCGGCAGTGGAAATGCGAGGGAAGGTATGAGGAAGCCTGCTAGCTGCCCTACACACACATTCTTGCTTCAAAACTGAGGGCTTTCTATACAAGCCTAGCACACAAAATGTTGTAACAATTTACACATCAAATGAACTGATTTACACACATACTAAGAAGTGGTGTAGACTAAATTACATCTCTATTGTTAATTGTAAAATAAATATAACATCAAATGAATAGATGTATCCCAATAATTGCATTTCACTTCTCGGAATGAATCAAATTAATACACTTTCACTTAATAAATATTATGTGAAATTTTGGAGCTGAGGTAGAAATAATATTTGTAAAATGGTTAAAAAAAGAAACATTACTTACATGAAAAAAACACAGAAAATGTAATTACTCGCAATAGCATCATTTTACATGAAATCGTCTTTATTTACTATGTCATGCATAAAACACAGTGAGATCATTGTCGTCATAGTTTTAAATTCACTTCATTGTTAAAAATTATGAAGGTTGAACAATTAGAAGGTTTGATCCCCAGATCACGTTTTCTCGGTGAACTCCCATATTTTCAAATATTTAAAATGTTTGTGTCAGTATTTATTCTAATGAAATGGCATTTCCTATTACGGTTAGACAAACTTTGTTTGCTGTGAGACAGAAAGTTATTAGGTTTTCTGATACATACTCGAGAGTAATTTTCTTGAGGAGTTCAATTAACATCTATTGTCCTTATAAACTACTACTTGTTTCGATAGAAACCATTTATTTAACATGTAAGTTGTATCTCGCTACACCATTAGTAACTTTGTGGATTCCTTCACATTTAATATTCACACAATTTCTTTTATTAGGACATTTGGTTAATCAATGCATGTTATTTTCTCACACTGATACACAATCTTAAAGGGAATTGGTAAATACAATAAGATACACACCAGTTTGTTTTCTCGAAAATATTTAGCAATAAATTTTTACAAGAATCATACAGTACTATATGTTGAATCATTCACAGAGGGAATGATAATATGTACGGACTTGATTACAAAATTCATATACAGGATGTTTCGAAACTTACATAACAGACAAGCATTTTTTTTAACAAAACTATAGGATGTAACACAAAATACTTACACTTGAACAAAACAAATATACAGTATAGGTTGTTTACCCACTTGCTTAACACAGATTTTGTTCATTATTTCACAAAAATTGTTCCTTATTCCTCAAAAGTCTTTCCTTATTCTTCAAAAGTCATTCTTCAATCCTCAGAAACATAGCTTCTCAAAATATGTTCCTGAAATAGTAATTTTTATTTCTTTCCCAGATATGCTCTATACAGTTTACTCTAATGGGCATACAATGTTCTAATATTCAATTTACACTTGGATTTATGTATATACAAGCACATGATGTAATTATCATTTTCTGCCATCATTAAACTAGATTGGTTTGCACAAACCAAGGACTTTTAAATACCAAATTACATTTGTTAAGTCGTAATCTTCCCTCACCACAGGTATTGCCATAATAGTTGTATAACATCGACTGCAGATTCTCGCAGTGATTCATCTCCCACTTCACCCTAATCAGTCATCAACAACAATTACAACATTAGCTCAGAGTTTTTGCCTGCTGAAATGAATGGTGATTTATATCCATATGTTTTACATAGTTGTTTGAATGAAGGACATTTGTAGTCTTCTTGAATATCAGTTACTTTCCCATTCCATACACTCTCTAATAACCATTTTTGGTCGAGTCAACAAATATATATATCTCACAATTTTTCAAGTAGTTCTTGCAAATATCTTCTATATTTCCATAGTCCATACACCGACACTCCCATGTTAAACCATGGTGACTTTTAGTAACCCATCTATTGGTCTTCTGGTATTTTTGATTTAGGTATTTCCAGTCGAATGTTCGTTTGAAGCTAAAAATGGTTGTGTGGTCTTCTATGTCTGAAATAGCCATTTTTTAAAGATAAACCTATCTGGAGTCTAAAAATGTTGCACAATGCCGAAGATCTTGTTGCAACTGTAGTTTGTCATGTACTGGCTCATATCAGTACTTTAACCAATTTATCTCTTACATTATAACTTACTAATGTATCATGATTTATCAATACATAAGCTTGAGTATTTGGTGGAATGGGTGTGTTTGCAATTATTTCAATTTAAGAATATATAACATTATTGCTAATGGTCTCATTTTATTTGTTGGTGTCAAATATGAATAATGGTCCTCTGGTCTTACATGATTCAGGTACTAGGGTCAGTGCATTAAGTTTGTTGTAATACATTTCCTGGAATTTCATGTACATATTGTAGCAAATAAGGAATTCTCAATTTTCAAAGTTTGGATTGAAATCCATATAGGGATAGGCTTGACTATTTAAATACAATTTAATGTTTTTCATATTGCAATAAAACACTGATCAGTCTGCTTTTAAATTTTTTTGATGTATTGTTTGATAATTTATAACAACAGATATCAGTTTTTTGTATGAAAAGCTTTATTTCACATTCCATACAATTTTTTTCTGATGCTGGTAGTGATGGAAACATTTCCAAACACCATAACCTGAATGCAGTGTCTAGAGTCTTTCCTTTTTAAATATACTTTAGGAACTTTGTGTTAATGAGTGTTAATTTCAATATATGGCATCAACCATTCAACACTGTATAATTCAAATGTTACACCTTCCTCATAATTGACTGTGTTGTATATAGTGTTTAAATGCATATTAGCAAATAGAATAACTAATTCCTGTTTAGCATTGAATACAACATGTCTATAGTCTTTAACAAATCGAAGTAGCATACTTAGTAGTATTATGATTTCGTATTTTCCACTTTGCTTTATTTGCAGTTTGTAATTGCTAGCATTGCTCCACCCAGCCATTAGCCATGTATAAAGATTGTGTACAGTATACGAAAGATATATCTTTATCGTGGAAGTAATTCCAGTATCTCATGTTTAGTCAATTTCACCTTCATTGGGCAGATATGAGATTCTGTCGATTAAATGAAGTATTCTATTTCTCACTATTCCTGTAGTTACTGAATTAGTTGCACTGGCAGTCTCTTTAATTGTTTCTCTGAAACTAAAACTTGATTTCGACAGTATCATGAGAATGTCATGAGTTAAAATAGAAATCATTATTTCTGATGGAAACATGTACAGAGCTCCTCGGAATGGTTCATACACAGGTATTTCCATATTGGTGAATGCATCTTTATAACTTATGGGTTGTTCAACATTAAGTATGTTTTCCATTTCTATTAACCCTATAACCTAATTCCCTTAAAAACCATTTGTTATCCTGTGCTAACCTCGTGGGGTTCTTAATTGAAGTGATTGTTTTATGGTTCTGTTTACATATTTTTATAGTTTCTTTCCTCGAAATTTATTTCTTAGGAAAACAGTTTTTAACTGAACCACCCACTTTACGTCCGTATTGACTATTATACACAATACCCATTTTGATTGCAGTGTGCACTGAATGCAATTGTTTATATACTTTTCTTTAAATATAATCGCACAGTAATTTCTTCATTTCTAAAATTAATATATTTAATATTGTGATCGATAATTGTAATTACTATTTCATAGGCAAAATTTACTACTACTCAAAGATATATTATGGTACTCAGATTTAAATTATTTTGTATCCCGGAGCTACTGCACATGTAAATTCATCCATTGTGTTTGTTAGTTTTCCATTCAAATATAAAACCACCTACAATATTTACATTTACATGACAGATTAACCAACAAAATGTTAACCTGTTTCGATGATTTGTGTAATTGATTTGTGGGATACATTCTCCTTACATAGCCTAACATATTTGCAATTGAATGGTTTTCCATGAAATTTGTTTAGACATTAATGTGCATAACACTAATTAAGGTATTTGGAATTCCACATAATCGGAAATATACATTTTCAGGTAATGCTGCTTTAATGATTGTTTCAAATCTTCTAATTCTTAATATCCCACTGGTAACATAATCCTGTAGTCTTTTGTCAATGTGGAATGTAAATGATTGGTTGTGCGTATCAATATTTGGTATGCTATTGTAAGAGACAAATTCGATTAGGCTTATTTGCCAGTCACTGTCTATTGCCAAAGCTTGGAAATAAATTGAATGCAATTGTGATATGTTTCCACTTAATATCAACATAATTGACATATTACTAAATGGTTTTGCTAATGCACCTACTTTTATATTACATTTTGGTCAGTAACCATAAACATAAATGGCCACAGTTGATAGTATTTGGAGATTGTTCCATTCCATAATTATACTTTAATTGAATATTTTTAAATACTTATACATTTCAATTGGGGGATGTATATCACCGAAACTATCATAATATAAGAATTGATTTATGTTCTTAATTAATGCAACCCAATGTTCTCTTTCATTTTGTTTAGAATCTAAATTAACAACCACACATTCACAGAAGTTTGGTTTTTTTTGTAAATTGTCTCTTATATACACACCTCAGAAGTATGGAATATCCATTTACTTTACAGATACAAGAATGTCTTTGTGAGTGCATGCTTTGAAATACTATTTAAGACTTTCTGCACTTTTCTCTAGGTTTGGAGTTTTTTCACCCTTGTCCAACTTTATATGATTTAACATATATTAATTTCCCACTTGATTTAGCTGATTTAGCAAGAGCTGAAACTACACCCATTAGGGCTCCAAGGGTTGATAATGCTGGAAATATGAATGGTAAAATTCCACATTTCTTGGTGTGTAGTTTTGTCTTGTGTTTTCCTCCCATACCTTTTTTCACTTTTACTCACATAACTTTGTCTACAACCTAAATGCCGAACTTTTCACCTCTGGATGTTGATAGGATTTTCCTTATATTAGATGCTTTATTGGCTAGAATCATATCAACCCTATGACGTTGTTTCAAATATTTTGTTTGAGTGTAAACTATGCCGTGTTCAAGCAATATCCAAAGAGTTCATTCCTTGATCATTCCATGCCAGACATTTTGCAAGTATAGTTCCAGGACCACAGCAATTGTACTTTGGTAAATGCAATTCAAATGGTAATTTATTAATTGAATTGTTCAATACATCCTTTTTTGATGTGTTTAATATGAGATATTGTAATAATGACAATATTGTGTATCCGATTGAAGCATTGCTTAATTCCGTATTTATATTTGATAATGGTTTGCATGAACTGTAGGGTGAAATACAGCAATATTTTATTTTTTGTAGAAATTCAAACATTGATTGTTTTTATCTGTCCCAATGTTTTGCATGAAATCCAAAGCATAATTTGCATCATAATGCAAATATGTTAATTGTGTTTAAAATTGATACTTTGAATCTGAAATATATTTACAATGAGGATGTTTTGGGCGATATCTAATTTACAAAGTTTAAAGATATGTTTTTAATGTTGGAAAGACAAGTATGGATTTCTGATAATCATGCTTATGCTTCCCCTATATAAAGGGAGATATCGATGATCGATGTGGATTTGACCATTTTTTCTTCCTGATGAAGAATAATGAGTATTTCAAGGTTTGGACATATCGGTGTAAGATGTAGTCATTACAATACTTGTTTAACCAAATATCATAATAGGAATTGTGATATGAATAGACATATAATACATAATGAAGATATGGCTGTGAAAGACAGTGATACAGTAAATAAAGGATATGTGGAAGACTTACGCACTATTACATTAAATGTATTTCAATCACAATCGACCAATATACAAGAGAAATTAAAAAAGTTAATTGAAAGTATTACAGAAGTGTCTACAAATATTAGTTACATTTGGGAAATATTGACAAATGTGATGACTGCACTGCAGAATATAGAAAATGGAACACATGAACATATAGAATGTTTAAAAAGTGGAATTAATGAATTTGTAACTGCAAGTATTGCAAAATAACTTGAAAAAAGAATTGAAGAGATATCGCATTATATAATTATTGAATTGATCAATATAACATCTGGTTTAGTTGCACAGATCTGAAAAAGCAAAATTACGATTTGAAGTCTTGAATAATTTTCCTTATTAATGACTTGAGAGCTAAAATTGTAAGTAAATTATACATAGTTTTAATTAAAGTCGATTAGATTAAAAAGGCACAGAGTACTCGACCTAGTATTTCAGCTAGAATACCAATGCCTTAATTTATGTATAAATACTGTGATGTTAATGTAAACTAAATAAAAGTCTAATTGAGCTTTGAAATTACTTAATGTTATTTCTGCTGTAAAGGAGATATATTTCCAAGCCTTACATGCAGGAATGGAATGGGATGTCACAAAGAAATATTTAAATATGCTATAAGTAGAATGGATACATTACATTTTGTGCTAACTACGTTTAGTGAAACACCATTGGAAATTAAATCAGAAGAACCTTTAAAGAAGAGGAAAAAGCAACTTCTTTGTTAATTAACTCAACATTACTTAGCTATAAAACAATATTACCTGTATGCGATAAACCATTCGGTGTATATCGACATGGCAAATTATAGTTTCTGGGAGAATATGTCATTACATTCTTACCTGAAAATAGGATTCAAGTAGGTGATTATATTACTAATGTGAATTAAGGTTTGTTTGAATTATAGTTTAAAAACTTTTCAAATATATACTCTGATACTGATCTGGAGAAATATAAGGATTTTGTATAATGCACAAACTCATATAATTGTTTAGTAGACAAAAACATCTGAAAATGCATTTATTAAGCAATATTGTTGGAAGTGGAAAATATAAAGATGATGTTGGTGACTGGTTTTCTCCTGTATATTGGAACAATCATACTGAATTGGTGAATAGATTAAAGCTTCTCATCGCTTCGAAACAATCTGGGAATAATTCACATACTAACAAAATTCTGTCTATTATTGAAGAACTGACTAAAGAATGGTATATTTGTAATGAAGTTTAGTAAGATCACTTAAGTACTGTATTCTCCTATGTGAATAAAGTTTCCAAGAAGAAAAATTATTATTCATGGTTTAAATTATCTTTTTGAAGCAGATTTGTGTGATATAACATAGCTTTCAAATGCAATAATGGGTACAAGTGTATTTAAACAATTATAGACATATATTCTAAATATGCATGGGGCATACCTGTGACGACGAAGACTGGCAAACAAGTTACCACTGCGATGAAAACCATTTTAGAAGCAAGAACACCAAAAATGGTCCACAGTGATAAGGAATAGAATTTTTGAACATATCTTTCCATTAATTAATAACGGAGTATGGGATTAATCACTATGTGTCACATTCTGAAATTAAAGCAGTTGTAGTCGAGATTTTCAACTAAAGCTTCAAACAGATAATATACAGACATTTCACTTTGAATGGGACTTACAAGTGGATGGAAGTTTTGCCTGAAATACCTAAATTTTATAATTGCAGGTGCCATCGAACTATAAAGATGGAACCTGAAAAGGTACCAGAGAACAGATTGATGAAAACTGTATAAAGTAATCCTAAAGTTGTCGATGAGAGAAGACAAAGTTCAAATTTGGAGAATATGTATGTGCATCCAAAGTCACATGTTTTTTTGGAAAGAAATATAGTGTTAACTGGTCATATGAAATATTTAAAATTATTTCAGTTCGACAGTATGTCCCTAGAGTATATTACCTTGAAAGTTATAGTGGCAAGCATATTAAAGGTGGTGTTTATGAATTTAAATTACAGAAAGCTAATTCTCCAAATAGATATTTAGTTGAAAAGGTTAGTAAGAGGGTAAAACATATTTCTTTAATTCCCTAGAAAGGTTCACAAAAGCTCATGATTTGTGGGTTTAAGAATCAAGATCTTAAAAGATGTTAGGACAGTTTTAGTATACTATGAGAATGTATAAAACAATTTTGTTATACTGGATGTGGTTTCTTTAATAAATATATATATTCTTTATTTACAATGTGACAATATAGTATACTGTTCATTGTTTGTAATCCCTTCCCTCTCCTTATGTATACATATAATAAATCTTTAATATAAGAGTGTATACTATACTTTAACATGTTTAATCCTTCATAGGAAATATTTACAAGGCTTTGTCCATTTGTTACATGTAATAGGGTAACACGACTGACTGATTGGAATATCTAAAGACATTTTAGACTAGTTTGGAAATGTTTTCAATTTAATATTTATGATTTATGCGATGTACTTAGGTTAACGAATACATTTGTAAAGGTTATTATTTCAGATACACTTTTTGGTTAAATATATAGTATCTCAATACATGATTTGTTAGGTATTGGGAAATATTGTAAAATAATTTTGGTTTTTAATGTCACATACAAAACTTGATATGTGATAAAAATGATTATTTGAATTTTTTTAAACTGTTGTTTAGGTAATACTCTAAGCAGCTAGTGAGTGATTGTGTGCGAGAATATGTGGTTCATTCATAGGGATGTTTACATGCAAATATGAATAATAACATATTTGTTTTTCTTGCTTATACATGGTTAAAGAACAATACTTGAAACTATGTCTATATGTTAATACATGCGACTCTGAACTTGTAAACACACTTGTACAGCAGACCTTGAAACTGATGTGAATACATATTTTAATAATGCCAGTCTTATATTAAATTTGTGAGTTCTCCCTAAAATGAGTTTTCTATATACAGCAAATACATAACTAATTGGACTTGGGCACTAAGAGTCCGCACGTTATGACAGCATATGTTACATTAGTTGAAAGTAATTTTTTATTGTTACAATATTTTAACACATAGTACGCTATAATATATAGGAACGATACTTAAATTTTTTTAATTAATTTTAAAACATAATGTATAGGTCACACTTCATTATACATGAAAACGGACTTCAAATCTGGAAATAATACAATATGGTGTGACAGAGGGAAGAGAGTGAGTGATAGAGGGTGTGCACTCATGCATGAGCGGCGGGGCATTATTCAGATACAGAACAGTGGATGTGCAGTCTGGTGCTCAGTTTAGAGAGCAGTGAAATATCTACGCTGTTGAGCTCCTTTTTCACACAACTGTTATCATTCATACTTGCAGATTTAACCAATAGGAACAGAAAATTAAGTTTGTAATTTGATTTTTAATAAATTTCTATAACTTTTAAATTTTTATAAAACTAAATTAATCATATAGCAGTTTGGATACATGTGACATACCGCCGACATGAGAGTTTATGGGAGTGGCACGAGGCAGGGTTGTGTCAAGATGTGGTTGGAGCAGCGATGGTCTGGGCCTGGCTGGCAGAAGGGATTGCTGTGTGCAGAACATATGAGGGAGGCATGCGATGTTGAAACATGATGTTGCATGTGATGAGTATGTTAATTGTGTTTATAACAAACACTTATATTCTTGTTTGTATAATGATTTTTGTGCTTTGTTATTATTTCATTTCATGTGGTTCGTGTAATCATTGCATGTGAAATGTGATTAGTCCAACTGAGGTTATATCATGTTTAAGTGGAAGTCGTCCCTTGCTTGTTTTGTGTGATCTGTATTTGGAATTTTGGTGTGCGTTGTAATTGTTTCTGTTGTTTGTCATAAATTATATTTTGCTAGGGAAAATTCTGTACAGGGCAGGATAGATAGTAAAGTGGTGATTTATTTATATATTTATATTTTGAATGTGTGGTTCATGGATATGTCATGGAATCATGACATGTGAGTTGTAGTTGTAATTCAGGGTAAGCAGTTTGAATTGTTTTTGTTATATATTACATATTATTTATAGCAGGTGATGCTGTTTTTATTTCAATCGGCATTTGGTGTGTTAATTCATTTTCTATGTGGTGGTCGAAGTTGTTTCTGATTGCTTATGTGTGGTTCCTGTTTTTTTGCATGTAATTGTATTTAAAAGTAAGTCTTTTGTATGTTTCATTCGTAAATGGTTTTTTGTGCATATTACACAATAATCTGATGTCGCATATATTGTATTGTGCTCCATTTGTTTCATCACTTGCTTGGGAGGGGTGGTATACTCACTTTCTGTATATCTTATATTTAATGCTAGTCATATGTAAATAGTATTCTCTTTGCATTTAACTGATTTGGAATAAACTATGTCATGTTTGTGTTGTGTGAAGTGCTGTTTTGTTTCATTTGTTGAATATTTCCCAATAATTTGATGGTGTGGGATAAATTCAGTGACATATATTTAAAAAAACCATTCTCGAATTATGCATTTCCAACCTCAGTGACTTGCCATTTCACATATCTAAAACTCAGTGTTCATTTCTGACATTGAACATGGTGGATGTGTAAACACTCCAGATGCACCCTCCTTCCCCTCACCCAGCCTACCACCTAAGTCTTCTGCCCAACAGCAACCAAGGCAGACATATCTTGGTGCTCCTATCGACATCCCCTCTCTCTAGATCAGTCACAAACTCACTACACACACAGTCTTCGAAGGGAATGGACATATATTGAGCCTTAGCAGCTCGTGCCCCAAAATTACACTTATGACACTCTTGCACCAAACACAATATATATGCTGCTTCCACCATCCCTCACAGCTCATCGCCAGCTAGACATCCGAGGGTGAACATCTATGCTGCTCCCCCAAAATGACCCTTATGACACTTAAATCTTTCAACGCCAATGATACATACAATCAAAATTGGAAGTAAATAACCCTTTTAACACTTAACCCATTACCTGTAATTAACTAATTAACACTTTCAATCAAATTCAACCCTTTAACTGTAATTAACCATTTACGTGTATCTACCATTAATTAATTAATCAACCCTTTCAATCAACCAGGTGTGATTATTCATATCTGGAACCCCTATGCTCCCACTACTGTCATTTATGTAAATAAAAAATAGTGTTGGGTCTAGCACTGAGCATCGTGGCGCCACATTTGTTATTGTGTCTAGGTTACTTGTGTATTTTTTATTACAACATATTGCTTCCTGTCCTGAAGATATATTTTTAAAAGTTTTAATGTTTATCCACTTACACCTATATTATGCATCATTTGCAATAATATTTCGTTATATAATGTATTAAATGCACTTTTCAAGTCAATAAGGAGTCCTGCTGCAATTTTATTATTATCTAAACTTTCTTGATACAAACAATATCTACTGTATCTATTTGTACTTGAGTTTTCTAGAAACCAATATTGTTTACTGACAAAAAAACGATACTTTTTAAATATCGTAGTCATCTTTCTTTAAGAACCCGTTCATATATTTTAGAAGTTATTGGCATTAATGAAATAGGCCTGTTGTGTAACTGCGTGGATTGTATGGGCCCCCTGCTTAAAAGTCGGCACAATTTATGTAATTTTGATGATTGATGGAAAATTTGTGTTATCATTGATTGGTTAATGATTTTTGCAACTGTCTGACAAACAACATACACTATCTTCTTCAGTATTCTGCTAGATAATTTGTCAAATACAACACTATACTTATTATTAAAGGAATTTAAATGTTCGTTATTTTCTTTTCATCTGTTGGTGTCAAGTACATTGATTCTCAATGGAATGACTAACCATTAATTGTTTGTTTGCAAGCATCCTAGTTGATAAAAGGCACAGCACAAATTAAAAAAATTGAATTATTGGTTTTGCAAAAAAGTTGTTAACATAATCATTTTGTTTACAATGATGGTCAATTGGAACACATCATTTGTGCCAATATGAATACAGCACCCATAGGGATGTGAAGGTTTCAACGACTTCAAAATGTTCTGCAGCTGATGGGCCAGTTATGACATGTCTTTAAACAGTGAGTCGTAGGCGCGCCTGTATGAATTATTAGGCTGTTTTGATGTTTTAAAGTAATTTGTGTGGCATAGTTGAGAGACACTTGAGTCAATGGAATCTGATTCTAAAAAGAGCAGAAGGCAGAGCATAGTATTTGATGCTGACATCAATACCAAATCAGAACTATGGAATTCTCCATCAACAGACGACCGAGGGGAGGAGGTCAATCAGTATCTCCTCGAGAGAAACCTGTAGGTTGTGAATCTACCTGGTCACGAAGCGACATACTTGTCACCTGCCCACGATATGGAATCGTATATAGATGTAACCGTGGCGACGGTGTGGGTGGCTGGCCAAATTGGGGACTGGGGAGTTTGGGATGACGTCGAGAGCGACTACAAGATGATCCTCTTCACCATCTGGATGGATTGTAAGGGAAAGTCTAGAACAGAAAAACCCTGATACGTAACAGCTAAGGTGAACTGGCTCCTCTTCGACAGAGTGCTACTCAGAGGTCTGAAGGGCTACAGGAGGAACTTGGAGAACATGACACTAGACTAAAGAGCACATAATCTGGTAAGAGTAATAATAGGGGCTTGTGAGGAAGCAATTGCCTGGGTCACCAGAAAAGTGCCTCATCATCCCTGGTGGGATGACGAACTTGTTCAAAAGAACATACCTGCCCGAATTATGACAGAGAACAGTTGAGTGGTACAAAGTCACAAGAGTGGTGTCCAGACACACACTCAGAAAGAAAAGACAGCAGGCTTGGAGAGAGTTTGTTACAGATAGAGGAAATGAAGACCCATGGGGTCTGGTCTACCAGATGGTGACAGGTAAAGTAAGAAGCTCAGAGGAGCTACCAGCATTCGAGGCTGATGGACGTCTTTTGCAGTCTTTTGAAGAGATCACAAGTCACATGATGGAAGTCTTGTTGTCAGATGATACTCGGATTGGGGAAACATAGTATCACCTCCAGATAAGAGCAATGAACAATATTGCCAGGAAGACAAAATGAAGAAGGCCCCAGGAATGGACGGATTGACAGGGGAAATGCTCCTTCGATCATATCTGAGGATAAGGGAAGAAATGCTGGCATTGTTCAGTGACTGCCTGAAAATGGGAATCTTCCCCAAATAGTGGCAGAAAGGTCTCCTTATAGTTATCTATAAGGGAGGAGAGGAAAACCAGAGAAAAGCAAAGTCATACATACCAATTACACTCTTGTCCATGATGGGGAAGATGTTAGAATATCTCATCAACAAGAGGTTGATGGAATACCTGGACGTAGTCCAAGGTATCCATCCAAAGCAGTATGGCTTTATGAAAGGCAAGCACATTGAAATGGCAGTCATGGAATGGCAGTCATGGACATGGATGGACATGGTTAATCAAGTGAGAACCTATGTACTAGCGGTATCCGTGGATATATTGGGGGCGTTCGACAATGTGTGGTGGCAGCAGATTCTGTGGCAGTTACACTTGTTGGAGTGCCCCAAAAACCGTTATGGCATTATAAAGAACTTCCTGGTGGAAAGAATGCATGCTCTAGAAATGGGAACCCACAGGGAGGAAAAGTGCTGAGTAAGGGTTGCCCCAAGGGTCTGTGCTCGGACCTATACTATGGAATGTGATCTTCGAGGGACTGCTGGGACTGGACCTCCTGCATGGCTGCATGATTTATGGATATGCCGATGACGGGCAACTCCTGATTCCGGCCTGGACTAGGAGCGACCTTGAGGAGAAGGCGGAGAGAGCCCTCCAGAGAATAGACCAATGGGCAGAGAATTTCAAACTGGAGTTCTCGGTACAGAGGATCAAATGTATCCTGTTGAAAGGAAACTTAAAACGTGAAATCATTTTGTCAGGTTTAAGAACAGGGTAGTAAAGAGGGTACAGGAGATGTACCTTGGAGTCATTTTGGAGGCTCGTCTCGCATTCCATAGCCACATGCGCTATGCGGCGAATAAGGCAGTTATGATGTTCCAGAAGCTGAGGGCTGTGGCACCTACAAACTGGGGTCTCAGCTATGAGACATTGAAACTCATGTACATATCTGTTTTACTGCCCATCGTCATGTATGCACGTGGAGTCTGGTTCCCAAACGTGGAGCGAATCCATGGAAAGAGAAGGCTCATCAGTGCACAAAGAGCAGCATTTCTGGGGATCACTAAGGCTTACAGGACGACTTCCAATGATACCCTACAATTGGTTGCCGGGGAAATCCAACTATATCTCCTAGTGATAGAGAGAGGAGAAATTGCCAGAAGGAAACGGGAGGACCTTCCCCCTGAGGAACTAAAGTCAAGAAAGGAAGCCACTTTGAGAACATGGCAAACTAGATGGGAGAACTCGGATAGGGGTAGAACCACTTATGCTATCTTTCTGGATGTCCGGGAGAGGCTGCGGTTGGGGAAGTGGCTCTTGATAGGACAATACTCAGCACAGTTCTTAAACGGACACAGAAACTTCAGAGAGAAGTTGTCCTTATTTGGCTTAGTTGAACATCCTGACTAAGTGGTGGGCCCAGACACCCCCACCCATGCGGTGGAGTGCCCCAAGATAGAAGACCTTTGCATGGAATTAGAGGGGAATCATGGACCCCTCCAACTCTGGGACATTCTCAGGGACAGGAACTTGGCGTCTGATGTGCTTCAGTACCTCACATGAATAGGAAAGAGAAGAGAGGAGTTAGATGTCTGGTGTTCGAGTCGCAGACTGAGCAGTGAGATCGGAGACAGTTCGGAGGACAGAGATGACGTGATCCCCCTCAGAGCGGAAGGAGGGGGACCAGAAAGGGGGTCCACAGGCCCCCTCCCCGACTGCTGTCTCACGAAGGGAGAAGCAAGCAGAAAAAGGAGTATGAGCTGCCCAAGTCCAGGTCTATAACGTGAGTTATAGACCTGGATGAACAAGGAGACCATGGCCAGGGAAAAGTGGCAAAGGTAGAAGTTGGGTGGCCATGTGCCTGGAACCCAGAGGTATTCTTTCGGGAGGGCTTTGCCCACTTGTGCCAAAACATGAATAAGCTCATGAGAGACAACAGACAAAGAACAGTCTGTGCCATGAACCATGCCAGAGAGTTATGGGAAACAGCGGTACCTATGGAGGAGGTCAGAACTGTGCAGCCGAGGGAAATCGAGGTGTACAGGGAAGTATTCCTCCATAGGCAACTTGTGAGAAGGAACGAGGCAGCCCCTGCTACTGAGAGAACAGTGACTATCAACTGGACAGACGAACGAAACATGGTGAATGCGGCCGTGCAGGCTTGGCCTGTAGGAGCGCACCCGGACGAGCCACTGTGGTTGTACGATGAAATCGTACGAGGAACGTACCTGTCGAAGATGGAAGAACCCAACACTCTGATGGCAGCCCTGGCCACGATAATCAGGCAGATGGAGGGGGGAGACAAGATCCTCTTCCCCCGAATGGCGGCAGCAGACAGGCTTGTCGTCGCCCAGGCGGGCTTAGCAACCGAAAGAGGCGCACTCCTGAGCTTACTCGGAGAGTGCTACTGGCGAAAAGGTGAAAGATTCTCAGAGTCAGAGATCTTCAAGGATGCCGTCCGTACATGCGGGAGGAGTACCTTTGACTACAGTAAGCCCTTCATGTGTTACACTGTAGTCCGCTATTAGTCCTTCTTCCCGGTTGGCATCCTAACTTACCAGAGCCAGTCCCGACAAGAACAACAATTTTCCCCTGTGGGAAACAAGTCCGAGGGAGGGATTCTGCAGGGGGAGGGGGATCAAAAAGGGGTCCACAGGACCCTCTCCCGGCTGCACATGACTAAGGTGTGGAAGAACAAGAAAGGGGAGAGTTAACACCGAAACAAGAGCCACATCCCCCTCCGTCACCTCTTCCTCAAACACCGATCACGACAATACTCGGATATGTCCCCTTTCTCTGGATGGGACTTAGTCTCGTTCAGGGAATTATCGATGACGACCAGGCAGACGACAACGGATCGTGAGAATGGAAGGACGACCCACGGAATGAAGGACCAGACTTCAACGAGGTCACCAACGAATGACTGTAATGTGGTTTGACTACGCCCTTTGCGCCCGGGGGCGAGGTGGCGGGGAATGATTCTGGTAACTGGTCATTCCCCAAAACTAAGTCCATACACACTCGAGCGCACTGGATCGCGAAAACAGATAATGTGGTAACGCCATGCTTAAATTTTAACGTGAAAGGAGGAGAAGCGCAAATGCGGTAGTTAGTTGTGTGAGTGAATAGTTTAGTGTAGTGTTTCTTTAAATGTTTCGAACAGCATGACGGTTTCAAAAATTGCGAAGTTCCCGGTGGACCCTGGAGTTCAAAGAGCCAATTTAGCTTTTGCTTTGCGGGGGTTAAAGTAAAGATTAGAAAGTAGTGCTCTAGGTATGACCTTTTAATAGGTAACGGCCACCTAGAGGGGAGGATGGAGAGGCCAGCGCAGGTTCCACCGGGGACTTTGGCGTAGTTTTTGGTGTTTAGCGTGGTATGCCGTTCCTAGTGTTTTTCAAAATTATATTTAGAGCGCCGTTCCAAATTTATGTTTAGACTAACTAAACCGGGCTGCTGTGAGTTTTCTGTAATTTTCAACTTGTTTGTGTTGTCTTATTTCTGTAGCCCCATTTGGCTCTTCAAGTCTTTTGTACTATTTCTTTATGCGTCCGTCTACGACTCACTCATGGGGTAGTCATTTAATACCGTGTTGTTTATAAATTTTATTATGCAGTTGCTTTGTTCGGGTTCTGTTGGAACTGCCACCAATATTTATATTTTTATGTAAATTTTATGAATTAAAAAAAAATGTTTCTTTAAGAGGAAGGATTTGATGGGCCACACCTGGCTACCCTTCCTAATGATTGATATTCCTTACTAAGATTGTGTTAGTACCATATCAGTATTTCTTTAATGTAATTTTGAAATCTGGTCATGATTTGAATTCAGTATTAATTAGAGTGTGTTTTAGGAAGCTCTCGTTGATTCTTTTTGCAAGGCCATTAAAAACATTATTGTATTTTTATGGAACATTTACAGTTTGTAGTCTTGAGCTTCAAGGTCAGGCTTTTTAAATGAAATGGTCTGATTCCTTTTTGAATGAAATAATTCAAATATAATTGTCTTTGGCGTGAGCTTTGCGCACTATCATATATATGAGAATTAAAAGAACAAGTAACGTGATAGTTTTAATGTTTTATGTTGAAACTTTTATTAAGTTTGTGTATTTATATATGGCGCTGTCGTTACAATATATGGTTTAAAACTTGTTTGTGTATACATTTATTTGCGGCAGTTTGCCACAGTCCTACCATGCTATTGTTAGACTACTGACTGTTATTTTCTGTCTAAATTTTGCTGTTCGCGCAGTATACGGTATTTTTGGTATATTTTAATTTTTATATTTTAAATTATCACTGCTACAATTATCTTTATATTTGTTATCCTTGTTTTTTACGTTTGGTTTCCATTGCTGTGCTGTTTCTGTGGACTATGTTTACTGTGCAAATTATTATTGTCTCTATTGTATGATGGGGCCGCGGTGGTGTAGTGATACAGCTAATCGCCTCTCATCGAGGCGAACCGGATTCAATTCCAAGAAGGATCGCCCCTGGGTTTTCACATGTGGGAATCGTGACGGACGATGCCGCTGGTCGGCGGGCTTACTCGGGGATCTACCATTTCCCAAGCCCTTGCATTCCGGCGCTGCTCCATACTCATCTCGCTTCATCTCCCATCGGCTCTCAAGACCTCGATATTAAGAGCCGTCCCCATTATTTTCACTTTCTCTCTCACTCACTCACTTTCTGCAGTATGATTTAGTATTTGGGAAATTTAGGGTATAAACGTAAATGTAGGCATTTCTTCTAACCAACTTATGAAATATAATTAAGGCTCTGTAGCGCTACTGTGAATGTTTTTTTTTTCTGTGATAAGTGTGACTGGATGAAACTTGAAAATCAAAGGTGTTGGTAAATTGCTTGCATTTAGTTTCCAAATTAAGAATTGCAGCAGATGAAAAAATAATAAAACTGTAATATTAATGCCTACGAATGAGCATTACAGTAGAAGCTATTTCGGAATCTAAGGGTAAAAAGTAATTCAGTGAGTTTTATCTCCTAATTATCTTGGCATACCTTGCCCCAACCACTGCTCACATAGCACGAGAACCATACTAAAACTGAATACAATCAATGACTAGGTACTGGAAAAATTCGCGAATTCATTTCAGGACAAGTTATACTTCAAACCCGTGTTCATTTCTGTTGTGTTTGCGATTGGATGTAAGAATATTAGACAATCCCAGGTGAAATCTGAGCCAGTAACAGACCTGAAAGGAAACAAGGACCGAATCCCTTTTCCACCGGTTAGAGGTAAACATTTCTATACCCTTGGGTAGCAGCCAATGAACACAAAGCTTAGGGTCGGAAATATATAAAACTGGAGTGAAGCGTACACGGAGTTTAAACCGCGAAAGTTTTCTACCCCTACCTATGGCATATTTCATACAACTGCGAGTTACATGATAAGTCACTTTGTAATTGATATGAAAGAGAAAATTTAGTTTTAATAATGCTACAATTCAATACTGTAACTGTAAATGAAGTTTAGAAATTGAAAAGTTTTTTCTACGTACCTATATTTTTCGGTTTCATTTTGCAAAGAATACTTCTAACCTGTATAATGAGTAGCTTACACCATCAATATTAATGGGAGTCTTAAATTGTATTGGCTATTATAATAACCCTTACCTTTGTGACGAAACTGACACCGTAAACTGCTAAAAGTAAATGTCATAAAATTAATTCCTTAACAACACTCAACAAATTAAAAATTATACGAGTATATATTCATTATATTTGGTGCTTAAAAAAAAATCTCAAGTGTAAATTCTGATACATCATAATATCATATGGTCGAATTTTGCTAGGCCTATATACCTACAATGATATTGGATACAGGTGTAACCTGAGTGCTGCTAGATACTTTGTTCCTAAGGAGCGTAACCAGTACAATTAATGGCATAGTAGAAAAACCATATTAAATTTTATTAACATAGTTATAATAATAAAACAATTATGCAAGATTTTTTAAAGCGAAACACTCTATACTTAATATGAACAACTAACTCACTAGGTACAGTCTTCATGAGCTCAATATTTTTACTATAATTTTTCCCTTATCTTAAGCTCCTGTTATACAAATCTAGTTTCAATCTGCAAAAGACAGAATTGCGAGCGGGACAACATAAGACAGGCATCTAAATACTAGAAGGCATTTGAAAAGTAAATATTGCGGCAGTTTAAAAAATATCTTTTTTGCGAAACGTGTCAGTACGTTCAAAAGCAAGATGTCAAGTGTGCTCATTAATCATACAAGAATAACAAACTAATTGCATTGGTGAATTTAATTTCCGGTTACATTTACCTTACAAAGGTTTTCACGCGTTAACTCCCTAGTTCTAACTTCATGTACGCATGTCTTGACGGGTCCTAACTCACGGAGTTCATAGTTTTGTCGGCCATGTTATAAATGACTCTGGTGTGCTACTGCTATATCGCACGGATAAACTACACTACAACTGGGGTAAGAAATACCTACATATATGTCCAACACCAACAGTAAGGCTTCAACTCTCTCTATGTTGGTGCGTGTGTGTGTACACACGCGATCGTGTGCATACACCATTTCCCACGCCCTTTTTTTTTTTTCTCCCTCTATCGCGCGCGCACACAAACACGTACAATTTTTCAAAATAATTGTAGATAATACTAAGAAAAATGTCGAATCTTAGCGGTTTTCCGTTTGGATATTTAGGTGTAAGCCTCTTCTGTTTCGTCCCTTGAAGGGAAACATCGTGCCTTTTCCGACGAGATGCTTCCGGTGTAGCCAGATGATTTTTTTTTTTACTTCGATCGCACAGCCACGTAGAGCTTGCATTCACTTAATCACAATACACCTGGCCACCGTACACCTGAACCGGACTGCAAAACGCGTAGCGAGACTCGTGCGGGCCAGACAAATTAGCGTGCGACACTCCCCATCCAGTTCCTTCCCCTAGTAAGACAGTACAGTAACTTCAAATGCTTGTCATGCGGCGGACTATTCGAAGTATTTTCTTCCAGTGGACAAAAGGTTGCTGTTCGAAGTAAAAATAACGCGCATTTAGTTTCTCTTTGAACAGAGTATAAAGCCTATATATATATATATATATATATATATGTATAGTCACTTTATATTCTCCAAAATGTTTACTTTATAAGTAAATAGTAACAACTACATTCTTAGATGAAAAAATCATACTTGAAGGTAAATTCAAAATTTCACAAAAATGCTTTTCAAATCAGTTATATAATACGTTTACATCATGTTCAGACTATAATACTATGACTTTAATAAAAGTACGTGCATTACTCGATTATATATAATACAATCAATAAAAGAAATATATATTATTTTCTTTAAATTATGACCGGTGCTGTAGTATAGTTTGGTATGCTATGAATTCTCGTTGCACCTTTAGTTGTAGCTTTATGAAGAAAGTAAGGTCAAGGTAGACATACAGAATATTATTATTATTATTATTTATTAAGTGCTTGAAAATAGGATGAAAATGTCATTAATTGTTCACAAAATATTATTAATTTTCAATCACGTTTCCATTGATGTTACAAATAACCATCCCTCTCAAATGCTATTGTATAGACAAGTATACACATACAAATTTTTTTGTGTTCAATACCTACATTTTATTATGTTTTACACATGACAACCTCCATAATTGTAAGTTTACAGCAATTACATATTCAAATTTCAGTTTCAAACTGAGATGAGTGAAATACTCGTGATTGACATAGTAAAAGGATATCTTTTTGGCTGCACGGCAACAGGCACAATAACATAGACCTGCAGTGGTGGGCTGCTCATGATCACATTACTTGCATCACTGTCATTTTTACAGGCAGCATAAAATGCTTGTGGCGACAGCCAGAGACACAGGCAGACAGATAGGAGCTCAGTTGTCTTCCAAACTGGTACACAACACCAGAGACACAGGCAGACAGATAGGAGCTCAGTTGTCTTCCAAACTGGTACACAACACATCGCCGCTCCTCTTATCGCTCACATCACCACCTCGTCCTGCCTGCTCGTTCATCTTTCGATGACATCCTCACGTAGTTCCACTTTTTACCACTACACTACGAAGGCAGCAGCTTCCTAGTTTTACTATATAATGTTTTTATATTTCAAAGTTTGTACAGCAGATTAGAATTTTTTCGTTACTGTGATAGATTTATATGGAATTAGACATTAATATCGTTGCTTGTATGAGAAAAATTGCTGTATTTGAAATTAATTTTAATCTAAAAAATTAATAATTCTGTCAACAAGTGAAATATATATTGTAAATGATTTTCATAAACTTATATTTTTTAGCACACCTATAAAATATTATGCGAACATTTTCTCACATTCAAGAATAGAAAAAAACTGCTAACCTGGTTATATGAGGTTTTTTTAAAATAAAACTAACTTTGTAATTCATCCAGAGAAGAAATCCACACATTCTTGGGTAAGAAATTGAAATTTTCGATATTAATTAATTTAACCATTAAAGAAACTTACTGTTGTGACATATTTTACACCGAATAAAATATAAGCATTTATATTTCATATGAAAGTAAAGCCATATTTTTCTAGCAATTTTGGAAGTTTCTACATTACTTTTTAAAGAGTTCTGCATATATTGTATTTGATGTTTGCATCACTATGAGGAGATCCACTTTACTTCTACCTTCACAATCATATACACATATATAGTGCTCCTGTATCAATTAATTTGATTGCCAAGAAGTTTGACAGATATGAGTTTTTCGTGAAATTGTATGAAAAGTTGTATTAATTTCTTACGTTTACACAAATAACTTTTTGAAATACTACTAGAAATGTTACTACGACAGTATTAATATTTTATAATGTTAGGTTTAAGCATTTTTTATATCGACAGTAATTTTAAGATTTTGTACTAAATGTAAATCTGTGTGGTGTTGCCCAAGTCAATGAACCTATTTTAAAAGTATTGCGTGTTATATTTCTCCCGCCGCTTTTATGTACCGACAGGATAAACGAATGGTGGCTTATACACTAAAATAAACTTAATCATAAACGTGGAAACGCAACCCACGCACTTCCGAATCTTAAGCCACTCGCAACATAAGCTGGTGTCCTAACAAACTCTGTATTTCTTCTAAGGTGTTTTTTTCGTGGAGATGAATTAATCTTTCAGGTGTGTATTACTACGAAAATTTCAGCCATCGATGCCGCTAAAAGTAAATTGTCATTTTATTTCGATTATTTGAGGTGCACGAAGATGCCATAAAAAATAGGGATACCAACTATCCCGCAGCAGCACGGTTTCGCAGATTTAGAAGTACACGAGCCTTAGGTATTTTTCCCCGTGTTCAAGGCACATACGAGCGAGAATAACACGTGCGCCCAGCACTCCATCGCTCATAGGCGCAAGGCGCTGAACCGGCTTGCGGTGCTACGGTCGTCACATTCACCTGTACACATTAGATAAGCCTGAGTAACAAGGGACGTTGTTAAACTCATGCATGCTCACAGATGTAACTACGATTGTACAGTTTTACAGTTCTCCTACCGGTACGCTAGCTTTAGATCTGCTATTTTCTACCATACTCACAATTATATTCTCTTTTATTGAATATGGTAAAAACAAACCCGTACTGTCTTAGATAATTAGTTTTTTTTTTAATGTCTTCTGGCAAAGGTTGTATTGCCATGATATTTATTTGCGTAGATACGGGTGAACGCGCAAACAACGTATGTAGCTTACAGAAAATATATCTGGACTGCTAACTCTTCAGGCGGTTATATACGTGATCCTGAACTGCTCTACAGCATGTTCGGTATAAGTTTTTTTTTTTTTTTTTTTTTACGGAACTATTGAATGTGTCCGCAATATGTTTACCTACGAAAAGAAAACAAACGTTAGACGAGGACGGGATGGTACTTGAAGACAGCACGGATGGTGTGAATATTAATTTAGGGTCCTCCAACATAGTTAGGAACGACCGGTCCAGACTGCTGTGTCATAAAACGTACTTACCGGACATGTGAAACTACGGTAGCGATATGTATCTAAATCTGCTATAGACCTATAGACTCCCCACCAATAAAATGATTGGGTAACCGCTTGAAGACGCATAGGTACACGCAACCCGACGAGAACACTGCACGTCGGTTCAGAGCTGTGCGCGTAGCGGCGATGGCGCGTTTGATGCGCTTGGCAGTGTCGCCCTTATTGCTCCCGCGATCCTCAAAAACTAAAATATCTCGAGGTAGGCGACAGCCTTAAGTGGATATTACACGATAGATACAGCCGTACTTGGTTCTTGTACACACAAGCTTCTGCAAGGCCTGGTGCACGAGCCGGTATACCAGCCGCTATGAGCCGCTATGTAAGATTCATACTACACGAAAGCAGTTCGCGTACTACCATTTGACACCCTCGGTGGGTGCGCAATGTGTGGTTTGTAGTAAATATCAACCCCATTCGTAGATCTGCTACCAGTTAGTAACCTGCGTAGGCTCATAAAAATTACAAGCGCATCTTAATATCGCTATATTACTGTTCGTCTTTTACATAAACTGATTGCTAACTAGTATAGTTTCATTCATTTTCTTGAAAATGTCGTGAATTCACTAACAATAAAAGTGCGTTACTTTTAGTATTGACGAAAACTACTGGCCGGTTGCAAAATATAGTTTTTCTTTACGCACCGGGATATTATCTGCATGTAAAATTTAAAGATAAAAATGTTCGGGTCCGGCGGGGTTTCAAACTCACGCCCAAAAGTTACATGCTAATAGCGAATCCCACGACTTTACAGCTGTACTACCAGTTCACTCAAAGTTTCACTGGTTTATATATCATTGCTATAAGAAGATTTTAAATTATTTTTTTCATACAGTAGCTAATGGTTAAGTATCTAGAACGGTGTTAAGCAGTAACTGAAAGTTGTCATAACCAATATTATTCGTCGTAGTCGTATTTTAAATCTATTTGAAAGAGTTTCAACCTTACGGATGTAAAATAAAGATGGAGGCTTCCTCTTCGGTTTCTTCAACAACTCGTTTCAAGTAGTAGCGACGGGGAGCGCCCTACACTCTGAAAAGGCAATGTGATTGGCCAGGTACGAGAGCCGGTATGGAACCTACTACAGAAAATAGGACAGGCCCAATTACTAAACCTGTGATGAAATCTGGCAGCATCGAGTGAAAAACGCCATGACGGGTGCCGTACAGGCCGGTATAACGGCAACTATGGCAGACCTTTCACAAGCTTTTACGAAGTCTGGTACCGTGTAATATGGCCTTTAGGTGGCAGGTCACCTGGGTAGGCCGCCGAACGGTGTGCAGAGCTCCAGCAAGAAATATTTTATTAATAAACCGTCAAACGAGTCTGAGTGAGGTTTGCTTACGAAGAGCATTTAACAAACGTTACGCGTCCGTATACGTTTTTCAATTCCTCCATTTCTCTCTGAAGCATGTTTTTGTGGTAGTGAAAATGGCTCAAACGGGTGTTTTCACGGCCATTTTTAGGTACGAACATTCCGATACAAAACGTTAAAAAAGGAATAAAGACGCGCATCAAACTTTTATTTTATTAATTATGTCATATAATTGTATGGTCTCCGCTGAAAGTCTCACAGAGGCGCGTTATCGACGGCACGACTGCACGCCAGTTCTGTGCTTTGCGCGTAGAGGCGACGAGAGAGTTGATGTGCATGTCTCGGTCGCCCCTAGAACTCCCACGCTTTTAGGCCTCACACGTGCAGAATTCCTTCAACCAGGCGACCACCTTAATTCAGTGTTATATTTTTTAACAGTTTTGTAATCATATATAATCAAAACCCTCCGTCCAGGGAAAATGGATAAAGGGGGGGGGGGGAAGCGGTACGGGTCTACGTTTGGAGGTGGCAAGCCCTCCCGGCCACACGCCCAGAAGAAACACCGCACAAGGACGTCGGCAAGTTGTTGTAGCTGCGTCGTGTTGAAGCAGCACTCCTCGCGTTACTAAAGATTTCCTTGTTTGATTTATCGGCAAGAGCTCTCGAACATGTGTTCCTCCAGATAAGAAGAGCAAGTTGACAAGACGTCGCGACTAGTGGTCGGCCGTCGCCGAGGTGACGCGACAGACCAAACACCACACCACACTCTCAGATCAGTGACCCGCGCCCAGGCTCGGGCCGGCCACACTGTTAAACCACGCGCCCCAGTTTACGTGGACAGGGCCGTTATCCTTTCCACTGCGAGGCTGCGGGTTTCAACCCCCGCGTAACTATTTCATTTATGTCAATTCCGAAGCCGTTTACGCGTTTAACGCCTTAATTCTTTCAGCCACAGTGTCCTCTATCTGGAACGTTGCGTATGAAGTGG
The DNA here is from genome assembly GCA_029891345.1 of Dryococelus australis. Lineage (NCBI taxonomy): Eukaryota > Metazoa > Arthropoda > Insecta > Phasmatodea > Phasmatidae > Dryococelus > Dryococelus australis. The sequence continues at coordinate 292,906,152 of CM057009.1, read as the reverse complement.
CTTGAATGTTCTGCACTGTACACATCAGGACATACCGTCCAACGAGAAAGGTTCTCTACTTGTGGGAGACATCATTCTCTGCTGAGACTATGTTTCATAACCTCATAAACCAGTACTTCCATTTACATAGAGCACACATGGATTTATATTGGTCCCGATGTAAGACAAAGAGTCGTCTGGATTCAGTACAGTTTCGAACAAAATGATTTGTTTGTAGCAACGCCTTAAATTGTGTATTTATTTCTGACTGAAAGTGTTAAGATTACTAAGTACTAAAATATTTCCCCTGAAAGAGTTGTTTGCACTTGTACGCGTGTGTCAGTAGTTGAGTTCAGTGGAGATATTTAGGTGGCTCTTAACAACGAGGTATTGTGAGTCTATGATGTTGAAATGAGGCGAGAATGGAGCAACGCTGAAATACAAAGGCGAGGCAAACGGGATATCCCCGAGAAAACCCGCCAACCAGCGGTATTATCAGGCACGATTCCCACCCCGGGAGAGGCCCGGCCGGGGAATAAACCCGGTTCGCCTTGGTGGGAGGTGAGCAGACTAACCGCGCAACCAACGTGGCCCCGCGTATCTCAGTAAATAACTGTTCTGGGAATACGACTTTTAGGCAGAAGAGGTATAAACCAATTATTTTAGCCCTTTTTTCTTTCCTTTGGTCTAATTATGTTTATTAAAATAAAATAGTGAAAAATTTGTGAAACAGTCGCTTATTTTATAGCTTACCTGTGTTCTTTAGGAGGGGGAAAACCCGCTATAAGTGCCTGGTTTAATCTGTGGGATTTTCTCGCATATAATTAAGTCCAACTGTTACAGGTCTAATTTGCACAGGTAAGCATTATGACGAAAGTCCTGTACACCGGTTCATCGCCTTGCACGTACGGGCGATGGGGCTCTGGGAGCGCGTGTTATTATCGCCCTATCACTCCCTCGTTTCTGGGCCTTGAACGCACGAAATAGCTCCGTGTACACTGGAGAGCTAATATAATATCCCTAGTATACTCGTTTAGAAACTGCATGCCGCAGAGTAGGTGTAATTATATGATCCGGAAATGAACCGGAAATAGCACCTACATGTTTCCTATTGGTACTACTATTATCCACTGATGAAGCGCCCAAACTTTATATCTGGCTGCTGATTGTGTAATATAGAAGAACTGTAACCTTTCCTACAGGATGCATTGGGAAAATTACGAATGGGTGTTACTAAGTACTTCCCGGAACAAAACTGCCGTCTGTTACAACAGTTTTATTAGAAATTAATATGTAAACTGAAAGGGTTAATGCCAAAACAAACAGGGCATGGAGCATGTCAACTTAAAATACAGTAATGAGTGTTAAATATATAATCTTATTTATTAAAATGTTAAAAACATGACAATAGACAATAGAGTCACAAAAATCACATCGCACGCAATTATTGTTTTAAATTACATGCATAGCTAAACACACAGATAATTTTGAATAGCAGATATTCAATCATTCATTTACAACATATAATATGTGCGTAAGTAGTATCCTATTGATAAGGATGACTGACGTATGCCTATGCTTGTTTGTAAAACGCGACTCCTTATGTGGACTGCCTATAGGCAATTCACTGTAAAATCCGCACTTTGAAAGCCATTCTTATGGTTGAAGTAAAGTCACTGCCTATGGAGCACTGCATCTGACTATACACCGTGAAGAACTTATTAAAATGTAGTACAGACACCAAAAAAATTGTCAGAAAGTTGCGATTTATGCTGTATTAGAAGAAAGAATATATGTACATATTTTGCAACATTATAGAGTTTTTATTAAAATATACTAATTAAACATAAACAAATAATCGATAAAAATAATCTGTATTTTAACCAAATTTAAGTGCATTTCCATTCTGGATGCTTCGGAAAGCAGAATATTCAAGAAAATCTTCTTAAATATAGATCGTCATAATATTTACTGTGATCATGTGCAACAAAATCATAGAAATAATGTACCATATGTATTTTTTATTAACTTTATTTTCGTCAGTTTCAGCCATAAATGTTTGTGACAAATTGACGCACATAAAAATAATATTAAAATAATTCCCTACATTATTATTACAATTTTCTTACACACGATCGCAGCAAACATTATGACGATATTCCATGGCGAATATTTTCTTGCAAATTCTGCTGTCTGAAGCACCCAGAGTAGAAATTCGCTTAAATTTTGTTAAAAATACAAGCTATTATAACCGATTATAATTTTATATTTTAAAATAATATTTTGATAAAATATTTTATAATGTTGTAATATAAATACATTCTTACTTCATATGCAGCATAAATATCACTTTTCTGAGACTTTTTATGGTGTCTGTACTACTATTTTACGCGTTTTTTCGCGTTGTATTGTCGGGTGAAGTGCTCCATAAGCAGTGGCTTTATTCCAACGTAAGATATACTTGTATGCACGTTGTGTATTCTTCCACCTTATTTAAAATTAACATTGCCACTAGCCTCATAACTTTATTCATGCTTCGGTCAAGTGAAACTGTAAAATTATAAGAAAAGTAAATATTTTACAAACATGTTCATTTTTACACTTCGATGCATAAAAAATAATAAAAAGCAAAAAAAAATTCAGTTATCACGAATGGTTACCAAACACTCCTTAGTTGACGTTAAGATGTGGGACTACTTCCCATATATCGTTACCGATTTAACTGGGCGCATGTCACTCAGTGCGCCCGTTAAAATGTATGCAGGTAGGAGAAGTGACTTTTTTCTAACTTCTGTTCCCTAAGAACTTGAAGCTGTGACTATTGTATTTTAATACAGCAGTCTGTTCAGAAAAGTACAGCTTTGACACTATAATAGAAAACATTTTTCTACAGAAGATTAAGTGTTAAATTTACAGCGATTTTTTCTGACGTTTATGCGTTTCAACGACCGCATTATGTTCCGATACAACTAGAAAAAAGCTATGGTTGTAGAAACCATATAGAATGTTGAAATATGAACATTATAGTTAATATAGATGATAGGCAGTAACGCCAACTGTTTGTTGTATTTCTGTCTATAATTGTATTTGCTACTGTACATATGGTTGCTACAGCAGAGTCCTGTTCCTACCAGAAAAGAGACAGTACCTCCAACAGAACAACTTCAACAATATTTTTACTGCCCCACAACAACTAGGATTGCAATAACCTAACAGAACACTCTGTTGCTGCGACCCTCAAATCCGATTACGGGACTGTTTAGTACTAACAACAGAACATTCTGTCATGTTATCAAAATTTATAATTGTTGTGGGAAACTATAAAAATATTGTTGAAGTTGTTCTGTTGGAGGTACTGTTTGTTTTGTAGTAGGGACGCAGTGCTCTGCTGTAGCAGCAATATGTACTACAATAGCAAATAAAATCACAGACAGGAAAAGAACAAACAGTCACATGGCTGTCCTTATTTTAACAGTATAGATGGTTCTTACAATCATTTTTTTTTATCAGTGTATAGCCAAATTTATAAATTGGCAACAAGATATCCACTTTCATTTCTGTCTTCGAAAAAAAATTACGTTGAAATATTACATAGTTAAAAAAATATATAATAGACATATAATAGACAAAAACGAGAATCGACGACAAACCAAACATCTCACAAGGAAGATACTTGAAACACCGGCCATTGATTCATTGTTGCGTACAGTGATAACCATAAACATTCTTCATGTGTAGCATTACTTGATCATGAACGCGAGGATTGAAATTGTTAAATGAACCTTTGTATCTAATTCAACCGTGGGATTGTTTTGGTCCAACAGCACTTAATTTTTTTTTAGAAATACTTGGCAATGTTATGTAGAAATTGATTAGTCGAATGTACTTCGTTAATGAGACTATCTCTTATGTGATAGCGACAAAGACAATGTTATTTTTATGCTTATAAAAATGTTTGGATATAATAGCATGCCTGCCTTGGAAACAATGATAAGGCATGTCTGGGTTTCGTTTATCAAGATTTAATCGCCCCTTGTCAATGGACACGAAACAAAGAGTCCCCTGGTGTTAGTATTAAAGAAAAAAAAAAACAAGCAAACCGAATATAAATTTCGTGCCGTTTCGTATGTTGTAGCTACCGCCCCGTTCCAGGACCATCATAGAGTTTGCAAAGTAAATTTCTTGTTGAGACAGAAATGGATTATTTTTTTGTGAACTCAAGACATTTGGAGTGTTGGTATAAAGACTATGACATGACATATGATTGAAATATAGAACAATTTGCACGCCATTTTTTAAGATTTAAGTTCCTTGTAAGCCGTGTAGGTGCCCACTTTAATAACATAAATGAATTATTAGTTGAAAATAATCACTAGCAACAATATAAATGCAAACGGTAGATGCTATATTAACACTGCTGATTATGATACATAATGCTGGTACACGAAAGGAGCGTATAGCAAAAGGAAACTACATGAAATATCAAGTGTGGAAAATAACTATGTCCAGCGAGAAAAAAAAAATCCTGGCCAGGAAATTTTTTTTCTTTAAATGGTAAGAAAGTATTTATATCTGAGATTAAGGGAAGTACCCCACCTTCATACTTACCACCCGTTTGTTAGCATCGTATTCTACATCCATTGTAAGGGGTGGAGAGATTTGGGCTGCACTTAAATATTTGTAGTCCTGGCATATTTTTTTGTCGATTCGTTGTTTGCGTGTTCACGTTTATCTCAGCAAATATACAGGACGAGTCATCAGCTCTGCAAAAAACGGCGAGGGGGACATTCCTTGCAACATTTCAGTTAGAAAATGTCTGACAACAAACGTCAGGAAACCTTTCCTAAGGGCAGGAAACCCTTGTGAAGATGGGGTTGCAATTATGAACTTTACTTAATTACACTGAACCCATGTGATACTAAAGGATGAATTTCTGTAGGCATGCTAAACAATTCAGCACTGTAACATGCAAGTAGCCATGTTGACCTACCGCATACTCTACATAGTAAATTGGGGGTTGCCACCCAGTCGAATATTGAAAAAAGGGTCTTCGTACACCGTTACGTAAATTATGATCACGGCCTATGAATTAATATTGCAAGACTTAAAAAAATGTCCTCTAGGTAAGAAAACCTCCAACGAATGGTTTGCGAGAAAAAAGACCTCCAAGATATTAAATGCCTCATAAGCATTACGTGGCATTATTGACTAAAACGATAGCTATTCAGTGCTCACTAAAATATTTGTTTATTGAAAAAAAGTTTATCGGCTGCCACGAAATATTTCCTTGGCAGTAACAGCATTCATGTTATCCATTGCAAAACTACATCAGTTATATTCTGCGCATGCGCTCTGGCATATTAGAAGTGGCCACGTCTGCCCACGACGCCATATTTGTCTTTGGTTCTTTGCATCAGGTTACAAACTAATTCATAAGGAACGTTCTTAAATACTTATGAACGGATTATACCATTCCTTTATTCCTAGCCAGTAAATGTCACACCAAAAATTTTCCAGAAAATCGCCTTTCCATGAGGTGAAGTGTTCCAAGACTTTTCGTGCGTGCTACTGATAAGATTTACGTTATATAGATGCTGAAGACAGCGCTTTAATGTCTAGGCAGGTAGCGTAAGGGTAACACGCTGAGCTCGCAGCTGGGCGGTCCAAGGTTCGAATTCCACTCACGGCGACTTTGAATTTAGTGTTTAATTGGTGTTAGGCCATACCTACGTACGGAATCTCACGATCCGCCAACTACCCTTGGGAACCGCACCCCCCCAGTATTGCTGCTATTGTCGTAACATTTTTGCTGCGACTAACGAAGACATTATTGCCTACAACACGCCGAGTTTATCAGTGACCACAAACGCTATTTTGTAGTTTCCACTACATATTGGAATGACAAAAATATTATGCCGGTGCTACAAAATCTTTTGTCATGTCTATATTGACAAAGAATTTTGTGGTCGCCAACAAAAATTTTCTGGTCACCACAAAAATGTTTGTTCAGTGTGAAGGTGGGGAAGTTTCTTTCGTCTCACGACGACAGAGAGAGAGAGAGAGAGAGAGAGAGAGAGAGCGCAATCTGACGGGGAGTGCTAACCTTAGGGGGGGAGGGGGGACACTCCGTCCAATACTGCGAGTGGATTCCAGGAGACAGGACTTTTTTACAACCGAAACATATTTACAGAGAGAGATGTCCTTCCTGGGGCGCACAAGGCTGCATACGAGCAAGAGGTATCCATGAGACAATTTAGTTTAGAAAAAAATTCAATTTTTTCAAAGGATATCAGACCGATACCTCCTACAGAGGAAAAATAAAATGTGGAGAAACAGCCGTATTTACGAGTGCACCGGATACGCAGATGCTTCGAGAGTTTTATAAATTCATCAGAAAGAGTATAAAAATCACTCGCTGGCAAAAGATGCAAAAGAAAAAAATTCCTAAAATCTCGGACTTGAAATACATTATATTTGTTTGTGTCCGAAAAAAAAAAAAAGCAAGGAGCAGTCATCCTATAGTGATTGGTTTTTCGAACTCGAAATAAAAAATTACAGACACAAATTAAGTCATAATTACCTTTTCAGACTAGGAATTCAGTTTAACAGCAGAATGAACATTTTGGTTTGAAAAATATACACAGAGCACAGTATAGGAAGAGTGACCCCGACACAAAAATGGGTTTTTGTTAGAATTACAGAACGTGAGATTAAATGAGCAAATAAAATATAGCTACACGAAATGCGCATGTGCGTTTTGCGAAAACAGTGATGCCCGAGTACGTGTATATAGAAAATAGGACTTCTTACACTTTGAACAAGAACATTTCATTTGTGGTTGGATTAATAACATCACATAAGAGTATTTTTCACGCGAATTATATTAATTGGAGGAAATTTTATAGTTAATAAAACCGTTAACTTCTCTTCAAATGAAATTCATATTCTCATTGGCTTCATTCCTTATTTTAATATTTTTAAAATATTTATAGACCATGCAGGTTCTTTGCTGCTGAACGTACGACGCTATGCCGCATGTTTCTATCTGTAAATATCTATTTACTTAGGCCTACTGACTTTTAAATAAATGTTTAAGTAAGAAATATATTTTACAGCATTATATACTGATCTCACGTGAAAGTGCTGAACATTTCTCCAGTAACAGGGATATTAAAGATTGAATAAATTATGGTTTCTACAAGGGAAGGAGGAGACATCCCAGCATTTGCGTGGAGAGATTCCGGGAAACCACACTGATATCCGAATAGCCATGGCAATGTTCATTTATTAATAGGTAACGTGGTGCGTAATGACGAGAACCAGAACTGAGCTCCGATCATAATAATACGGAACCTCTCCGTATTTCCTATACGTACCGTTTGTGGGAGTTAACAATGCGGAGGTCGCACAAAGCCTTCCTCGCCGCTGCAAACTAGAAAAAAAATTACTGTTTCTGGGGTAGTTAGGATATTCACGCTACTTGAGTCTATTTCCTCGAACATCGAAATTTGAACAGGCATCCTGTAACAGAGAAACAGTACTTCAAACACTTAAAAATAACGAGACACCCACTGAAAAAGTTACTTGAATCACTTAATTGAAAATAACATGCATATACTACAAACACTGTCCACGATAAAGTGAGCACTTTTGAACTCAGCCTTAGAATAAAGTCACTGCTCTTTCCAGTATATGTTTTAACGGGCGCACTGAGAGACATGCGCCCAGTAAAGTTGGTAGCGAAGGAGAGAATGAAGTTACATATCTCGACGTCGAATAAAAAGTGTCAGGTAACCGTTTGTAATAACTTAAGTTATTTCTTTCGCTTTCTGTTTTTTTAATGCATCGAAACGTAAAAAAAATGATAAGATTTGTGAAACACTTACTTCTCTAATAATTTTACATTTTCACTCGACCGACGCATGGATGAAGTGATGAGGCCCTCGGCGACGTTAATTTCACATAAGGCGGAAGAATACACAACATTCATACGATTAGATTTTGAGGAGGGCATTCAAAAGTGCTCAATTTGCCGTGAAATAACCTCTATATACATTTACACAAGAAGGTCGTAGACGTGAGCTGTGAACATTTTGATACTCCTTCAAATACCGCTTCAAAACAAAATGATGTTAACTTGTTTAAATTACAATTAAAAAAACAATACAAATTCCTCGTAACGAAAATTAAACTTTTTTTTTTCGTAAGGTTTCTTTATAATCCGGAAATTGCCGGACCAGGAGAGGAAATCAGGTCCTCCCACATGCAAGTCCAATGTGGTACCATTCTAGGGATAGGAAAATTCCGTAAATTCATTTCAGGACAAAATAGTACATGTACACTGAAGTCACATTTGCAATTGGAATACAGTTCATTACGCTGTTAAAGATTTCCGTATATTTACGGAATGTTTTACGTAAATGTACAATGTGTATACGGAAAGGCAATCCGTTATGACAAAAAACGGAGTTAAGTCCGTAAATACAAATTACGGAGTCTCCGTGTTCCCTTTGGCTTCGAGTTACGGGGACGAACAAAGCCGATTCTACACGAAGCTTTCTTCGCCACTGTAACAAGAAAATTATTGTTTCTGCGGGCAGTTAAGGTTATCCACGCGAATACGACCTATTCTTTCAAACATTAAAAAATAACCTTAGGCTTCTGTTATCAAATATAAAAGTTATACCACAATTTTCGAGTGAGAGTTGTAGGTGAATGGCCTCTGCCCTCATGTCTCAGGAGTAGGGTGGCCGACTTGTAGTCGATGGTCGCGGGTTCGCGTCCCAGTGCCTCCGACGCGGCAGATTTTCAGTTCGCTTGTAGCGCTGGGAAATTGTCAACAAGCCGGTCTCGCTTGAGCTCAACAAAAACAACTACACCAACAACGGCAACTACAATAACAATGGCAAAAAAAAATGGTTAGAGTCGTGGAGTGGCAATTTGTTGACTCGGGTTAAGTACAACATATTTTAACTTTTTTAATATCATTTTCATACACGTTAGAACACCCATATAACGAAAATTAAAGACATTTATATTATCTCTTTTTATTTTAAACGTAGAGTACAGAAAACTAACCATGAAATAAACGGAGAGGTTCCGTGAAATTTACGGAAAGTCCGTTTCTGAAAATCAATGTGTCCGTAATTTCACGGAGAGTTTACGGACACTTATGGATAAATTGTTACCAGGTTTTCCTGATTTGAAGGTATGTGGAAGTTTTGTTTCCATTTTTTGCGTCCCTATTGTCAATATGGATTAATTCCAGTGACATTTCACAGTGTTTCAAAACGTTCGTGCTATACTGCCCTTGTTATAAACTAGACTTAAAGTAATAAAATTACTTTTTATTACGTTTACGAGGTGTGTTCGGAAATAACAGCGCCCAGAAACAAGTAGGAGTAATAGCTAAGTGGGAGGACGGGCAGAAGAAACAATCATGTAACACACTAATGTTCACTTTAATGTAGTCGTCGTGGTGTAATGGATAGCGCATCGGCCTACTGTCATAGAGGTCCGTGGCTTGCGCCCACCCTATAGCAATTATCGCGAATTTTAGAGTTAAGATTTTGGATACTATTCATCAGAGTATATATATAATAAAGAAAATAAAACAGTACTATTACCACCTGTATTTTTTATATATAATTCTAATATTTCCGTAAAATATACGAAGAATTCGTATATTTACGTTACGAAGTAAAAGTGTTAATACCGACATTTCCGTAAAATGTACGAAGAATTCGTATATTTACATTTCGGAGTGCCCGTATTTTTACGAAGATATTTGGATTCTTTTTTACCGGTACTTTCCGCAAATTTAACATTCCAGACAAGCCCTGGATGACTCTGAGCCAATGGCAGAATTGCAAGGAAACAAATAGCGAGTGACATACTGCCATATGCGTAGTAACACCGGCTACTCTTTGGGGCAGCAGCCAATCAAGAAATATCTGAGGTTTCAGTGTTGGCGATGCGTGGGCAAGCTACTGTGTGCAGGGGACAGTAGTGGTGTCGATTTCCCCAAAAAGGTGGGGGAGGGGGTCGCCTCCCCCCGGGAAAATTTGGATTTCAAGGTGCAAAATGTTGCCATTTAAACATTTTTCGTACCTAAATATAAAATACACCGCCTGTAAAAATATTAATATTTTTTAACATAAAATTTGCCTGAGTGAAAAATATTACAAATATACCTTCATCAAACACGGAACCTTGTCCACTCAAAATCAATATTATATATTATATATAGTGAGGTATTTACATACGGAGTAATTTTGTTTGCACATAAGTTTAGACAGGAAAAATGATTATTCGTTTGTGTAAAGATGGAAAGCAGTCAACTCTATTTTTACCAAATTCTTTAAGAGACAAAAATGAATTTATGTGAACCTCTTGAACGCTCGTGTTTTTGAACAGCATTGCACAGATTGTTAAGGTCACAATACCCAGTTGCAGTCCACGTGTTAACATTCTTTGAAAACAATAAACATGGCCAGCAAAACAGTTTGTTTAGGCTGTTACATCCAGCTATCCACAAGTGTTTCTGATAAACATTTTTTTTTGGAAATGACTGTCAAAATTACCTTTCTTGCGTGTTGTCGTGATTGTAAGTTCAGGTGTCGGCCTACCCTATTTTATGATGTTACATCTTTCCAGAAAAATGAAAGTACTGCTGGATAAATGCTTCACTCGTAATCCACACACACACACACCACACTTACATCCCCATGTTTCTGTTGCACTCATTCTATCTACTCGGTTCTCAGTCTCACATGGTAATTTTATAATTGTTATGTAGGGTAAACATTGCGCACGAATATGTATAACATTATCAAGAACAAAACCAAATTAAATAAAAACAATACGATTCGTGTTGTGCGCGTGAACTTGCCCACGCATCGATCTAGTTACTGTAAACTACACTACGCCAACTGCCTGCGACTAGGCCAGCTTCGGCTATATCCGCTTCAGTTCGTTGAAGAAATCACTACCATCGTAGCTCCTAACACAGGTTGAAGTAGCCATAAGCCCCCGCCGCTCCCCGGGTGGTCTTCTACCCTGCCACCCTCCGTCGGCCGGGAAACAATTGTGGCCGCCGACCTGCTGAAAGCATTACTTACAGAGCTTCCAAACATCTTGATTTTGCTAGCCAACGAGTTGTTTTCTTACAATGTACAGTATTGTTTCCTGAGTAGAATGTGTGCCGCACGAGTGGAAAGTCACCTTAAAGTAAATATAAGTTAGAATTTAATATTTATTCTAAATATAGTTTTGTCAGGAAACTGTCTGGGCAAGCACTGCTTGCTTTGGTTACCCTAACGAGACGCCACTGAGGACTGTGGATATACTCCACAGTCCTCAGTGGCGTCATTGAGCTTACACGTCATTGAGCTCGCAAATGTTTCCTGTCCCAAGGTACCACTACATCACTCCGGAAGATGAGAAAAATATATTTCCGTAATAATAAAACATTTTAGATGAATGAACGGAATCTTTGGACATCTTTAAGTAGGACAATTTCGGATAAAAATTATGCATCACGCTCTAAATCTGATACAGTGAGAATTTCACTGTTTCAATCAGTCAAACGCATCTTGACTGATTCAACATTCAGTTCAGTGACTTTAACTGATAAATCAGTGAAAAAATGCCAGATTTCCTTCATTTATTGATTCGGTGATATTTTCCATTGATTCATCAGTAATTTTTTCACTTTTTACTCAGTGGTTTACTTTTGACTGATGGATCAGTTAAACAGCGTGTAAAAATGGTCGTTAAAGAACATGTATCAAGTGAAATAACAACGAATAAACTAATAAAACCATTACAAAATACTATCTAAAATGTGTTTCGTCTTTAAAAACACCATTTTACGAGGTAATATGAACATTCAGCCTTTCATTCCGTGTTTACGGCTTTAATTTCGTTTTCATGTAATCATCACAGCGTTCTGTTTGAAGGTTTTAACTGCATATAATTTGGCGAAGAGGGTGCACTCGTATATAATATCCGTTTTAACAATCCTGACGGTACCAGTTAAAACAAAAACAAAAAAATAAGAGCTTATAATTTAAATCTTCACGATATAGCGGCAATACTATAAGGCATACATTTTCATCTCATTATTTCCACTTGACGTGTTAGCGAGCCGTGCTCCCATAGCTCAGGTGTAGGGGTCGACTTGTAGTCGAGGGGGTCGTGGGTTCGCATCCCGGCCCCTCCGCGTGAGACTTTCAGCTCGCTTGTTGCGCCGAGAGTTAGTCAGCAAGTCGGTCTGACTTGAGTTCGACAATGTCTCTTCAATACAACTACAAAAAAACAACAAAATAAAAGAAAGAAACTAGCGCAGATAGTAAGGTAGCAGTCTAAAGTCGAACTGGGAAGGGTGTGTGAATTCAATCCCAGCCACCTCCGAAAACTTGCATTACCCTTTTTTAATTGCTTTAAATTAAGCAATATAAATAGTAAACTATCGTAAATATGTTTATTTTACGTAATGATTTGGCTACATTCAATAAAAACAATATTTCATTCGCCATTGTAGTCGGCTGTCACTTATTCAATCAGTGAAACGATTTCACGTCACTAATTAAATCAGTGCAATTTTTTCACTGAAACAAATCAGCGGGTTTCCATTGATTCTAAGTGGAGCCATTTTCATTAATTCGAGTAGTTGAATTTCACTCTGAATGAGTGGTTTTCCACTAATTCGAATTTAGAGTGGAAGTTAGAACAAGGAATTTGCAATGATAAGTTAGTTCTCAGGCCGAGACAATTATTTTTTTGCCTAGAAGCACTTCAACAAAGTAGCAGTAGCGTGTTTGCTTTGTTAACTTAGGTGTCGAGAGTTAAACCTTCCTGTTCACTTTTCCCGTTTTAGGTCATTTCAAGTATGTCACTGTCAAACCAACTTCAGAAGATGAGCATCTTTCATCTCGATACATAACGGTAGATGCGAGAGCCGCTGTACCGTAAAAGGGAAGGAATACTCAAAGAAACGATGATTACCTGATAACTCATTCCTTGGTTGAATGAAAAACCAAAATAATATATTTACACATATAATGCCTACAGGAAAACTTGCAGTTAAGGAGCAAGGACGCGGAGAAATTATTTCCTCAGGGACGGGTTTCAGACGTCTTAAATTACATTATAAATTATTCTCTAGTACCAAAATTGATTTATCCTCAAAGAAAAATATCAGCACTCCCTTTATTCTCATGTCACCACTGCATGAGTCATCATGTGTTCAGCTTCACCAAATATGTCCAGACTTGCCAATTGTGAAATTAACCGAGAACGTAATAGCTAATCGCAATTTTTTAAAATCAAAATCTTACGTGTTGTGTAAACATCCCGAAAGGAACCATTTTTCATAATTGTCTATCATTGACGTACCCGCTTCAAGTCGATGGACAACTTGCGATGAGGACTGCGTAGTAAACAAACGTCAGCTTACATATAAAAGGCACAATCTCCGTGGTTCGAACCTAAAACATTGTAATTCATAGATATGGCGAAGGATTGCCAAACTCCGAGGCGTGGTTGGTTGTGTGCCGGCTTACGGAGTGAGAGGTTCAGGTCTCGAAACATGTGAGTCCACTCTCTGGGAAATTTATCACTAAATTTCTCAGAGTTTAAATTCAGAACAAAGACGAACATTGGAGGACACTGCAGCAACCTTTGAAGGCCATCGCATCCAGATTTTCTTAGCAACAAAAAAACCATCCAAGTTCGTTAATTTGAAATATCATATTCATTATAAGGTTGAAGTAAAGCAGCTGCCTATGAAGCACTGCACCCGACTATACAATGTGAAGAACTCATAAAAAAAGTAGTATAGACACCAGAGAAATTGTCAGAAAAGTGCGATTTATGATGCATATGAAAGAAAAAAATTTATATTTTGCGACATTATAAAATATTTTACTGAAACACTCTTTTAAAATGGGAAAAATAATCGATTAAAATAGACTGTAATTTTAACAAAATTTAAGCATATTTCCATTCTGGATGCTTCAGAAAGCCGAATTTACAAGAAAATCTTCGTCATGGAATATCTTCATAATGTTTACTACGATTGTGTGTAAGGAAAAGTAATAATAATAATGTAGGAAATAATTTTTGTAATTGATTTTATGTGCGTCCATTTGTGACAAATATTTGTGGCTGAAACTGACGCAAATAAAGTTAATTATAAAATTTATATCATACATTATTACTATGATTTTATTACACATGATCATAGTAAATATTTTGACGATCTTTCTTGAAGAAAATTTTCTTGTAAATCCTGCTTTCCGAAGCATCTAAAATGGAAATGCGTATAAATTTAGTTAAAAAACGGACTCTATATCGCTCGATTAATTTTTTACAATTAAAATTATTTTTTAGTAAAATATTTTATAATGTTGCAAAATATATACATTCTTATTTCATATACAGCTAAAATAGCACTTTTACGACAACTTTTATGGTGTCTGTACAACTGTTTTTATGAGTTCTTCCTATTGTTTAGTCCATTGGCCGTTGCTTCACTTCAATGTGTGACTACATTAGTTGTCCATCTTTGAGCTTGTTCTCCTAGAGTTGGCAGTGAGATTACTTTAAAGGATATGATTGATGTTCTCATTAACTGATTTGAAGGCTGCCGCGAAGGCTGACTCACTACACTGACCTAACTTGTAATCAAATACGTCACAAACTTCCCTGCCCGAGGTGGGAATCAACACTTCGAGGACTGCGCTTGAGCAACGCTACTTTGAACATTTATTTGCGCTTGAAAATAAAACTCGCATCGATGTAGATTCATCGTCCCGCTAATGTTTAACAGGATCTTAGAAGAACACCACAGCCCAATAATAACACATTACCCTATGTAAGATTTTATTTTTGTTATAAACTTACAAAAGGACGCAAATTACAGTAAAGAATTTTACATTTTATTGGAGCAAAACCAACCCGGCACTTCAGTGGATGATGACCAGCCAATAATGAATGTTACAAAGCACAGTAGGCGAGCCCGTAGTCATGTGGACCATGAGCGAATAAAAATATTTGGGTGGCGCTTAACAGCGAGGGTCTGAGAGCAGACGAGGGCGAGAGCATCGCCGGAATGAAACGGTGAGGGAAACGAGAGATTCCCGAGAAAACCCGCCGACCAGTGGCATCATCCGGCAAGATTCTTACATGCGAACATCTGGGAGCGACCGAGCTGGGCATTGAACCAGGTTCGTATTGGTGAGAGGCGAGCAGGCTGACCGCTCAGCCACCGCGGCCCCATGTGGACCATGAGGACTATGGTAAGTGGGAATTCAAAGACCTACACAACAGTTGCTCATGCGGTGGTGGATATAGGTGTATGCTTCTGGCTTCTTTAGAATGACAGTTAACACGTGCAGACCTGAGTGTGGTAAATCCAATGCCTTCTAGTTGATAGGTTCCGTGAACTTTACGCCGCCGAGAACTGGCGTTTGCTTTGGCAAATATATTTCCAGGTCTGTTTTATCTCAACTCTACTCTCTTCCTTGGCTAGAATTATTTACATTATGCGCAACGTAAACGGACACTCATACTAAAGTGAGGTTTTGAAAAACTTCCAGTTATATGGGTATAATGTTTTGCCCAAACGAAGTGGTAACATTTTTATCTGACCATGAAGCACATTTCAAACAGCGAACTTTACCCTGAAACCACTGACTGTAAATCAGTACTCATGCATGACTAACATACAATTTTACGATTCAATAAGAATGCGATAACAACGCGCACATACAGTTTTGGGCTCCATGATATGCTAAAGTGGCTACTGCAAATGGTGCACTGAATTATAAAAGTTATTTATTAATTTTATTCAAATACTGGACTGGGAAAAAAATTTAAAACAAAGTGGAGGAAAAGGGAACTGAAAACCATAACTCACTGTTAATAATATTCCAGTATCGTAGATTTTGTGGCAATTTGCTGAATGTAGGGCCTTAAATTAAGTTACACGGCCTTCTGTATGCAGGTTATATATTTGATTCAAATAAAATCAAGTTATAAAACTATGTGGCATAACCTTTTGCGTTTCTAAAGCAGTTGTAAAATATTTCCGTTGTTGGGCAACGATGTCTACGAACTTCGTATTTGGTCGTTCCACACGCCCAACACTACAGCAGTACCACAAATTTCACACTCAAACACCTAGTCGCTATCAGCTACATTATTCGTTCAAATTAGCTCCCAACACGTAGACATGATAAGTAGTAAGCCTAACGAGTCGTTACTTTTGTTCATATAAATTCTTAATTTTGGTTGATAAACAGGTGAAAACCAGTATTATGAAACCAAAAGCTTCTTCGTAATCATATTTCATAGATCGCGAGTACAGAAACACGAAGTAGTACTTTTAATTGAATTTCCGCGAGTTAACCGAATGTTGTGTGAAATATACGGAATGTCAGTTACAAAGGAAAAGGAGAGGGTCCGCAATTTTTAAGAAGATTTGGGGATATTTTGGGCATGTTACCAACATTGACCTACCCCAATCCTACACAACTGTCAAGTCACGTGGTCAACAGTGATGGACGTGTTTGTTTAAATCTTAATTTTTAAATGACAAGAACTATTATATTACTAAAGTACCTTTACCATTTTGAATTTAATCGAAAAGCATTACAAACTGGTTAGGGGAAGTATAAAACATAACTAAGCACTAGTTTACAAATCAGTTTTTTAACCTAAAATCCAACCCACGCCGTTTTCGCTAGACGTGTTGGCAGAAAAGCAGTTCAATGTTGGGACACGGAGATTGGTTGTGCGCAGCCAGAAAAATCAATCTACCTCATCTTTAGTCTATGGTTCCAGCCATCTTGATTTCTGTCTTTCATGGTTTCTCGAAACCACACCATGCCAATGCTGGGGTGGCTCATGACTACGATCCATGGCCGATTCCTTCCTCGTTCCTGCTTATATGAGCAACTTGCCCCGTCTCTCATGACCACGTTTTCGACGAGACCTGCCTATCCAAGCTCCAGAAACCGACTACCGCACAGGCACAGAGTATGTAGTACCTAGAGACGAAACGATGTGACGGTTCGTTTGATATGGACGAACTCGTTCTCTGATTGGCTACGCGAGGCGGTGGGAACGGGCCTTGTGCCTGACTGGCTATACTGCACGCTGCGACATTTTCCCTACTGGCTGCGCTGCCTGCTCGCGAGTCGGTTACCGGCGCTGATTGACGAACTGCGTTCCAACGTGTTTCTGTCCAGTGACGCCATTTTGCTGGCCCTGTGCTACAGGACTTGGTGATATAACCGATTGTATTCTTACGCACTGCGTGTTTCCGATCTGCTGGTTGCGGCAAGAACTAAGTACATGTTGTGGCTGTTCTCCTACTGGCAGTGTCTCAGAAGTAAATGGTTACGTAAGCCGATAACGAGTGTTAAATTTTACGACATACGTAATCTTCGAAACTGAAAAACTATGTGATACATATCGTCAAATGAAAGCTACCGAAGTACTGTCTTCTCTGTAGGTATATAAAAGAGATTTATTTATTTATAAAATTTTCTATACGCACTGCTGCGACCCTTCTGAGTGAAGAGGCCACGCACTCAAAAAGGGATAATGCGTAGACAAAGATAGTAAGGCGCTTTTATGAAAAACATTACTTTTATTCAAACCAAACTGATACAACTCTGACGCATAAATGCGTCTCTATAACTTCAATATCACAATTGCAAGTACCTTTAACTTTACAATTTCTGGGAATAACTTGAATATAATTTTATGTAACTCTTACTGTTGGCGAAACTGACTTCTGAATTTCACTTGTTTCAGACTTACAGATTGATATACCTGTAACCATGTTTCCATATGTTCAGCTATTCTGCAAGTCGTTAACAAGCTAGTAAGATTTGAGCTTAACCAGTGTGTAGTTTGTGTATTTGTGACATTTTGTTGGAAATATCTTGGTTATATGAGCGTTGAATCTTCTGCTTATGGAGGTAAATGCCACTAAACGTTTCTATTGCAAGCTTATGTTTCTGAAAAAATTAACCTCTAAAATTCTTTAAATTTATTCAGATGGCATATATCAAAGTTGATAACATTTTGTAAGCTTGTTACTTTTATTGCAGGGTGGGTTGCATTAATTTAAACTTTTTTATTAAGTTGTAAAAAGGTGGAAAAACTATTTTTTTTTAAACAATGACATCACAGATTAGTGCATGAAAGAGGCGATATACTCTGTAGGGCAAATTCATCATAGATATAAAGATAAAGAAAGGCTGCACCCATAGCTAATTTTTCAATATGAATTGTGTACAGTAGCTTTAGGCCGTGTCCCAACTCAAAAGTGTGCTCACTCTCACTCGCCACTTCCACTTTGGCTCACTCTAGCTCACTTTAGCGAATTGAAACTTATGCCCTCTGTAGTCCTTCGGCATTATTTCTCTGGCATAAAAAGTAATAAACAGAGAAAAATAAAATATTGCTGGCCTTTCACATTCCTCCAATAAATGTACAGTATTTTATGAAATAGTAACTTAGTTTAATTTGTTACATTTTGCATGATTAAAACCATAATTTTTATGTGGAAATGACATTTTTTAATTAAATGCACACAATTAACTTAAATGAAAAATGAACATAATAACATCATAATTTGTTATGCTCCATACCAAACAGAATATTGCTGTTATTACACTTTTCACAATCGCAATGAATAAGTTAAGTCGATAAAATATTTTTAACAGTGCTTTAGAAACAACAAAATATATCTCGATATTTGAGGTCAGACTTGCAAACAACCTCTCTCTTCTATGAAAACACTATGGCTGCCAGAGGGTGCGAGAGTGAGCACCGAGTATACATCATCGTTCACTCTCAATATCGCGCTCTCTCCTCGGAGTTGGGACAGCAGAGAGGACTCTCTGTGACGCCAAGAGTGAGCGAGAGAGTACTCTCTCGGCGAATTGGAACACGGCCTTAGTTACAGGTCACAAGCAAGCCATTTTGTAAGCCTTAATGAAACTTGAATGTCACATTGAAGACGTAAATGTATTTTTTATTTTAAGTGAATATATTTATTGGTTTAGTGTATGTGTCGTTACATAGTGTTAATAAACCCTCGCTTTCTTTTTAATCAGAAAATGCTCCGTCGCCGAACATGTCGAAATACACCTGATAGTTTCTGCTACATCTGCGGAGAGTTCACATTTGCAAGACATAGGGAAAAAATTTCACTAATCGTAAAAAAGGCCTACAAACATTACTTTGGAATGGAGCTAGGAGACCAGGACAAGAACTGGGCACCACACATTTGTTGTGCCACGTGTTACGTTAATTTTATAAACTGGTGGATTTGTAAAGGTAACTCCATGTTGTTTGCAGCACCGATGTCTTGGAGGGAACCAAAGGATCACGTCACAGATTGTTTTTTTTTGTATTACATATGTTCAAGGATTTACAAATAGGAAATAAAAGAAACATATAGTTTACCCAAACTTGCCTCCTGCAATCAGACCAGTGCCACACTCTGTCAATCACCCAGTGTCTTCAAGACCAGCACATGAAGAAATTGAAACAGGTAGTGAAGACAGTGTTGGCGAAGAATTTCCATCTTCTGAAGGAACTGATCACACATATCAGGTCAAATGTACTTCATCTCCATATTTCGTAACTCAGATGTATCTAAGTGATTTAGTTCGTGACTTAGGTCTAAGTAAACAAAAGTGAGAACTATTAAGATCCAGGCTGTAAGAATGTCATCTTCACCCAGATACAAATGTTACATTTTGCAAGCATAGAGAAAGCACTTTTCTTCCATATTATACGTTTGACAACTCACTGACATTTTGAAACGATGTATGTGTGTTAATGGGGATTCTGGACTTTAAGTATGAGCCACAGGAATGGAGACTTTTTATATATGCCTCCAAAACTAGTTTGAAGGCAGTTGTACTTCACAATGGCAACATCCTGTCTTATGTACCTGTTGCCTATGCTAGTATGGCCAAAGAGTCCTATTAAATTTTGGAAAACATGCTCAAATGTATTCAATACAATGAACACAAATGGAAGGTATGCGGTGATTTGAAAATTATAGCTAGGATTTTGGGTATGCAACAAGGCTACACAAAGTATGGATGTTTCCTTAGTGAGTGGGATAGTCGTGGCAGAAATTCTCATTACACAAAACAAGAATGGCCTCAACGAATATGGCAAGTAGGAGAGAAAAATATTAAACGCGAGAGACGGTTGCTAGTGAAGATGTGCTGCTTCCTCCAGTCCACATTAAGTTGGGACTCATTAAGCAATTTGTAAAGGCAGTGGACAAATCTGGAAGATGATTTATGTATCTTTCAAACAAATTTCCTCGTCTTTCACCAGCAAAGATAAAGGAAGGTGTGTTTGTTGGCCCACAGATTAGGGAACTTCAGAACTACCCAAATTTCGAAGTATGTTTCACACTGAAAGAAAAGCAAGCTAGGACGTGTTTCACAAATGTCACGAAAAACTTTCTGGGGAAACAAAGAGGTGCAAACTACAGAGAACTGGTGAATGAGATGATGGTTGCATATAGGAATTTAGGGTGGAACATGTCCTTGAAGGTGCATTTCCTGCACTCACACCTGGATTCCTTCCCTGGGGGCCTAATCTCGATATCGTTCTAGTGCAGTTAGTATACGAGACGTCTCGCACATTCCGTAACGTATACGAGACAATTGTTGTAAGCTCCAACCCCTGAAACTCGCATACGTTTTCAGTGTGCGAGGGGAGTGCCAGGCAAGCGTATACGAATGACATTTTGTCATGTTGGTGAATCTGCGACGAGACGGGGACAAATAATAGCAGAACTCAGCCAATCAGAAGCGTCACTTGTATCGCGCGCGTTTGTATATTTACATTGTACGCGGTTGAATAAGCAAATAGCTAAAATTACCAAAATAACCAATGAGCAGAAGTTTATTCTTCTCGAATTCGTAGAAGGTTACGTAATTGAATATATGGCGTTGTGCCGTTCATCTATGATGTTTACAGAGAATTAATTGTGAAAATAAAATCTTGTGTTGTCCTTACTTAACCTCTACGTACGTTGGAAATACCAACGAAATTAGGTTATTGTCTTTGTTAGTGGCATGACTTGATACAATATTTATATGCCGTACAACTAGTAATATGGATATTAAATGTTACACGGAACAGCAGATTTGTTTTTTGTCTTTCAAATTGTTTACGCGGCAGGGATTGGTCAGTAAAATTCTTCCCTGTGGAAATTACATACAATTTAATTAAGAGAACACAGTTATGTTACATACATTGCCATAACGTTTACATTACATTATAACTAATTAAATGTGAATGTAAACGATAAGTTGCCCATCGTTTGGAGAGTATTGGCAGATACATGCCACTTTGCTAGACGTCGTGTTTGAGTAAGAGCAAAAGTGAAGTCCATAAATACTTTTAGTGTAATAATACTGCAGGCGTAGATTAAAGGTATCAGTTATTTTGGGCAGTGGGCTGTAGTTTTTGGCTAATAGTCTGAAGTGCTATTGAATTTAATTAATTCACACTGTTAAACAAAGTTGTAGGAAACAAGAAACTTACCCAAGGCAAACTGACAGCTGACTGGACAGTCAAGGATGCCAGCCGGTTGTGGGAAGAAGTTTCTGTGAAATTGAAAGTTTGTGCAATAATAATAACATATGTTATTTACAGAGTTTTATATGCAATATCGACTAAATAATAACTTATGACGTCTAACCAACCAACTACGAGTCACTGAACAATAATGAACGTCAGTAGTAAGCCTATGTAAATTACACTTTTACTCATAACCTCATTTGCATTCTCAACACATATTTTAATTCTTTTTGATTCAACAAGTTCTTAATTTGCATACGATTATACATTCGGCACAGCATAAATTATGTGTAAATTGAATTCACACAGCGTCAACCGTCATCTTATGTCTAATATTTTGTTTGTTTTGATGCGCTACTCGTCTACGACTCCATATCTCGCACGGCGATGATCGAGAGAGTGGCCACTCGCATGGTCGAGACGCATGCGATGGCTCTTGTATGGTTCGAGCTTTCCGTTTTCTAAAATCGTGCGAGTTACGGCCACAATTCGAAGATTTCGTACACGAATGCAGTTCGAGCT
The DNA here is from genome assembly GCA_029891345.1 of Dryococelus australis. Taxonomy (NCBI): domain Eukaryota; kingdom Metazoa; phylum Arthropoda; class Insecta; order Phasmatodea; family Phasmatidae; genus Dryococelus; species Dryococelus australis. Next base: position 292,884,015 of record CM057009.1, on the reverse strand, counting down.
TTGGCCCCCTGGTAACTGCAGTGACGTGTCTGATGAAAATGGCGAAAGGTTCCATAAGGACATAATAACTATAGAGAAGCTATATGAAGGAACATGGATGCCTAACATGCTCGCTGATTACTGCTGGAATCTTTTTCGAGACTGCAAAGAAACTGAACACAAAGGAAGCAAATTAAACAAACATATTCACGTCATTATATTTTCTGTAAGCGCTACATGAAATAGGCAACATGTTTAGATGTTCCTTTAGTGACAATTGTAATAAATATGTTTATATACCTGTTGTGTTCACTAGATAGTATAGCTGTAAATTATGTCACCATGACATTAAGTAAATTGGAAAAAAAAAATAATAAAAAAATGTAAACGTCCATATCTTGAAATCTATGCCTTATATCAAAATTCCAAAAATACATTTGAAATCAGAACACAAATGTCTACAAGAACCATACAAGACAAATCCAGAAAATTAATATTTTTTTGTAGAACAGTGCATTCCCCCGGCCGTTGTCATATCTCGGAGCGCTCTGGTTGCCGAGGCCGCCTTCCGCCCAGCGTTAGCGCTCGGCCTGGCAACCCTTGCTTGTGACGATCACAGCAACACTAAGTAATTGTTCGCTATTTTTGCATCAATATTAACGCGAATATAGAATTCGCAAATGTCAAGTAATTTTCCCTACGTCCGTCGCAGCGTTCATACATTTGCTGAGGAAATGTCAAGTGTCTAGGGAATTTCCCGACTTTATGTATAATAGGGAAGCTCAAAATTTTTATATTTGCACCCTGGTCATTAGTACATTTTCTATTCTTGTAAAGGTTAAAAACTTCCATTAAAGTTAAAGAAGTATATAAAAATATTTTTCAGTGCATCATGTCAATACATATAATAATTTGATATATATTAAATTTTAAAAGAAACTATCTATGTAATATATTTTATAATATTAGACACTACATGTTTCATTAAGTAAGTTTTTCTTTCGTAATTATATCCAACTAAAATTACATGTCGTAATTTTTTAATTTGCTATTTATGGATGTGAGGTAGTGCTAACTTTCTTATAAAGAAAGAAGATAATTTTTTTTGGAGCTCCTGGATATTTAACCTATAAATGGGTTGAAAATTTATAATATTTTCTGCGAAATCGTGTTGTTTGTAGTAGATGCCGTTATGAACAGCTGAACGCCGATCGTGTTTCTGTAGAAATATTACAAAACGCTAAAGGCAAAATTCCAGAATATTTACCCTAGGTAAGTGTTAGTGATATGAGTTGCTATCTACACTTAGTGTGAAACTATGTAGAAATGCTCCCGTGGATTTCATCTTTAAACTATCCACATTTCTTGTTTAAAACTTCCTGTCTTCTCCCACACAGACGCAGTATAAATACGACTGCAATTTGCGTTTAAATTATCACGAAAGAAATACACAAGTGTAATAATATATTTCCTTGGTGAGTTGCAAGTATACATTCCTTGTTTATAGAGGAACTCTTCAATTTATGCACATTAGTCCACAGTTTAATATGACACCAAAAATCATGCATTTCTTCTCTAAATTAATCCTTCGTTACTTACTTCAGAATATTTTATTTGTCTTTTAAAATGCACTCAGTAGAATATTTTCGTCACCAACGGAAAATACAGTTTTTTATTTTCTCGAATCCTTAGTTGCCTTTCCATTGCCCTGCGATCGATGTAAAAAAAAAAAAGTTCTGCCTGCGACACTACGTACGCTCTAAATCTGAATCAGTGAGAATTTCACTGTTTCAATCAGTCAGTAGTACCTGACTGATTTAATAGTCACTTCAGTAAATTTAACTGACGTATCAGTGAAAAAATGCCAGATTTCCTTCACTTATTGATTCAGTGAAATTTTCCACTGATTCATCAGTCATTTTTTTCACTGTTATTCAGTGTTTTTTTTTACTGATGGACCAGTTAAACAGCGTGTAAAAATGGCCGTCAAACAACGTTTAAGAATGGCCGCTAAACGACCCGTATCAAGTGACTTAGCAACGCATAAATTAATTAAACCAATATAAAATACTTTCTAAAATGTGTTTCGTCATTCAAAACACCATTTTACGTGGTAATATGAACATTCAGCCTACATTCCGTTTATACGTTTTTCATTTCGTTTCCATGTAATTATCTCAGCGCTCTCTTTGAAGGTTTAAACTGCATATCATGTGGTAAAGAGAGTGCACTCATTTATACGATTTGGTCTAACAATCCTAACGGTACCAATCAAACCAAAAACCAAAAAGCAAGAGCATACACATTTAAAATCTTCACGAATTTGAAAACCACTATGAGTCCCATAATTCTCCCTTGTTTTGTAACTTGGCTGCGTAGCGCAGATGGGGCCCTCCTCTACCCATAGCTCAGGGGTAGGGTGGCCGACCTGCAGTTGATGGGCCGCGGGTTCGCCCCCCCCCCCCCCCCCCATCCATCAACGACCCGGCGGCAGAACCATAGCCCGCCCGTCGCACTGGCAATTTGTCGACAAGCCGGTCTCACTTGCGCTCAACAACGACTACTACAACGGGGGAAATAAAATGGCACGGTAGCAGTCCAAAAGCGAAGCCAAAAGGACGGGCAACCTCAATCCCGGCCACCTGCAACAATTTTATTTTATTTTTTTCACTTTTTTCAATTGCGGCAAATTGCACAATATGAATAGTAAACAATCGCAAAGATGTTTATTTCACGTAATTATTTGGCTACACTCGATAAAACCAATATTTAATTCGCCACTGCAGTCGGCCGTCACTTACTCAGTCAGCGAAAATGTTTCACGTCCCTAATCCAATCAGCGAATTTTATTTTTTTTTTTCACTGAAACAATTAGTGGTTTCCCACTGATTCGAATTTAGTGAGGCAGTTAGTTATCTCTACAAAAGTAACCGAACTTTTTCTGGTTAGAACTGCTTTTCGCTCGATTTCCGTGTGCCACAAACTTGTCGTAATGTTGCCGCTGTTGTCCTATGATAGGAAAAGTTTGCGTGCTAAATTCTCCTAAAATCAAGTGTAAAATTTCACACCTGTGAACGTAGAACCGAACGCAGCAACGTAACTACTTCGGCTGCGGAGCGCTGCGTTCCGTTTGCCTTGCGGTGTTCACCGGGAACAAAGTCCGAAGGGCCAAGTTCAGGGAACGGGAGTTCCCGTGTACCGGGCCTCAGCGCCACATCTATCGCCCTGATAAGGCGAACAATGTACTCAGGGGCGATATCGAACGTAGTATTGATAGAGGTAATAATCCTTCTCGTGGGGGTCCCGCTGTTGCGTGTGGTTACAGGATGGCCAAGGCTAACTGAGCACTTCTGAAATCAACGTTTGAATCACGTCGGGGCTGCGTGCGTTTATTTGAACAGCCACGCCGGCTGCCATGCGTCCAGTAAACTTTGTAAAGGGCTGTTTTCGGTCAAACGAGCACTTTTGAAAGCCCTGCTTAAGATCCACTCATAAATCACGTTGTGTAATCTTCCGCCTTATGCGAGATTAACATTGTCATGGGCTCGTCACTCTACTCATGCGTCGGTCAAGTAAAACTGTGAAATTATTAGAAAAGATAATATTTAACAAATCTGATCATTTTTACTCTTCGATGTATACGAAAACACAAAAAGCGAAATAAATAATTTAAGTTACCAGAAATGGTTACCTAACACTTTTTATTCGACGTTAGGATACGGAACTACTTCCGATCCATCGTTACCAACATTACTGGGCGCATGTCACTCAGTGCGCCCGTTAAAACATATGCAGGTAAGGGCAGTGACTTTTTTCTAAGGTTGATTTCAAAAGTGCTCATTTTATCGTGAACGGCCTATAACGACAGAGGGAAGGTAGTCCATGTCCTAAAGTTAAATTAAATGTGCTAGGTAAACATTAGTAAATACTGAAATTATTTGTTATAGGTATATGAAGTTTAATGGCAGTGGTGCGGTTAAACTGAATTCGGATTGTGATTGGATCTCCATTGTCTGCAATGACTACGAAAAGGGCAACCAAAAAATGAAGTTACTTGTTACTGTTTATTTAGACATCTGTGTTGTTTAACTTGTGCGGCCCACGGTGTTTGGTTCCTTTCGTTGTCTAACGGGATCATAATTTTTTGAATCTATTTATAAATATTGTAACTTTTTTGCTGTTTTCTGTTTCGCATGTGAAATTTTCTGATTTTGTCTAGCCACACTTATGCTGACTCTGTTGATTTTTGCTTTGTTCATTGTCAGACTGGATCACTACTATTGGTTGACCATTTTATATGTCTATTTATTTTGACTTACTGCATTGTTGGTTTCGCTTGTGGTTTTTGCTGTTTCTGTATATCAAAATTCTGCTGTCTTCTTTTGTTTCTGTTCCGGTGTTTGTCTAACTGGATCGTTGTATCTTGTTCCGTATGTGTGTTTATTTTATATTATATCATTTATATAGCATTTGTGTTCCTCATCCATACATTGTGTTCTTCGTTTTTATGGTACTCTTTTCGTAGTCAGCGTAGGCAATGGTGATCCAATGAAAATCCAAATACTGGAATAATTTATTTAGTTTTTTATATTGTATAGCATATTCGCGTTAATAATGAGCAAAATTTGTAATGTATTAACTTTTCTAATAATTTCACAGCTTCACTTGACCAGCGTATTAATAAAGCGATCAGGCTCATGGCGATTTTAATTTTACATATGGCGGGAGAATACACAATGTGCATACAAGTAGATCATGAGCCAGCATTTCAAACGCACTCAGTTTACCACCAATAGTCTAAAACTCGCCCCATCCCTCTCACGCCACGTTGATCAGGGTTCGATCCCTGGTGGAGTCAGAATGCACTTTTTGACACGAGCGACAGATGACGGACGTTTGCCAGAAGCAGGCGAGCTCTCTCAGGGAACACCCGTTTCCCTACCACTACCCGACATTAAAGACGTACATGAGGTTTAAATTATCTTCTATATTTTCAGCATCTAACATCCTTTTTCGTTGTGAAGTGCAATAATAGTCTGAAAAAATATTTTAATGAAGGAAAATTACTTAAAATAAATTGAAACCAGTTATAGGAGTTTTAAATGTATAGCATTTATTTCGTACAAATATAAATAATTTGTCATGTTATTTGAATGCCATTAAGAATATTTCTTTGGAAGTTTGCTGATTGGGTCACGCGTAGGTAAATTCCAACTTTCGGGAAAAACTTAAAGTGAAAATTTTGGAATAGCCTGATCTGAGATGGAAGGAAGGGTAGGAACCCAAACACTATTGTTTGACCTAGGCCTCGAGAATCCTCTGGGCGGGACTGTTTACACCGCGCCTCGTATGCACATAACTTCGTATATGTTATCTTTGAACTTAGAGTCCCCTCCTGCACGCATACACACATTTATTCGTTCTATACACCATGGCAAATGAAAAAGTTTTACATAATGCGCGGGGTTTTAGCAAGTTTCAAATCAAAGAACTACTCGGTCATTTGCAAGAAATGGGTATGGAAAACCACTCTAACAAAATAACCCCTATTGCAGCCGGCTGGCTTGAAATCTAGGGCGTGCCGGATTCGTCATACATGCCGTCTCCGTACAGTCACAGAATAGATGAGGATACAGAAGAGAAATAAAGTTGCAGTTTATTCGAGGTAAGCATTATGGGACACATATTTATTGCGCGGGGCCTTGTCGAAACGGGCCTTGGCTCTGTTTGTTTAACGTTGAGAAACACCTCTGTTGCCAACCCACCTAGGCGCATAAGGGGTAGGCTTACTGGGGAAAATAACGAAGAAATAACTAACACCAGCAGGACGGTGGATACACCCAACATACGTTAACGAAATCTAACTTCAAAACAAATAATATAAAAAATAAATCAACTCTAAAATTGAAATAAATATAAGGCCACTAAAATGGTTGCGTAGGTTTTCATACACCAAAACTTTTACAGGCATGAGCACACGCTAATACACATGAAATTCTAGTTACCTTCTATATTCGGTCAGATATTGCACATTATCACACACGAGGTAAAGCAGCACGACGCCATTCAGAAGAAATGGGCTAGAGGGGAAGAGATACTTGGTCGTTGCTTGGCAGCGATCTTGAGCGCGCAGTGAGGGTGAAACGAGGTAGGGATGGAGCAGTGACGGAGTGCAAGTGTGGAGGAAATGGGGTGCCTGGAGGAAACCCTCCGGCCAACGGCAGCATCCATTTCCCACGCGCAAAGATTCCGCCGACACCACCTGGAGTTGAACCCGGTTCGCCTTGTTGGGATGTCGATAGTCTTGACTGCCACACAACCACGACCCGCTCAATATTGTTAGGCCTTGTTCGAATTGATTATTTAGTATTTTAATATTTCATAGCTTTAATTTGGGAGGTCGTTAATTTTCACTTGTCAAAAATGGTTGCGATTTGGCAGTTTAGTATGTTGATAAGTTTTGTTTACATACTGAAAACTAACTACTTAAATATCAAATGATAATTCGGGTCACGCGAAACTTTTAATAAACAAATAGTGCCAATTCGAGCACAGCCTCAAACTGGGTAGGTAGGCCTAATCCAGGCCAGGGGGCCTGATACTCCAAAGTGAACTGCAGGGAGATTGTGAGTGTGACCAACATTTGGTTTTGTCCCTAACTCGAGAAACACAAACCTGTCTATGTAGTCTACAGGCTATAGTTGCGAAAGACTTCCCGCCATACTGCTGGTAAGTGAGCTAGGGTATGCACTCAATTCTTTCATTTCTGTAGTCTTGTCTCTTCCGTGGCATGACTCAGCACGATTGGTGTTATCGCACGGAAGTCACGCACCCATTCTGCAGCTGAAACGTAGAATATGAAGCGCATGTAATGGTACACTAATGTCAACTAAGCAGTAACACCAATACTATATAATTAACTTACAGAACGTGTCACCTTTTTCTCGTAAAAGTGCGGATTTGTGTGGTGACGGCAAACGTAAACGAACGGCGCATCATTTTGAAAACACGTGATTCTGAAAGCTGCTCTGGCATTTCTTGGGACCGTATTTGGGACTCACGTACCTCACAAATAATTTATGGTACATTCAAATGCTGAGAGAATTGTGTCCGGAAAACACTTGCATTGTGTTAAAGGTCTCGAATTGGTAGCAGAGACGGGCCAACGATGTGATTTGCCGAGAAAGCCACACTACACGTTCACAGAAAAACTGTCTGTGACGGTAGCAGGTCGTTTTGTTGCGTAAAGAAACTTCCATGCCTACTGTTTTTGCATGGCATGTGCAGAAACTAATAATGATAATAATAAAGAAGGCCCAGGACCACTTAAGTCTCTCACCTACCTGGTGCTCGAACTGTGTCACAGTGTGTTTAAAATAACGTTTCACCACCAAACTATTAAACGTGCGTCTAATGTGCTTATATTCGAAAAGAACACAATGAAAAAAAAAAAGATTTGTTAGTGGCTACAAAAACTGTTTTCTTGGTGCTTTCCAAGGCGAAATTGTGTTGTTAAAAAAACAGTTTTGGTGGCCAATGAAATGTAGATTGACTAGTACGAAAGCTATTTAGTTCTCACTAACATATTTGTTTATTGCAAAAACGTTTATTGGCTGCCACGAAATACTCAGCAACAGCATTCGTGTTATCAACTGCCAAACCACATCCGTTATATTCTGCGCTTGTTCTATGGCATATCCGAAGTGGCCACTTACTGCCTGTCCACGACGCCGAACTTGTCTGTGTTCGGTTCTTTGCATCATGTTACTAACTAACTCATGAGAGACATTCTCAAGTATAGGATGTTCACGTTACAATGAGCACTTTTGAAAGCCCTGCTTAAGATCTGCTCTTATGCACGTTGTGTCTTCTACTGCCCCTGCAACTATCACAGGAAGATACTTCAGTATGTATAATATTTTGCTGCTAAACACAAGCTCTACTGGATCGCTTGAAATTTGGCTGCATACTTTTCCAAAGAATAGAGTCTTACATTCGATAACAAATGTATTTTTAAGTCTAATAAAAAAACGTTCCGCTTAAAATATTGGAACACCAAAACCAACGTAATTCGACTAGTCTAAAAACAATGTAATGCCAATAAAAGTTATGTCATTTAATAAAGTTTTTATATCTTTTTTCCTCAAACTCTCCTTGTAGCTGGTTGACACGGGGGGGGGGGGGGGGGAAGCGGATAAATTTAGCTACCAATTTAGTTTCACATACAAATAATGGCTGGACAAACAACCACGGAACTGTTTATACTCCAGGCCAGAATAATTACAGTAAATCATGGGGAGAAATCACTCCTGTACTATTACTTATACAGTAAGAAAGGCTTACAATGACTTGTACAGGACTGTAACACAATATCGCAACTACAATGCAATAAACTGTGCAGCAGTTTCTTCAAATTCCTTGTAGGTGTTAATTGATTTTAGTAAACCTATTCATGTAGATTCATTCCTGCCTTACATGCTAAATGAAGATGGTGTGTAAGGTAAATTACAAGCTATATTGTGGCAGTTGTTTGTAATACAAAGACCAGTCTGTACAAAATAAAGCAATTTACTGAGAAACAGTACAGAATACTTTTAATGAATAAATGTGAAATGACGAAATCTTCTTTGCAGTAAAATGTGGGTTAAAACACCTTGATAAGTAATTTTTGTAGCTTTTGAGTGTACATTTGTTTGCAATGCAATTACATGTTTAGTAATATATCGTCTAACAAGCATTTACTACACAAAGCTATCAATTTTATAGACTTCATCGGAATTTAGGTATTAAAAATAACAATTTTTCTCTGGATAAACTCATTAAAATTCTTATGATAAACAAGCCGAGCAGTAAAAAAAGGCCCACAAAGCTAACGTTACATAACAATGAGAAATCGTACTTTCGTCACGGGGCATAACCAGCATTTTTTCGGGAATAATTTCAAAGATGACCGCTATCAATATACTCCATTATAAAAGTATCTCTTGACTAATAAATCCGTTAATAATAATTTGGAATAGCTGTGTACTCGGCACTATGTTGAGCTTCAACAAAACGGTTTATTATATTCCATAAATTGATAGAAATTCGTCGGAACAATATCTCTTACTATGACTGTTATGTTAGAGGTATATTTATTTATTTCATTATATTTCGTCTCTCTTTGGCGAAGCTAGGCTAAAATTTCTTCTCTCACACTTAACAAAATTGAATACGATGGAGCACATACATAAAGAATATTTTAAGAAACTGTACTCTGTTAGGTATTTTGTATGAAAACTGTAAACATGATTGGTCGGAACTGACGAGCGACTTACAGGAAAGTTTGAGTAACGCGATAAACGTAATGTTTTTAGCGTTAAAGGGGTGAGATGAGATTATGTAGGAGCGGTGAATGCAGTAGTGGGGGTTATGTAAGTACCTCGAGAAAACGCTCAGGCCAACTGCATGGCCCGTCATGTTTCTCGCTTACGAAAATTCAATAGTGACCCCGCCGCGGATCACACCAATATAGTATTTGTGGGAGGTAAGTACCGTAGCCAATCATCCTCACTACTATATAAATGGGAAAGTGTGTTTGTTTGTTTGTCCTTCTTTCACGTCAAAACGGAACAACGGATCGAAGTGATTTTTTGCACAGATATAGTTTGAGGACCGGAGAGTGGCATACGCTGCTTTTTATCCTGAGAAAATATCTCATTTCCTTCAGGAAAATTCTTACATTAAGATTTTTCAGGAATGATTACTGCATTAAAAAAAAGCATTGCTAAAAAAAAATTCGTAATTTCTCCTTTCTATTTTGTCTATGGTCTGTAAAATTTTCCTTCCAAAAACCTTAGTGGTCCAGTGGCTAGCGTTATTCCAAGTGGGGCTGCAGTGACCCAGTGGATAGATAGATATCAAGTGGGGGCCGCAGTAGCTCAGTGTCTAGAGCACCTAATAAGGGGGCCGCAGAAGCTCAGTGTCTAGAGAACCCATTAAGGGTACAGCAGAAGCTCAGGGACTAGAGAACCCATTAGTGGGGCCACAGTAGCTCAGTGGCTAGAGCACACAATAGTGGGACCGCAGTAGTTCAGTGGGTAGAGCACCCAATACCGGGGCCGCACCTGGTCAGGGGCTGCACCTGGTCAGGGGCTAGAGCAACAAATAGTGGGGCCATAGTAGTTCAGTGGCTAGAGCACCCAAAAAGGGGGCCGCAGTATTTTAGTGGCTAGAGAACCCAATAGTGGGGCCGCAACTGGTCATGGGCTAGAACACCCAATAGAGGGTCTATAATCCAATAGTGGGACCGCAGCAGCGCAGTGGCTAGAACACCCAATAAAGGCGGCCGCAGTATTTTAGTGGCTAGAGAACCCAATAGTGGGGCCGCAGCTGGTCATGGGCTATAGAACCTAATTTAAAAAATTAGCTAGATCAATTCAATGTCCTAAATATTATGCTAACATAAAACATGTGCGAAGCGATGGCAGGCTTTAATTTAATAACTTCATTATACCTGAAAGGAAAAATATTAGTATTTAAAACATAAAGTCTTAATGAAATTATGGTGGGCTTTTTTTTAATAACTTTACAAAAATATCGTACGATCGAAATTTAGATGCACCGCGATTATGTAACACGACGAGGCTTAGTGTCAAAAAAACTTCATTATTTATCCCCTATAAATACGCGAGCGGAGCCGCGGGTAATAGCTAGTACAATATATATATATATATATATATATATATATACACATATTTATATACATATATACATATATATACATGTTTACATATATATACTCATATATACATACAAAACAGTGGGAACATGCAATAAAATTCCAATAATCATTTATCTCATTTATAAAACAACCTACCAAAAGCGTTATGAACAAAAATCATTTTGGATTGTCGCACCCTTGATACAAATGCAATACTGTATATGCGTTTACATTTATTATACACAAGACCATATTGTAAAAAAAAGCAACCCATATATATATTGTATAATATATAATATATAGTATATATTGTATATAATTTATATTATATATAGTATATATTTTATATAGAATAATTGATATATAATATTTTTAGTATATATTATATATAATAAATATTGTATATAGTAAATATACTATACAGAGTATATATAATATATGGTATATATCATATATCATATATATATATATATAACATTGGAACGCACGGTCACCGTTTTATGAACAGAAGCTTATACGGATGCCTTTCGTTTCTTCATGGCCTGCAGGATATCAGTCACGAAAGGCGGGCCTCGGACTCTCATGCCTCATCACACTTGTATCTCCACATGCAGTGGAGTCCCGTGCGAACTTCTTGATTCATTTTCATTCTGCCAGTTGTGCATACCATGGGGTGTATTGCAATACATTCCAATTGCGGGAGAAGAAATGCCGGGTTTACCACACGTCGTCCAAGAATCAATTCACAGAGTTGAAAAGTATTGGATGTTCCTCGACAGTGAGAGGTGGATAATCAGTCTCGTCTATCGCAAATCCACCCCACACCCATTCCGAATTCTAATCGTCATGAATATCTTCTGTTTCGGTGTTGGCGTTTTGTGTGACTGGAGATGAGGGTATCTCTTGAAATATAACTTCAGGTGCACCACTGAAAATCTCATAACAGAATAACTCTTTTGAATGCTATTAGCGATAATCAAAAAACTACTAAACTCAATAAACTAAGGTAATACGCAGTGTAGTTGCAGTGGCTGGTACAGTACTTCATTTAAAAACCAGTGGAGAGATCTGGGTGGCTCTTAACAGCGAGGTCTTGAGAACCGATGAGGGAGATATGGAGCAGTGCCGGAATGCAAGGGCAGGGGGGAAACGGGAGATCTCCGAGAAAATCCGTCCGCCAGCGGCATCGTCCAGCACGAAACCCCACGCAGCGAAAATTTGGGGGTGACCCAGCCGGGATTGAACACAGTTCGCCATGGTAATAGGCGAGCGTCCTAACCGCTACACCATCCGTGGCCCCTATTTGAAACCGAAAATTTAAATGTCATATATTTTACTAATTGCTTCATAACTGTGGCAAGGTTAATGTGAATTAAATGGGAAGACGCTGTACTGCCCACAGCTGGTTGCCATAATCGGACTGGTGTGACATTCCCTCGCAGAGTAAAGATTGCTGGAGGTGACATGGTATGTATTTATTTCTATTTTATTGTGTATTACTGATATCAATTTTATACTAATAGACTAAAAGGAAATGTAAATACTCTAAGGGACGGCTTACCCAAAACAATGAATATAAAACTTGTCTTCTCTTTAAAATGGCACTTGCCTCCATAACTGTATCCATAATTCGGATGTCTAGGTTGGTGGTTCGGAGATTCAGGAAATAACCTGTCCACGGAAGATCTTCACTTAAATGTTAATTCCTAAATCAGAAAATCCTAGGGCTCTATAAAGACTTTATAGTGCCTTAGAAAAACCTGTTACGCCATAGATGCCGGAAAGAAGAGCAGACAAGTGACATTATTATTTTCGTTGTGTATACATACATTGGTTCGGAATGGTCATAGTTCTTTAACAACACGCGCTACCTAGGACCCACAAAGCAATAATTACATATTACCAAAAAGTTAAGCAGTTTTGTATTAACTTAAGAAAAATATAGCTGCTTAATGTACAGATAAGTAATTAAATGACGGGAAAAAGCAGTTTCTGTCATCCGTTCAATACGTTTAATGTTTTATGATTGATTGAACACAATGTTGTATTATTCATTGCTATGAATCATGTTATCACATTTCCGATACTGCCATACTGAATAAGCATCGATAACGGATAGGCCCTTTTATGGAAATAGTGTCCAATTAATCGATGAGGCCATTTAAAGGAACACGTAATTCAACAAAATTATGTGAATGTAGCCCAGAGTGACAGGCAAAGAGATACTAAACGAATTCCAACACGAAAAATGCAGGTGTCTGTGTATCCGCGTACAATGATATTAAAATTTTCTTTAAATATATTAATTAAATAAGTATAATTTAAGACATCACAATTGTCACTCTTACTTAATCATACTCGTTAATCTACGTCCCGACTAATTTGTTATGCCACGTAATATTTCCACCATTAAAATGATCAAGAATTATATCAATGTGAACTGAATAGCTTTTACTGCGTCGCAACTCCCATAATACGATATAAGAATAAAATTTCATTACTAGAGGTTTGTGGATATTTTGTGTTCAGGAATTTTCGGGAGGAAAAAAATATTTCCCTCGGGAAATGGGACGGAATCGGGAAAAATATCACGTGTGTCAAAATGATAACTAGGTATATTTACAATTTATAAAAAATCATTTTTTTTAAATTCAGGATGTTGGTACAAGTGTCTCAGAAGCCCAGACGTGCTCCCATGCTCACATTTTGACACCTTCCTGCAAGATACACATCTAGCCAATGATTTGCTCTCTGGCAGACGTTCGTAGAATTTCCACACGCCTAATTTTCTCTGTTGACTGACTTATCTGAGTTTTTCATTTGCAACCGAACTACTACAATAACAACGTAAAGAAAGTAAGTTCAAGTAAACAATATGCGAGAAAAAAAAACTAGTACGCTTCGCTTGGAGACAAGTCAAAAAAATTTGAGCCTCAAAGAGTAAGTATTTCTTTAATTTGTTCTATGGTTTTTCTGGATAACCATAGTTGAAAATGTACGTCACGGGATGCAACGCTCATTATGTCTAACATCTTCGACTAACCAAAACGTAAATATTGCATTAATGCCATTAATTATAAGGTTGTATTCAATTTTGACGAGAGCAAAATCTATTTATTTAGCATTGTATTTAATAAATATGTGTGTAATTGATTTGATAAAGTGGAGAATTCCTTCGTGTTTTTATCACTTATCATATGATCATTCATCGATGTTAAATTATCAATCATAATACTGACTTTCGGTTAGCGCGATTTTTCATAGCATGCGTGTGAACAATAAAAAGTTAAGTAAAGCTGATAAAAATATATCAACCGAAATACAGAAAACAAATAGCGTTCGTTAATGATGTTTACATAAATATACAAACGATTTAGAATAAAGATTTTTCAGAAAAAATGTAAATCTGCAATTAGGTAAATAATGAGTTTATAAGATAGTAATGGAACGGAAAATACTAATTAAAGTTTCGGAGAATACAAACAAGAATTAGTTTAAGCTTGACAGGGAGAGAAATGAATTTTTTTTTTCTGCTCTTAGGAATCATCATCATTAGGAACATGCATTAAACTCCATTTTCCGAAAATTTCGGGAGTCAGCTAATTCTTCCCCGGCATATCGGGAAAATCTTTTTCCCGAAGGTTCGGGATCCCGCACATCCCTAGTCATTACCTACCGTTGGCATCCATATTCGTCATAACACCAGTGGTAACATCCTCTTGCAATAATATGTAAGAATTAATGCACTTCATTTACTCTACATGTGCCTTCTTATAGATAGATGTTGACAGTTTTTTTAAGATCCAAAATATAAATCGTGATCAATTCCGACTTGTATGTCTTTTTTAACGCTAAAATTATTTTTGTATACGTTTTGTGACATGTGCATATATATCCTTTCAAATCTCTCTAATCGATCTCGAAGCTATATATATATATATACATATATAATGCATGATTCATTAGGTTAATCTAAATTCAAGCGCGTCTTCCGAGCTTGTAAGCTACAAAACATTAGTTTACAATTTTCCATCAGAACTGCACAGAAATGCCATGCAAACCATGTTTAGGTTATTAGTTTTGTGGCACATCTAGGCTTTCGTGAAAGATTACTTCATGTGATAAGATCGAAGTTTCATTAAAACTCGTTCAAAATGGTTTTTAACTAGAAACATATTTATGTTAAAAGACTTCAAGCCACTTGATTCTGACCCCAAAGGTGTGACTTTTCTGTTGGCAAAAAGTTAGTGGATGATGCGCAAATAGCATGTGCACTCTTCCCCATACATATTCTGTGTAATATAATGACTAGTGACTTAAGGACATCACCAATAATGACAAAAATGTAGTAGACCACATTCCAGTTGCCTGAAATGAACGTCATATGTAGTAAACCTTTGCTTATTGAAAAGTCCAAAATGGCACCCGTTCAAGCAAATTGATAGATCGTGGACTCTTCAATGATTACCAATATACTGAATTCGGGAACACGCGTTCATTCTTCAGTTGAGTGTGGCAAATCATCTGTGAAAGATCAGATACTGTATAGGCAAAACCACAGTTCTTAATTAACTATTTTGACATATGTCTGACAATTTTCTGAAGTACTACTGATTTCTTGGCTACTATAAATAAGCAGATTAAAAAAATCAGGGCTTATGTTGACTTTATGAATACCAATTTTGCTTACCAAGTGTAGTTTTCATTGGGTAAATATTATAAGGATGCACATATTTGAGAGATACTACACAGCAGAATATTTGGATATGTAAACAGACATACGATCATACACTCGTAAATAGTGCATACCTGTAAAATCTCTAACGTTGCATTTGAAAGTCCTCTAAAACGATCCGGATTTTCGCAGGTGGGAATCGTGCCGGACGATGCCGTTGGTCGGCGGGTTTTCTCGGGGATCTCCCGTTTCCCCTCCCCATTCATTCCGGTGCTGCTCTATACTCAATTCAATCAACCTAATCGGCTCTCAAGACCTCACTGTTAAGAGCCGCCCAAATCTCCTCACTCATTCTAAACGATCATTTTTTTATAAACGAACATGTCTTGAAGTCACAAGTCTAAAGTAAGTTCACTAGAGCCGATATTAGGCTGTAGTAGAGCATGTTTGTTTGGAAATATGCATTTTAATGTCAAGGATTCTGAATGTAACATATTAACTAAATAACTAATCCCAAACGACATGTTGTACCGTATTGCACAAGTACAGTGCAACTTGAAAAGCACCAATACACTAACATTTTTATACCAGGCCAAAGATAAAAAACAGTGTTTGATACTCAGCCCACGAACGTACTTGTATACGTCTTTTCAGTATATTATGATATCGGCAAAACTTATAATAAGCAATGGTGTTTTGTTGACCATTGCGTGCTGGGATATACATAAATAAATGGTGACGAAGATCGTAGTGTTTATTTACATCTAGTTTATTAAAAAAAAAAACTCCCTTGCGATTCAGATAATGTAATCTGTAATACCAGCATTTGTTGAAGTACGGAAAAAATTAATAATAGTAGAAATAACCAAATGTACATTTTTATCAAAAGTGACATATTTATTAAGGTTACTTTTGTATAATGTGAAAACACGAATGACTACACTTCATATTTAGTGTAGTATTGTTTGCCAGTCGTTTTTATGTAGCTAACGGCTAAATTGATACCGCGAATCTAACGTTACGTGTGCGTTTAATTTTATATACAATTTATTATTTATATATAATTTCTATGTAATCTCAGTTTATTTTTGATAATGAGTTTTTTTCTTTTGCAAAACGGAATATAGTCTAATAAATTCGAAAGTTTGATTTTGTGTTTTTTCCGATACACGATATCCCCCCCCCCTCCCCTAATTTGGTCTCTTAGTAACAGGCTTGCAAAGATAGTACTGTTTTTAACTATTAGTTCTGTTGTAGTTCAAAAGTAAAAATATTTACATTTCCGATCCTCCATCCCGAAGCCATATATTTTGTGGGTTTCAGATACTGGCGAAAGTAAGCAATTCCGAATGATCTTTTTCGTATAGTGCGTTATTTGTTACACGTGTATATACAACTTAAAATAAATACACTTTGCAAAAATCTTAATTTGTTTTCAGCCCGCATCATTAAACGAAACCGTAACAAATATTTCGATTAAGGCATTTCCCCAAGAAAGTTGAAGTATTTATAGATATGCCAACCCCAAAATTCATTTAGTTTTTGGCGAAAGTGGCATTTAAGTATATTATTGATTAATATATGTCATTTTCTCCATTATAATATTTATGTGTTTTTCATTACAGCTGTTTTGCAGACTAACAGAACGGGGTCAAACCCTTCGGCTAGTGCACGCGATTCATGTACGCTTACCACATTTACGAAGTAACTAGATGGATAGTAAATTAAGTTATAACTATACTATAAAGATATAGCCAACGGGAATAGTTTCACGTTTGAACAATGAAGCCGCGGTTGTGTAACGGCTAGAGCGCTCACCTTTCACAAAGGTGACAATGGTTCGATCCCGGTGGGTCACCCCGTATTTCTGAATTCAGAAAACACGGAGAACGTTAGCATTGGTCTATGGTTTTCTTAGAGTACTCCAATTTCACCCACACCCATTGCACCCCATCGTTGCTCAATCTTCATCTGAGTTCATCTTCATCGACACTAAATAAGGACCTCAGATAATCAGTGCCGGTAAAAACTCTCGCATTTAACCACCCTCATTTTTAATGTCACTTTAATAAAATAAATCAATTATTTTGACTCTTCAACAACTTCCTGTAGCCTACGTTTCCAGTCGACATGGATGGAGTAACCACTTCCATTTTTTCGGAGCCGCAGCCATTTTGTCGTGATGTTCGTTGAGAAGCATTAAATCTCTTCATCGCTTGGGAAAGTTTGTTCCTTTTAGTTTCTATCTAAAGCCTGCCATTCTGAAATTTCTGCAGAGATATTGCACACAAAAAAAAGTAGTGTTTCTCGTATAATTACGTTATACGTTTCACTAAATACAATTGTGAAATTATACACTCAAAAACTGCAAAAGTATTAACTAGCATTCATGATCGAAGATTGACAACCGTACGACACAATTTCAAAGAGCACCTCACTTGAGGGTAGGAACGGGCGTGGGCGAGACTAGCCAGGTAAGAAATTCCAGTCGTGAGGGGAGTGTAGGTTTGGCAACCCTGAGAGAAATAGCTGGTCCGTCCAGCTGCGCACACAGGAGGGAGAGGTAATACCCTGTCAGATACCCTCAGACTCCCTGGCACCGGGTGTTAGACGGGCTGCATCCAAGATATTACGGAATCCCAGGCGTAAAGTAAACATGCAACCATTTTGGAGCAGCTTTTCGCTATAATAATAAAAAAAACCGAAATTTTTGCATTTTGTTTTGAAAGTATATTGATATAGCTACTTCATGAGTGTATTATTTTTCTCTTTCAATTATCACTTTTCGTTTTTCATGGATGCGAAAATAACCCTGTTTACACCGTGCACATTACAAACTGACCAATATTTTAGAATTTCAAATCACATCAGTCAAGAGTTTAGATAAAGTTCTCATGGTATTCCAAAAATTAGCCAGTTTCCTCTTCTGGTTCTCCGTAAAGCTGCTGCAGCAAATGTCAAAAAACACAACTTCAAGAGCCTACAACTCTTAAACTATAAGTTATAGCGATCATCATTTTGGCTCAAATGCTAGTCTGTATGATACCTATATGTAGGCATAATAATCAGATGTAAACTTTTTGGGCCCAACAGCCTTAAAGAATAATGAATATGATTACACTATGAACACTACAGACTGTCATTCTCCAATATACTTAGCAAAAGTTAAACAAACGTGTTACATATACTAAGCTTGTTGCAATTCATCATAAATGAATGTCCTTCATAAGCAGAGCAAGAGTTTAGAGAACTACTGCAACCCACCAGCATGAAACCACAACTGATACTGTCGACAATGTTGTTACAATACTTGTCCAGGATCTATCTCCTTGTTGCAAAGCCCGTGGCTGCGAGTCTGTTTTCTCGATGATGATCTGCTTCTTTTCTGCGGAGGAGAATAAACCATATAAATATGGAAGTGTGTTAGCAATGCCACTTATTAAACTCAAAACTATGCTGAGGAAACACTCTACAGATAGACAGTGCTACACCCATGCTCCCCATTACTATTTTTAGGTATACCATTTACTGTGTAGTTTTGTTTTTAGGGGCTCGGGGAACTATCATCCCCACCACTCCCCTTCCTGGAGTTACCCTTAACAGAGCGCAGCATACAAAAAACCGGAAAATAATTAAAGGGGATTGGGGAATGGATCCGGTCATGACATTTGCCTGTAGTGATTTATAGAGACCATGAAAAGCCAAATTCAGGATGACGGAATCAAGAATTCAACGTGGATGCTCCAGAGTGAGATTCCTGTGTTTTACCACTTTACTACTTTAATCGGTGCTTCATGCTGCTAGAGCTAATTTTTTGACAAATATAAATTCAATGTTACATTTTGTGCTGTTAGTTAAGCACTTTTATTAATTTCTAAAATGTTTTCCGGAACTAATCCTGGGAAAATAAATAGAATTTTTGGTGGAGTTTAGAGAATTTGTTTTATATAAAACAGGGAATTTTAAGGCCTTTAAATTTTTTTCGTTATATTTTTGGTTCTAAGATACAAAGTTCTTTCATTATTCATTTCTGTAGATTATTTAAAGTTTGCTGAGGATGATTATAGGGAAAATTAAATTTTTGGGTGGATTTTTGGATATATAAAAATAAATTTCGTGTTATTTAATATTTATTTTCACACATTTGGTTGTAAGATATGTCGTTTTCTAAAAATATTTTTTTAAGATTTTTTTCTGGGAAAAATCCTGGGAAAATAAGTAGAGATTATGCATTGATTTCTGTTATCATGGGCAATTTTGTGTTCTTTAATTTTTGTCTTTGCATTTTTGGTCGTTAGACACGTCGTTCTCGAATTATTAATTTTTAAAATACTTTTCATGTACCCATCCCAGAATAATAAATAGGATTTATTGGTGAATTTATGTTATTTCGGTTATGTTACAGGAAATTTTGTGTTCTATAATTATTGCCTTCACATTCTTTGCCATAAGATGCCCCGTTTTTGAATTATTAATTTTCTTAGCTTTTTTCCGGGATAAATCCCAGGAAAAGAGTGGGAAAAGTTGAGTTTATTTCGGTGAATTTTGAATATCTTAATGTATATATATATGTATATATATATATATATATATATATATATATATATATATATATATATATTTACGAAATTTGATGTATAAAAACATTTTCTTGCAATTTGTTCGTTAATATACGACCTTTTTTCCATAAAATTACTGGACTATATGAAGAAGTGGCTTGTTAATTGTGCTGCTAAAAAGCCTCGTTTGGACGCAGATAGGTTCTACGTTGCTAGTTAGGCATTAAATTAGTTTTATTGAGTCACATCAGTTTTTAGGTCTTAGTTATACCCGTTCTAGAGAACACAGATGCGTAAGAAAGTAAATATGTAGCATACAGTAAGTTTAACGAACTGACGAGTCGGGATACAGAATTTTACTAACTAGTTTACAAATCACAGTCAAATTTCCATTTTTAAAAGGAAAACCATTTTACGTTGTTGCGTATTCTAATACATAGACTAGAAATAAATTCTAATTCACATACAGGGCTTACTGCTTAATATTTCGTTAGAAATAATTATTGACAAACTTAATATAGTAATATATATATGTCAGTGTAGCAAAAAAAAAAAACTTAAACTTAATATGGTAATCTAAATGTATATGTAGCTAAAAACTAACAAATTTGCTTTGGCAAAAATTCAATTGATATCTAAAACAATCGCGATTACGAAATTCTGCTGTTCATTTTGTCGAGATCATCTTATTGTGCGTGGCATTTTTTATTTTTCTAAGGGTATAATGCCAATAATAATCATAAATAAAACGCAGGGAGAAAAACTAATATTTTGATTAATATACTGTTTATCTTTTTCAGTCTTCAGTTAATCAACGCCAGAAATATCGTCCAGGTATATGTTTGAAGTATCTTTGGTGTAAGGTATTGAACATTTGAACACAAACTTTGTCGAGTCACCAAATATTTATTCTGCTGTTATATGACATGATGGTGAATTTTCGCTGCCGTGACAACATGTACAGACAGCAGCATGGACTCTTGGAGAAGTGAAGAGAGCAACACAGACTTTTTTGTATGACCGTATCTTATTGTACATTGTGTCTCAGTATTTTCGTAGATTTTAAGTCCGATTTCTAGAGTGTTAGATTTTATGTCCAAATTCTAAAGTTTGAGTGAGAGTTTTTTTTTTATGTACTGTTGCGTTCGTGTGTACAATAAGTATTAGCATATGTTTTCCAACACTCCTCATGTATGGCTTCAGAATCATAGCCCAAACTGTATGATTCTAAAGCTAAAAATTTATTACCACAATAAAAATTTGCAAAAAATAAAATTGCGAAATTGCAACAGATACCTATAGCAAATATTAATTTTTATTTAGAAGTCTCATTTAATTGGTTTAAACTATGAAAACCATTACTGTGCAGGGGAGAGATACTGGATTGTCCTCTGCGCTATGACGCACATTACAAAAAAAACTAAAGTTTTGACCGAAGGCAACTAATAACAACTAATAAAGGTGCTCCCCCCCCCCCACCCGGGCGAGAAAACCTTCCTCCGCCCCTGCTGAAGACAACGGTTTTACGCTGGGTAAGTTGGTGTAATGGTAATACGCTGAGCTCGCAGGTCCATGATTCGAATCTCACTCACGAAAACTTTGAATTTCGTGTTTAATTGTTGTTAGGCCATACCTACCTACAAAAGCCCACAATCCGCTACAAAACATTTGTGAACCTCGCTATCCAATGTTGCTGCTACCATCGTAACATTTTTCGCTGCAACTAACGAACGCATTATTGCCTAGAAACGCGCTGACTTTATTGGTGTCCCCAAACGCCGTTTTGTAGTTTCCTCTAAATTCTGGAATGACAAAAAAAAAAATATATTGCTGGCACCGCATTGTCGCCAACATTTTTTTGGTCACCACAAAGCAGTTTTTTCAGTGCACACACTTCAGACGAGGGATGTTGTGTGCTTTCAAGACGTTTCGTGCGTTAGACACACCATTTAATAGCACTACAATACGCTAAAAACGGCTTCTCCACAGTCATGTATCTCAGAATACACGCGTCAGATACAAAATATACTACTCAAGGATCTGGGTTGAACCTTTCTGCAGACTTACATCAATAAAGTAATAATGTCGCCGCTGAAAATCCCTAGGTACACGCAGTGCGGCGAGACCACACTGCACGCCAGTTCATATCCTTGCGCTTAGCGACGACGGGGCACTTGATGTGCGTGGCAATGTCGCCCTTATCGCTCCCGCGCAT
The DNA here is from genome assembly GCA_029891345.1 of Dryococelus australis. Classification (NCBI taxonomy): domain Eukaryota; kingdom Metazoa; phylum Arthropoda; class Insecta; order Phasmatodea; family Phasmatidae; genus Dryococelus; species Dryococelus australis. The sequence goes on along the minus strand of CM057009.1, from coordinate 292,861,885 downwards.
CTCGGTCTCGAACACGGCAAAAAGCTCCAGGTAGGCGGGAGACTTAATTGTGAAAGACGTGACGCATTGGTAACCACTCTCAACTCGGATTCGGGAGGACCCGGTTTCTGTTCCCCCTGCCCGGAGACTTTGAGTTTGGTTTTCCGTGGTCTCCTTGATACAGGCCATGTCCGCTTTCTGGCCCTTTCATGCTAGTCCCAGCAAGCCGTCCCGTCTCTAATAACATCGCGGCTGGCGATATGTTATGCAGTAAGTAAGTAAGGATATAAGTTAACTAATTTAAGTAAAGGAAGTAACACGAAGTAGTCTTAAGTAAAGGAAAGCAGAAAAAGTAATGCAAAATAAGCAAAGTAAATAAGGTAACTAAAGTAATTAGTAGGTCGAGTAATACAAGCATGTATAGTAAGTAATTTAAATAAATGCAGAAAAAATAAATATAAAACCACTTTATATCCAAATTCGACTCTTAGAAATTTTTCAGCCACACTGTAAATAATAATTGTTTAATTTTACGATGTGGCAGCGGTGTCTCTACTGACATCGGTGTAACTTTGCACCTACATATGCCAATGTTTTTTACTCTACGTTCAAGTAAATATATCCTACAAATTAGTAAAATAACATATGCTTTGTTCAAATAACATTACATAGAATGATGTAAAATTACTATTACTATGTAGCATAAAATAAACTGTAACATTCGTGTATTTTCTCTCCGCTGCAAGTAAATTTACACAAACATCGCAATTGTAATTTAGCCTCTGTGTATGTGTATTTTCTCACTAACAAAAAAAAATAAAATCGCAGATTTACTGTATTTGGGATTACACAATTTCTGTACATTTTCACTGTTTTACTGAGCCATTTTACCGTCAGTTAATGTTCTTTTACAACTACGTCATGTAATTCACATACTTTGAATGTGTATTATTTAGACTTTTCATGTCATTTGACTCCGTTTTGCAACTTGGTAGTTCAACAGAGTTATAAAAAGTTATCTCCAAAATGTAAGTAAAAAAGTGACTTCAGATGTAGAATATACAAAAGCCTACATAGTCCATCAGCGAGAGTTAAGATTTCCTTTTGAAAACACAAAATGAGTTCGTAGTAATTATACTCCGTACCGCTATATAGCATGTTTTAAACAAATAATTGTAATTATATGTTTATTCACAGGAACATTAGTGTAAAATTAGAAATGCTGTACTTATTTCAGCAAATTACTCATAAAAATATAATATTGCCGAGAATTTGTATGGGTAAATATACCCTCACAGATACACCCAAGTGTAATGCAAGTTTGCCAACACACGGTCAATGTAAAACTATACTGTAATTGGACGTTCACACAACGATTATATAGCAGTAAAAATACATGACTTAATATGTTAATACAGCGAGTAGGTGTATTTTAACACATACTTCAAAATGTGTAAATTAATACCAACATTGTGTTTATTAAATCATACATTCGCGTATTTTCACCAAAGACATGTAGTACTCTCTGGATTATTAAGAACTTTGTGTAAAATTACACTTACTCTTAGTTGTGTTTTTACAAACTAAACACACAAAATGACAAATTACCAACTATTTGTATGTGTAAATTAATACCAACATTGTGTTTATTAAGTCATACATTCGCGTATTTTCACCAAAGACATGTAGTACTCTCTGGATTATTAAGAACTTTGTGTAAAATTTCACTTACTCTTGGTTGTGTTTTTACAAACTAAACACACAAAATGACAAATTACCAACTATTTGTATGTGTAAATTTACACTTATTTTTTACAGTGTATGCTGGTTGTTTGGAACCGTCGCCTTGACACATGCGGGTGGCAACTTAGCGATCACGTCTCTAGAAAACACTATATTTTTGCATACTGATTATACGAATCGAGTAACCCATTCGCGTCGGTATGGTATCATCTGTTGCAATTAACGATCTTGTCATTTAGCGTAATAACTCGTAACAGGCTAGAAGTCTGAAGCATATAAGTTAATTTAATTTATGTTACTGGATGTCCGTTTATCGAACACGCCTTATAGGATAATGAATCGAAATGCAATATTTATCGCTTCGGTAGCCTAAGGTATATTGCTCCACACAATTTTTTGTTACTGTATTCTTCGCCGTTCAGATTAAAGTACGTTCAATGAGAAAAAGGTTATATTGAGCCAATAAAATACTTGTTAATATATAGCTACATTAATACGTAGAAATGTCAACAAGAATGAGTCAAGTCTCACATTCTCGCGGTTAAGTCAAACAGGAGAAGAAGTTCTGGCGTTGAACAAATGACTGGTCGAGCATGTAAATTATAGTGCGGTCTAGCATGGTAATAAGTTATGACGTGGAATTTTAAAGTATAGAGAAAGCTTCAAATTGGTCCTCAGAAGATCGAAACTTTTGAGTTAGAAGGCCGAGTTTTAATGCTTGCCTTTCATACACGTGGAACGCTTGCATCAGCTGACGAGCAACATACACTACTGTCAACGTGTAATTCACGGCCTCAAAGGTGTCAGGCAGGCTACCTTTAAGTTCATTCCTTAGTATGTAGGTTAACCACTGGTCATTGCGAAACATATAATTTCCTTAAAATTGAGTTGTTTTTATTCCCCAGATTTAGCATATTCAAACGATACTCACAGTTTCAATACGTTTAAGGCGAGGGGATAATGAACTAAGTATTTCATCGAAATAAAACACTGTACATCAAAAAGCCCAGTTATCAACAGTAGAAAATGAGGTGTAGTAACATTCGAGAATTCAATGTGAATATAATTTTATTTGCAAGTATGACGTTGCTTAAATTTTTCAAGCACACAATTCGCTAAAGATGTCTTTGAATTTCCCAAATCCAATGTTTTTTGGTCAAAGTTTTCCAGTCTTGCAGGTCAAAATCATATCACTTGTTGCGTCCGTAAATTCACAAATATACGTACAGAATTTGTCTGGAATTTGCCTTTCACTTTTAAAGACAATGACTGCAACATCTTTGTTTAACAGTCGTACCACATCAACAGACATTTACATGTAAGCATGGTGTGTGTGTGTGTATGTGTGTGTGTGTGTGTGTGTGTGTGTGTTCGAACAACCCCTATCAATTTCGTGCGACGATAAATACATCGTACATAAGCGCAATGAAAATTCCGCCGCTGTACTGCTTTTACACGATACAAGAACCAGGCACTGTAAACTGAGCAAAAAAGGTTTTGTTGAATGGAAAAATGTTTGTTCGGCGCAGCCAAATTAATTGTTCGTATAGGGGCAATGAAATATTTTGTGGATGAAACAAAATTGTTTTGTTGTTCTTATTTTGTTGCCACAAACAAATATTTGAATGGTGCAACTAAATACTTGTTTCGCTCTGCGTAAATTAAAGAGTTTCTGTTAATATGAAGAAAATACTTGACGCACGACCGAGATTCGAACCTAACACACCTGCGCCTTAAAGCTACGCCTTAGCAACATCAGGTAAAGTTGCTACCGACGACTACCCAATGGTTTTAAGTAGACACATTTCAAATGCTGATCAAGGTTTGCAAATAAATATTACAAGTTTTATAGCTTAACTTTTCAGTTTCATGTTGAACTTGTTTTATTAGGATATTTATACAATTATTAAGTATCAATAAAAGCAATAACAAACACTGTTACTAACGTAATTGTCACCAAAATGCATTAAAAGAATTCTAGCTTTATTTTTGAACGAAGACAATCAAATGAGTGGCCAAACAAATATGTACAATTAATTCATTCAAATATTTTGTTGACAGTTGTCAACGAATCAGTTGTTGTTGAGCTACCATACACACCTTTTCATTACGAGCGGTTGAGAGGCCGCGGTGATGTAGTGGTCAGACTACTCGCCTCCCACCTAGGTGAACCGGGTTCTCTTTCCGGCGGGGTCGCTCCCGGAATTTCGAGGGTGGAAATCGTGCCGTACGATGCCGCGGGTCGGCGGGTTTCCTCGGGAGTCTCCAGTTTCCCCCACCCTTGCATTCCAGCACTGCTCTGTACTCACTTCGCATCACCTCATCGGCTCTCAAGACCTCCATGTTACGGGTGTACTAAATATTACTCAACTTGTAGATGATGCTTGTAAGTACACTTTCCTGGCACAAAAATATTAGGGTGCATAACTTTTGCACTATTGAACGTCAAAATAACAATCTTAGTGGTTTTGGAATGTGCAAATAAAATAAAAGGAATCAGAATATGTAGCTGGAGTAACAGAAAGGCCGTGTCTTAAATTCAAAAACTTCTTGAAGTTTCTTATTTCAATGTGAACTATATCACTTCGGTAAGCGAGTTAGTCTCTATTATTTTACGTCATAAAAACACGAATATTTTGATACTGAGATGCCGTTAAGCAATTAATATGCGGTGTAAATTATTTGATGTGAGGAAACCGTACTTGTAAGTGATGTCTACAAGTTGAGCAGTGTTTTATACAGATATAGAATGGCTCGTTCTTTGCTGACCAGCGCCATTGAGAACCGGCCAGATCCCTTGACTCCACTCCACATTGCAGGCAATAGCCGATTCCTTTCCTCGTTACTGCTTCTCCCAGCAAATTGTTCCGTCTCTAATGACCTCACTGACGACCAAACGTTAACCCTTTTAGTCAAAAATAAATATATAATTTTAGGAATTGCAACTAACAGATAATTTAATCCGAACTGTACTGACATCCAAACGAGGATTTCTCGTACACTCTAAGAAATTGTTCGCAAATTTACTACACCAGTGTAAACGTATAGTGAGAAAGAGTGGATGGTAAAGTTATTTCCCATACATTCATAGTAGCGTTCTTACATTCGCTCAGGAAACAGTCAAATGTATAGGGAAGTTAGCAATAACGTATAGTAGCGGTGCTAAACGTTCGTATATTTTCAGCCTGATATGTGGTAATATTACCATACAATGTATAGGTAAAAAACTTTCTTTAGATGTTTGCGAAGTTTACTATGAAATTTTCTACAGTGTACATCGGGACGAATAGATATCTATATACGTGCTTTAAGTTATTGGTTTATGAGTAGAGACCTGGATATTTTGCGGATTCCTTTTGAGACAAGCGAGAATTCATAACACGTGCGTTTATATAACTGTAGCCATTGGTCCACACGGTGTTTGACACCTCCTGGAGAACGATGTCCAATTGTCGCCTTCCACTGTCACAGCAGACAACCAATAATGCGCAGTTTATGTTAGCTGGCTTGTACATAAGACTGTAGAGTATAGCCTGCAGGTTATTGAACTCGGGAATTTTCCAGGTCTCTGTTTATGTGGCTACAGAACCAGCAGGGAATGATGTCGGCCATGCGTAGGAAAACTCTTCTCATTGGACGGTATGTTCTGCCGTGTACAGCGCAGGCCATTCAAGCCACATGTGCGACGTCCCAGATAGACATCAAAACGTCGACACCCGAGACGAGCGAGTGTAGAGTGTTGTGCGGACGTGTTACGTGTTCCTTGTTAAGCGATACGACGCTGGCCGGGGCGATCATAATCCCGGCTTAAGGCGCGCGTGCCGCAGAACGGATTGGCGTGTGACACGCGACCCGTCGCCCGCTGCGACGAAAGCCATTGATCTGGACTCCGCAGGCCGCAAGGGAAGTGTTGTTTAACACGTCGCGCCCATGGGGGAGCCGCCACGACACCCAGCCCTCGCCTTCCACATGGACGTCAACCTGTCCGGTGTAACCGGAGGATTTTACCCCCAGGTAGGAAAAGACGGACACCCTCGCGATCGAGACAGGAAAAGAACGTACTAAGTACATCGTTATATCATTGGTGTGATGTCAGCACAGCGGGGTGCCTTACAGAAAGAAAAGGGGTGTTCAGAATAGGGGCTTTTCGGAAGAGATAAATTTTCTTCTCCGGTTGTGGTACAATTCCACTGTACTAATTACACAGAACACGAAATTACTTTGCTTGAAAATCATTTCTGGAGAAAATCCAAGCTTCGCTTTCACCACCTACAAAAAACAACCGACGTGCCTTGCATCACTGCTTTGGGGATTAACTCCCCTGCTGGCGCTGGGAGTCTTGCTCGTTGCGTAATTTTTGACTACGCTTAAACAGTAATCTTACTTGCGAGGGGGCCAATGCTTGTTCCCTAATGATTATTCTACCAAGGGAGACATTCTGGCGAGAAAATGACTAGGGTAACGCTCTCGGGGATTCGTGTCAATCTAATGTATTGTGGTTAGTGTTATACTGTTGTCGCGGTTGTCAGCGGATCGCCAAGCTGCTTTGACACCTGCCGCCACTCAGGCATTCAGGGGGAAAATCCGCCTGGGTACAATTCGCCTGCTACATCGGCCGCCCGCCGCCCTTACAGGTCCGAATACCAGCTAAACCCGCGTGTGTACAACATTCTTGAAATTACTTTACGTTAGAATAGTCTGTAGACCTCCCCCCAATAAAAGTCACGGCATAAAATTGTTGCCTTAACTAGCCAAATTAAAACAATAAATCACCTATACAACTTATTATGGCGAGTTGATCGAGCTTTTTGAAGTCAACTTTTGGAAATTGTCACTTTTCGTACCTACATGTAATTTAAAGGTCGCAATGACTGACTGATTAAAAATGTATAAAAAAATTATTATTAAAATGACTATAAAATTGTTTAGAAATATCATTATTAATAAATTTTTTAAAGAATCACTTAAAAATTTATAAAAAAGCCAGATCCAGCTGCCCGACATCATGCGCTGTCATTCCGGTGCCCCATCCACCATCTTTGTCTTATATTAACTTTGACCTTGATCTTGGACCACAAAAATACGAAAAATCCAAAATAATTAACAAAAATTCACAAAAAAATGTATTATTAAAAATTATTAAAACACTATTAAAAGTATTTCATACTTATAATTTTTTTAAAACTTAAATTTCTGAAGGTCCCTACAGCACCATGCCCAGCAGACAACTAACTGACTCTCTCACCCCACTTCTCTCACCAACACTCATTCCGCCATCTTGATTTTTCGTTCGTCATTTGTTTATACATTACTGGAGGCCACCATCATGGTAGGCGACCGCCATCTTGGTAGCTGACGACTATCTCGGTAGGCGACCACCATCTTGGTAGCTATCACCCATCCGCCATATTGGAAGCCAATGATCATGACCCTGACCCCATGGTGTTGAATGACCTTGAAAACAAAAACCTCTGAAAAAATGCATGAAAGTCAACAAGCATATTATATTACAGACTAATACTGCCATATTGGATGCAGACTACCTCGACATTAACCCAGTGACCTTGAATGACCTTGAAAACACGTGAGTAAATACATAAAAGTCAACAGGCATATGACAATACAGATTACTACCACCATATTAGATGCAGAATAACTCGACCTTGACCCCATAACCTTGAATTACCTTGAAATTAAAAACACGAGAAAAATTCGTAAACGTCAAAAAGCATATGACATTACTGACTCTGCCCCATATTGAATGCAGGTAACCTCGACCTTGACCCCAGACCTTGAATGACTGTAAACCAAAAACTCGAAAAAAAAACATAAATATCAACAAGCACATGACAATACAGACTACTACCACCATATTAGATGCAGACTACCTTAGACTTGTCTCCATGACCTTGAATGACTGTAAAAACAAAAACTCGGGGAAAAAAATCTATGCCAAGAGCCAGAAGCTAGCCGAGACGATCCAACTTTCACGTAAGCTGCTGTCAAACTAAAACTCTCAGCTTACTTCCCTACTGCTTATAATATACGAGTATGCAAGCCCTATTACATCATATTGACTTTGAACCAATCGTATTTCACCATTAATACATTGTGCAGGCATCGACCAGCCAATCACGTAAGGTGGAGCAAGTGGAGCTGGTGGAGCAAGTGAAGCTGGTGGAACAAGTTGAGCAGGTGGAGCAGTTAAAAATTGATGGAAGTATTGTTAAAGATTAATCTAAGGATTTGGATTGGGATTGCGGTGCTGATTACGGTGTCGAATGCAGTGCTGATTGTAATTCCGGTTCTACGGAGCATGCGGAGCTAACTGCGGAGCTATCTGCGGAGTGTATTGAGCTGATTGCGAAACGTACGGAGCTAACTGCGGAGCAAATTGTGGAGTGTGAGGTGCTAACTGCGGTGCTGATTGTGATCGCCTTTGTAAGTGTGGTGTGTGTGGTCCGCAAGCAAAAAAAAAATTCCATCTATTTAAAAATAATATTATATAGTCCTATCTACAAAAGCTGAAATACAAACATTTTATTTAATAATCTCGGTTTAAAAAAGGTTATATCCTGGTCCCTTTGTATATTTAATCGCTTCCTGGGTGAACTGTATTTACAATTTGCAATAAAAGTGCTCAGAACTACAGCAGGCTCCCACCATACTTCCCAATTGATCGTCGTCGCGTGAAAAGGACTCTTCGTAAGGACCGCCCTCTCAAGTTGACGGACATTTTTAGCTTAGGCGATAACCCAATCGCAGAATTGACACTGGCGGCAACCAGTTAGCGATGATGCAGGTCGCGGCTCCATGATCGCCGAGGTTAAAAAGCGGGTCTTCTTAATTACAGTTCATATTCGCAGTATGGGAGGACTCAGAGAAAACCGACATAATCGTTCGCATAGATATTTTCTTGAGTTTTTGCTTTCAAGGTCATGGGGTCAAGGCTAAGGCAGCTGCATCTAATACGGTTGTAGTAGTCTATTATGCCATATGCTTGTTGACAATTATGTATTTTTTTTCAAATTTTTTGTTTTCGAGGTCATTCAAGGTAATGGGATCAAGGTCGAGGTTACTTGCATCCAATATGGTGATAGTAGTAGGTAATGTCATATGCTTGTTGACTTTTATGGATTTTTCTCGTGTTATTTTCAAGGTAATTCAAGGTCATGGGGTCAAGATCGCGTTAGTATGCATCTAATATGGTGGTAGTAATCTTTATTGTCGTATATTTTATGTATTTATTTATGTGTTTTGGTTTTCAAGGTCATTCGAGGTCACGGGACCAATATCAAGGTAGTGTGCATCTAATATGATGGTAGTATTCTGTTATGTATTATGCTTGCTGACTTTTATGTATTTTATCGAGATTTTTAAGGCCATTCAAGGTCATGGGGTTAAGGTAGATGTAATCTGTATCTAATATGGCGCTAGTAGTCTGTTGTGTAATATCCTTGCAGACTTTTATGGATTTTTTCTCGAATTATGGTTGTCAAGTTCATTCAAATTCATGGGGTCAATGTCGAGGTAGTCTGCATTTAATATGGCGGTAACTTTCTGTAATGTAATATGCTTGTTGACTTTTATGCATTTATTCATGAGTTTTTGTTTTCAAGGTTATAGGGTCAGGGTCGTGGCCATTGGCTTCTAATATGGCTGATGGGTGGTGTTTACCAAGATGGTGGTCGCCTGCCAAGATGGTGGTTGCCTACCAAGATAGTCGTCAGCTACCAAGATGGCTGTCGCTTACCAAGATGGTGGCCTCCAGTATTGTATACACAAATGACGAATGAAAAAATCAAAATGGCGGCATGAGTATAGGTGAGGGGAGTGGAGGCGAGGGTGTCAGTTGTCTGCTGGGCGTGGTGCTGTGGGAATACTCGGAAATGTGTGTTTTTTAAAAACAATTTAACTTTTTTTAAATAATTTTTAATAATAATTTTTTTGGATTTTTTTGGATTTTTTGTGAACATTTAAAATTTTTTTTATTTGTTTTATTTTTATTTTTAGGTTTCAAGGTCGTCAAAGTTTATATGGGCCAAAGATGATGGATAGGACACCGGAATGACAGAGCATGATGCCAGGCTGCCGGCTCCTGTCTTTTTTATATATTTTTAAATATTTTAAATAATTTTAAATATGTAAAATTTTTAACGTTTTTTAGTTATAAATTTGAATTATAAATATTTTTTAGACGATTTTGAATATCTTCAAACGGTTTTTTATAAAAAAAATTAGTAAGAAATGTTTGTAATTTTTTCGCAAATTTTATTGGTTTTTGTGGCCAGAGGTCACCGGGATCAAGGTCAAGGCCACGGGTTAAAGGTCATGGGATAGTACCAATGACATAGAAGATGGCGGACGGTGATGTAACAACATGACGGCACCTCCGGCTCCGATCACGATCTAAGGACAGGTCTGGACACTGGCATGAAAAGCTGACGGTCTTATTGATAATTAGTTCGTGAATCAGTCGTTAGGAGCTCCAAGCGGTAAAGGCCTATGTTGTGTGTAAAGTCGATAATTGGAATTATTTCATTTTTTGTAATTAAACTGTGTTTTAATGTTGAGGGAAACATTTATATAAAGAACAGTTTTTACTGTACTAATCAAGGTATTTACAGAAATGTTAGGGCAACCTGACATCAGTAATATAGCACTGAATGTGACATTCCAGGTTATGAGAAGCAGAATGCAATGTGTATTTTCGTGAAGCATTTGAATAGTGTAAAGTCAGCTCGTCAAACGTTTAAAATACGTAGTCCAATTTTTAAGCGTAAGTACATTTTTTTTGTGGCATCGTGATCCCAAGGAAGGACTTTCTTTGAAGTAGCTGTGCTGGAAAAAAGTACACCTTTTAAAGATGATATTTTGCATTTGTTCTTGAATGCAATCTTGACAAGCAAATTTCAGAGGCAAGTAACAATTTTTTTTTGCGTTCTATATTGCATTACATTACATTAGTATGTACCTAAGTTTACCTATTGATTTAATAGATTTGTTTACCCTTTTTTTAAGGGCCCTTTTTTTGTTGTTACCTAGCAGTGGAACATTATGCGAAAGTCGTTAATTCCTGGAAAATAATATACAAATAGGCTGTAACAAGTGGCGTGGTTATATTTTCCTAATGTTTAAAGAGAGGTAAATTTGAACTGTAAGCAAAGAAGTAGCCTATTAGAACTTGCTCTGCTGCTCCCCAAGAGCATTTTACAGTACATTTTTTAATTTATGGTGCAGCCTGTAAGTTTTATGTGAACTTTTAGTTCAGCTCCATAAAACTAGGTAACTTGGGCATTTTTTTTCCTGCGTGTCATTTTAAGTTATTGTTTACTTTCTTTTCCAATAATTAAACATTCAGCCAATATGATTATGGTGTTTCAAATGCGCTCGAGGCAAATCGCACTTAATTTGAATTTTATGGAGGCATTGCATTGTTTGTTGTATCATGAAATGCTTTAGTGGGGAAGGCTGTGGCGATTAGGTAAATTGTGAAGTAAAATACATAAAATTTATGTTCCTTGGGTTGCTTAACCATTTTCAATGTAAGGAGACCACGCAAAACCAAACCTAAATTCACAGTACCTATATGAATCACAGATGATGTGTGTGCTGATGTGTTAAAAATTTACAGTAATAATCTATGGTAAGCAAACCATGTCAGAATAACAAGCATTTTGCAAGGCTTATTTTGTTGATGTTCACAAGAGGATTATAATGTGTCCTGGAAGTAGTATAAAAATATATACATAGTAAAAAGAGGTGAGTAATAAATGAGAGTGCTAGTAAGCGTGTTTCTTGGCAATTATTTCAGTGTGAAGTGATAAATGCAATTATTGTGCGAGTGTATGTGTGCATTAATAATAATAAAAAATATTTATAAGTGTTTGTGGAGTTCAGACTGATTAGAAAATGAAATAAATGTGTCCTTTACGTGAGCTATCAGCAAAACATCACCACAGAGGTATATCCACTGTTTACATGGGTGGTTGTCATGTAGAGGTATTCAGTAATAAGTGGTACATAGTCTAATTTGATTTTTTATTTATTTTACCTCCTGGTAACGCACAAAAATGTGTTGGAAGCTCTCAATTATTACATACAATACAAATTACAGTGGTACTGTATATATATATATATATATATATATATATATATATATATATATACATGCAGAACATTATATATCTATATGTTATTAAAAGACCGTAGAACAAAATAACACGTGTATAACCAAGTTAATGAATACACACAGCAATGAAATTACTTATAATATTAGAGATAACACAATATCATCATGGCAGAGGGTACCTAAAGCAATTTGAAATGGATAGATTATAATAAAAAATAATCATCAAAATTGTAGAGAGCCTTTTTAACAAGATAACGTTTTTAGGTCATCTGTTTTAAAGACTGATAACTTGCTAGTTTTGAGGATTGATTGCAGATGTGGTGGTATTTTGTTGATAAATTTGCTGGCTGCAGCAAATGAGCTGACCTTATATTTATCAGTTCTATTAAAAAACAAGATGGACAGACTTATTCCTATAAGGCCTGTTGTATGAATGAATATCCTGATTAGTTGTATGGGTTACATTAGTTAAAGAGAAAGAGAGAGAGAGACAGAGAGAGAGAGAGAGAGAGAGAGAGAGAGAGAGAGAGACACTAAGTAAAGTGAGTACTCATTAGATATTTAAAATGGCATTTGTAAGAAGAGGGAAATTTTATGTTGGCAATATTTACATACTATTTTTTCCTGCATTTTAAACACGTTCTTATAGTTTACTGAGACACCCCAGAGTATTATACCATAGGTTATAGAGAATTTACTGTTGCAAAGTAAAGGATAAGTACTGTCTTTATGGGGCAAGTTTTTTTTGATTGACTAAAAAGTAAAACTATAAAGAACTTAATTTTTATATAGTGCTGCGGTGTATTTTTTAGAGTTACAGCTATTGTCAATAACTAAGCCTAGAAGTTTTGTGTTACTTGCTACTGGTAGCATTTCATTATTAACTTGAATGGCCGATCCAGAAAACTCATATTCAATGCATGTATCTTTAGAAGTAAATAAAATTAGGGAAGATTTAGTTATGTTAAGGGTTGATTTATTATCTTTAAACCATAACACAATGGCTAGTAGTGTACCTAGCTATAACGTTCACCAAGAGTGCATTATAACATGGAAAGTGCATTCAGTGTAGTGAATTGTACCTACTGCGTAGTGTTGGATGTTAGCGTGGGAATTGAAAGGCTTATTTACTGCTGGCACCTAGCCTTGTCAAATGCAGAAGACCTGATCAAACTAAACCTAATTTCAAGATAGGTTGCAGTTACATTTTCTACTTTGTATTAATTGCTGCAATCCTGTGTAAATTGTGTTTAAGCATAGGCCCCTTGCACTGAAAAATTACTGTTCAAGCATAGCCAAACCTTATGCACCGAGTCAGAGTGTGCAGTTTTTTGTAGGTATCGAGAGCAAAGTGCTCAAACACATGCAAAGCTTGGTCTGTCAAAAAAAACATTGGAGGGTGAGGGTATTCAGCATGCAATGTGCTGGTGCCCGCGCCCTCCTTGTTAATTTTTGTGATTCAAATAATTTTAAGTTACAAATGTTACATTACGTCTTCCTGCTTTTTGCGTGTATTGTGAGTATTGTGATGCCCCCATGAAATTCATCAGTATGATTAGTAATGTTGATTCATACCATTTGCTGAGAATTTTTTTTAAAAGCATTGATGTTTAACATTTCTCCTCTTTTATTTTATGCTAGTTTAAGGAGATTTTTGCTTTAGGCCTACTGATTTACATTTTCACAAAATTAGTATACAATACAAATAGACGTGTGTTGTTTGTTTCAGGAAAAAGAGGGAGATCTACACCCAAGTTTCACAATCTATAATTTTAAAAAGTGTGTCGCCTGTGGAACAATTAAGTGAACGCCATTGTAGTTATGTCGTCACTGCACATTCATTTAGCAATTTCCTGCTGGAGGACATCCATATCCTTGTAGGTACATCACAGCATTCCACTTGTATCGTCATCTCGTAAGAACACATTCAACTACATGCAAGTAAAAATATAAGCAAGTTCCCATTATTATTTAGTTAAAAACAGTAGTTGATGAAACTTGCAGAGCAGTGTTAGGATAATTTCAATTGAAAACTACCTGTCCTTGATCGTCATAGTTCCTATCTTCCACCTCTGGCTGAAAGGAGTGGTAATTGGCCACAACTTAATATAGAACAGTATTGTGAGAGTGAACCAGCTGGCTTGTATGGTAGTAGTGTCTGTATACGTATAGAAAATTGTGTTTCAAATCTTTTGTATGGGTTTCAGTTACAAATGAATGATACTGTACGTGAGAATTAAATTAAAATATGACGTGTAAAACATTTAAATAAAAGCAAACAAAATTTATTGGTGTCCTGGAGTTGGAGTAATTACATGAAAATTGTATTATGTTTTCCTCTGTGATACTTCGATGAATTTTTTTAAGAAAATAATTTAGTGTTATCGCAGTTTGCTTATTTTCATTCTGTTACAAAACATATCCCAGCAAGGAGAAATGCTACTGAACCTATGTGTTTATACCTAATACAATAAAATTGCAGACTGTCCATGGTAAAGTGAGCACTTTTGAGGCTCTAGTTACTTTCTCTTTTCAGCCATATTTAATGCTTTAACCACCTTTTTAATTCATTATTGTCATTTAAGTAATATACACAATGTGCATATCCACAGCACTCAGGCGTTAACTTCTTAGACTAAAATAAAATAAATATTTTATTGACTTTTATTCCCAATCGGAGGGCTTTCGAAATGGCTCACTTTACCGTGAATAGTCCATATCAGGACCTTCAGTCTTTGTATGTCTTGTTTCATTTAACCTTCTATAAAATAAAACATTCTTAATTAAACCTACCAATATATTCTGTGTTATGAAATTTTCAATCACTATTTGGGTGTCCAGTCTCACAATACCACAGAAAGCTATGCTCTGTATTTCCCATCGATTAAATTGTCAAAACCCAATATACTACTATGATACAATGAAGCCTCATAATGGTCTTAAAGAAATTTATGGGAGCGAGAATAAAAAATTGAAGAATAAACTGAATAACATGCATAGTAACTTTTTCATTCTATAGGTTAATGCTTAAATAAAATCACTGTAATATTATTTAATGAATACAAAAAATTATATTATAATGTACTTCACATTAATGTATCTTTTATTTTAACATAAGATTTTAAATTTCCGTCAAAATATCCCATGCAAGCTGTCAGATTCGGATTCAGGGGAGCCGCCATCTTGTTACGTCACCCTTCCGCCATCTTAGATGTCATTGACCTTTTACCCCTGACCTGTGTGAGTAGATGTATAATGCGGCAGCCAGCGCAACGCACTTTTTCCGGCAATTTACACCAAAATTACAAGGATAAAAGTAGCATAATAATTTTCCATTATTTTTAATGAAAGTACGAGAAAAAATTCAAAATTCGAAATCTGAAATGCTATTAAAACGATCCAAATGAAGCATATTTATGCTAAAATAAAACAAATTTCTCGTTTCAAGCTAATTTTTATGTTTCTAGAAACGACAATTTTTAATTAAAAAAACAAGCCATTTTCATCGAAAATCAAGTACTTTAAGCCCACAATTGAGCAAATTTTTCAATATTTCACCAAATGGTCGTGCAGGATTATTCATACTATAAAAACAAGCAAGTTCCATCGAAAATCAAGCAATTTTACTCTAAAATCCAGCAAATTTACAATTTTTCCAAAATAGGCATTCGGATTTTTCATTCTCAAAAACAAGCTAATTTAAGCCAAAACCAAGGTAATTTAAGCTAAAATCAGATGAAATATTAGAAAAGATAATTGATAGATAAAAAAATAATAGAACATTTAAATTTTTAAGAGAATTCTAAATCATGCATAGTTTTTCCATTTGTCATTTCTTTTGAAACCTTCATATGATAAAAAACTTGTTTCTCATTTATTAATTTTAAAGCATGTTTATCAAACATACTTACATAACGCTCTGGTAAGGTAATTGTATAATTACCACCTAGAATACAACTCATTTCCCCCCCATATTTAGATAAGTGTAATTGAAATTCGGTTGCAATGTACTTTTTATTTTTCTAGGCCATGCAGCTTAGTCAATTAAAATGAATTGGTCAACTTGTTGAGCAGCGATTCCATTTTTGAGTTTACTTAAAAGAAAAAAATTAATGATAAAAAATGGAATTTAAATTTTAATGTTGTTTTTATAATTTTTTTAATTCTATAATTTTTTAATTTTTGTTTTATTATTATTTTTATTTTTAGTTCATTGTTTTTATTTTATTAAATTTATTATTTATAATTTTTGTTTTACTTTTAATTTTAATTTTATTATTGTATTTTATTAATATTTTAATTTTAATTTTAATAATTTTATTATTATTAATTTTTTTACTTTTAAATGAACACAAAAATGGAATCGCTGCTCAACAATTAAATGGAAAATAATACCATATCTAAGCAATGTAAAAAGTGTGGAAGAGTATTAAACATAGAAAACTTTTAATACCATAAAACAAATAAGGATATACTTTATAACAACTGTAAAAAAGGTGTCATTGAAAATGCCAAACATTAATTTGTGTTAAAAAGGGAGAAAGTATTGTGTAAATGTGGAAAATATGTATGTGTTGCATCTCTCAAAGAGCATAAAAATACTAAATCACACAATGTGTTAGTAGATATTCAAAATTAAATTCAACACGAAAATTACCCTACAAAACATGTAGAGTATGTAGTGAGGATAAATATATCAAATTATTTTCATTTCATACAAGAAATAAGGACAAACTTAGAACAATATGTAACAATTGTATTAGTGAATACAATAAGAATAATCGCCTAAACAAGAAATTTACTGAACTTAAAGAGAAGGGACACTTTTAAACAAACAACCAAATGTAAGTTACACAGTTAGCACAATTTCACATATTATCAATAATTTAAATGTTTTATAGATTTCATTTTCCTATATATTTACTATTTTATAGCTCTTCATTGTCTATGTAAAATTTCAAAACTTCATAATTTTTTCTTTATAAATAAACTACCAAAAATGTCAGCGAACAATCCTGCAGTTGAGTTGGGTGAGAAGAGAGTGAGAGAATTAAAAATTACGGGTAGAGAATAAAAAATAAAAAATTTATATAAATTTCATAAAGATTATCTTATTACAAGTATTATTCAAACAAGATAATATAAATATAAAAATCCTATGGAGAATCTAAATTATTTAACATTTGCAGAATTAAGCTCTAAATCTAAAAGGTTCAACATAAAAAATATGTATATATAATCTAAGGAAAGCTGATTTAATTATGGCGATTATACCATTTATTATAGACGAGCTGAGAAAACAAAATTTTCAAATTTACGACTTTCATATGTCAGTATCAAACAACTATATTCAAAAGATAGAAATGAATTAAAAAAACAATTCCATTCTCTAATAATCTGTTTGTACAACCTGTAAATAAAAGTAAGCGGGTAACATAATAGATAACAAAGGACAATTTTACAAATTTACCCTTATCAGATGCCAATATGAATGAATTATATAAGCAAGATAGAAAATAATTAAAAGAAATATTCCCATATTCTACTAACGTATTCATAAGCAAAAGAAATAGAGGAACCAATAAAAAATTCTTAGCAAATAAAGCTTTCAAAAGTAGGATATCAACATATAACGCTGAGAATTCCTTTAATTTAGTGCAGCCTAATTCATGTTTAACTTCAGGAAAAATAAGGTTTTTGAAATAATACATTATCATCTTAGAACATTTAGAGGGCTGAAAAGTAGCATTAAATTATATACCAATTGTCGTAAGCAAGTTAATAATCAAGTAGAATTATTTACATTTCTGTAATTCAACATAGAATATTAAATGAAGGAGAATTTATAAAGATTTATAAAATTATAAAACAAGAAATTTTATCATAATTATCTGAATTTCAAAAAAGTGGTCCAGGAATGGCTTTAGATAAAATAATTGGAATACAACTAGCAATAAATAAGTATAATCTTTTAAATGGAGCATCATATATTGATCTATCAGAATCTATTAAGAAGAAACAAGTATATATTAATGCGAATAAAGATGATCAAAAATGCTTCCTTTTGTCAACAAAATCAGCATTGGATCCAGCAGAAAATGATCCGCAAAGAGTTACTAACTACATAAATGTGGGGCTTAATATTGATAAAGTAATTGATGAATATGAATATCCTATAAAAATTGATGATATACCAAATATATATATATCAAATTGAAACATCCATAAATGTTTACTCTATTGAAGATAAGGCTACAGTATATCCACTAAAACTTACATAAATAAAAAGGATAAGCACATGAATCTATTTTATTTCAAAGATGATAAAAATCTGCATTATTGTTGGATAAAATATTTATCTAGATTAGTTTCAGCACAAAAAAATCATAAAAGTAAAACTTATGTATGTGATATGTGTATTCAATTATTTCATTCTCAAGAAAAACTAAATAAACATACAGAAGACTGTTCTAAAAATTTATCAGTAAGAATCATTTTACCTTTGAAAGGAGAACAAATAAAATTTAAGAATTACAACAAACAATGAAGGTTCCTTTCACAATATCCCGATTTAGAATCAATTTTAAAGAAAATATCAACAACTAAATCAAACCAAAGAGAAATAAGTAAATTTAACCTTATCTAAAAATTTCCAATTTTAAGCCAAGATGACATTGATAATGGCCTTTATAAGGAGGTACTTAAAGAAAGATATAATTATACTAATGAAGAATAAATACCATTGATTTACAGTTGAATGACGAATCATATACTATGAAATATCAATTGCACGAAGCATCTGGTTTTTACTATTATATTGTATCTTGTTATGGTGATTATAAGCCTTCAGTAGTATATCGAGGTCTAATGCACATAAGTGCACATAAGATGTTTAAACAATCAGTAAAAAGGTGAGTAGAAGAAAATGGGTAAATATATTCACAACTTGAACCAATGCATCCACTAACAAAAGAAGAAAAAATATTATAATGTAAATGGAAAAATTTGCTGTATGCAAATGTGAATATACAAATGACAGTAAAAAAGTACACCATCATGATCATATAAGTGGAATATTACAAATAAAATTACCCTTTTTATTTGCATAACTTAGCCAGAGATGGTGCTACTTTATTTATTACAGAGCTGGGAAATAATAACAAAAATATGGTTTTAATTGCGAATAATGAAGAAAAGTGTATTACTTTTGGGAAAGAAACAGAAAATTTAAAAATGAAATTTATAGTCAGCAGTTTAGATAAATTATCATCTAATTTAACTAAAGAACAAATGAAACACACCTAAAAGCATTTTCCAAAATATCAAGTAGATTTAGTTATAAGCTGGGGTGTTTATCCATATGATTATATGGATAGTTGGAAAAATTTCTAAGGAACTCAACTTTCATCAAAGAGTGAATATTGCGATAATTTAAATGAATCTGACATATCTGATACCGATTTTGAGCCTGCAAAATGTGTATGGAATCATTTTAACATTAAAAATCTTGGCAAATTACACAATTTATATTTAAAGAGTGATGTATTATTGTTAGGAGATATATTAGAAAAATTTAGAAATATGTGTGTAAATGCATATGACATAGACCCTGCAAGGAATTAAAGCACCCGGATTATATTGTGATGCTATGTTAAAAATGACTAAACAAGCACAATATGTATTACATAAATATTATATTTTTTAAATTATTTAAAATGGAATTAGATGTGGAATATTGCAATGTTGTAAGCGATATGTTAAAGCCAATAACAAATATTTAGAATATTTTAATCCGAATCAAGAGTAAAACTATTTAGCATATCTGGATGCTAATAATTTATATGGTCGGGCAATGTCACAATATTTACCATATGATGGTTTCGAATGGGTTGATTTAACAGAATTAAAATTAGATTTTTGGCAAAATTATATATCAAATATTAAGTATGTTTAGGATCATGGTTATATTTTAGAAATAGATTTAGAGTATCCCCAAGATCTACATAAATTACATAAAAATCTTCCATTTTGTCCAGAAATTAAGGTAGTTCCAGGAACAAATCAGTCTAAATTATTAAAAACTTTACTTAATAAATAAAAGTATGTAATACACTATTGTAATTTAAAACAGTGTCTAAATAATGGATTAGAACATAATAAAATACATAGAATATTGAAGTCTAATCAGTCTGATTGGTTGAAGAAATACATAGATTTAAATACATCAATGAAAACTAATGCTAAAAATGACTTTGAAAATGATTTTTATAAACTGTTGAATAATTCTGAGTCTGGTAAAACTATGGAAACTATTAGGAATAGAGTAGGTATAAGACTGATATCAAATGGAAAAGTTTGTGAAAAATTAGTAGGAAACCCAAATTTCAAAAATTCAAAAGAAGTGCTATATTTAATTGGAATCTTATGGCCATACATATGAATTAAACAAGTGTAAAATTGAAAAACCCTATTTATGATGGTGTGACAATTTTATGTCTAACGAAAGCATAAATGTATGACTTTTCTTTATAAAGTAATGAATCCTAAATATGGTAATAAAATAGAAATGTACTATCAGGACACTGATTTGTAAATTTATAACATAAAAATGGAAGTATTTTACAAAGATATGAAAACAATGATAGACAAATTTGACAAGTGATTATTCAAATGACAATATCTATAAAATGCCACACATAAATAAGAAAGTTATAGGTAAGATGAAAGACAAATGCAATGGGAAATTATGAAAGAATTTGTTGGTTTAAGAAAAAAATGTATACATATACAGTTGATAATAAAAAAAATAAAAGATCAAAAGGTGTACAGAAGTGTTTTGTTAACAAGAGAATTATATTTGAGGACTACAAGAATTGTTTGTTTTAAGAGAAAATAGAATATAGAACAATGAATTTAATAAGGAGCGAAAGCATGAAATATATACACTATAAGTTATTAAATTTGCATTAAGTCCTTATGATGACAAAATGATTATACTAGAAAATAAAATAGATACATTACCATATGTGTATCAAAATGTATAATTTTTAATTAATTTTTATATTATTATAATTTATACATCTTTAATTTCCAAAATAATATCGATATCATAACCAATCTAAATCAATCAGTTTACAATTTTCATCCCTAATTTATAAAACAATGTGATTAAACTGCTCATAATTTATTCAATAAAAAGTTGAAGATGGTGGATCTTAACTACCATAATCTCTGAAGCCAAACATAGTTTTTGGTGGAAAACTAGTCACTATATGAGTTTCTAAATGATTAGATTCGTCATATTTTATAAACATTCCATAGTGTAAATTACAATGAACATCTATTGTTTTAAATTAATTAAAATTAGTTAACCTAGTGCCTACAACAACTTTGTCTTTTTCAATAAGCACATTTCTCTCAAAACCAAGCATATCAGATATTCGATCGTCAAGTTTAATATCAAACTTAGATTCAACCGCAGCTCTATTTTTTCACATTGTCTGATGTGAGTTAAATTATATTTGTTGAAAATGGGACAATTATTTTTATAGTTTCCTTTAAATATTCAATCTTAGGTATTGTTTTTAAGGAATAGTGATAATTTCATTTTTATCAATGACAGCATTCATTTTTTCAATTGTTGTTATAGTATTGTTGTCTATATTAGGAGCTAAAAATTTCGTATGAAAACTAATCAAAACAATAAATTTGTCTTGAAGAATTATATCATAGCATACCTTCTTCCTTAGAAAGGAACTATTATTTGCTAACTTAAACACGTTATTATCAATTTATTACAAAAATTATCATATTAAATGGGAAAAGATAATGGGGGTGGGGGGTGGTTTGGTGTTTAAATTTCTGAAGAAAATTAAATATAAAAATAATGGTGAATTATTGCATGATAACATAAGAGGCTTAATTGTTGGGCCTAGTAATTTGAACAAACCAACATGATGATTAATTTTATTTATAAGCCAGGATAGCAAAATTTTAATAAATTGTGTATTTGCTCAAAAAGTTTAAACCAACATAGATATATTGCATTACAAAAATACTTCGATGCAATATCCAAAGTGTTTAGTGAAAAGATGGCTTTTTATAAAATCGCAATGATGAAATGATTCCACTATATTAGTGTGAAAACAAGTTTCTGGTAATATTTGACAATGTCATTTAAAAAAACCATGATGTCATCTGCGAATATTTTACTATGGGAAGACATAAAACTATTGATGTTCTTTATTTGACATAAACATATTCGAGGGTGCCACAGCAACTGGTGAGAGACAATACTAATTTTCAAGGTACATTTAGACAAGACTACACAAATTTAACACACATATATAGTGATTTTGTTGGTGGCGATATATCTTATGAAAAATTTAAAGAGATCTGTACAAACTGTTGAAATAAAAACTATAGTTTTATCATAATATATTTAAAAATTAATGGTGGTAAATGTCCGGACAAATCCAACATTTTATAATGTAACTCTGTCTAGTTTGTGGTGTACATGAGAATTCTTTATCTACTTCCTGAAGAGGCACTTCAGTGCACTCTTTCCACCACAGGAAGAAGTTTGTAATGACAGTGCTGTTATCTAGTTGCGGTGCAGCGAACAGTCATTGTGCAACTCGCGAAATGAAGCTATCTACTTGTGGTGGTAATAACTCATCACATAAAGACTTTTAATAATCACATCGCTTGTCTTGTTGCGGTGGCTCAGTGACAAGGTATTTCATTTCAAATCCAAAGGTTATGGGTTTGATCCCCGGTCTGCGCAGCTAATTTAATGATGTGAATATGAGGCATCCATATTTGCTCTATTAGATTATCACCAAAATAATTAAAAATTTTAGCCAAACAATCATGATCTTGCTCATATATTAAATATATGAGTATTGATGCAAATAAATAGTACTTCTTAATCATCAACCCAAAAATACTCTCTATGCTCTACTGTAGCATATCATCTGTCAGGCACAAGGAACCAGGAGGGGGTAGAGGGGGTATATGCCTACCCCACTTCTGCACAAGGAGGGGCAGTGCCCCTACATCTTGTAGTCTCAAACACATGTTCCATTTTAAATAGTGTCAAACAATTCATTTCATATTTATATCTTTGTATATAGAAATTTTAACAAAAAATTCGTCACTGCATACACTATATTAAGATTTCGTATGAATTTTGTATGAAGTTAAAACCCTTTCTAACCAGTAATTATAGTACTGATAGTATGGACAACAGAGACAAGGGTGGCGTGTGGCGACCTTGAAGTTCGTTGGGGCCAACCACACCACCAGCATTCCTCAACCTTGCCTTCCCATCCCTTCAGCAATGGACAGTTGGCAGATGCGTGTCTCGGAGTCTCTTAGTGCAGTCTAGTGAGTGTTTTGAAAATATGAACAGGAAACTGAACTAGCTTTGGTAAGTAAGCCTAAATACAACTAAATAAAGGTTTTTTTTATTTCTCTTGGATTTCTTTTGACCTGAAGAATATAGTGTGATTGGTTAAATATTTAATGGAATTTTCTATTTTCGTAATTGTTTATCAAACAAAAGTAAAATTTAAAGAAACAACTCAGATTTTAGCTGAAGCAAATTACGATTGTTTAGAAACATTTTCGATGCAAGACATTACTAATAATATAAAAATTAAAATGAAAACATAAAATTGCTACAAAGTTCTGT
The DNA here is from genome assembly GCA_029891345.1 of Dryococelus australis. Taxonomy (NCBI): domain Eukaryota; kingdom Metazoa; phylum Arthropoda; class Insecta; order Phasmatodea; family Phasmatidae; genus Dryococelus; species Dryococelus australis. The sequence continues at coordinate 292,838,336 of CM057009.1, read as the reverse complement.
ATTCTATTTGCATGTTTAAATATTTTTCGTCCTTTTTCAGTCAGCCGCAGTGTTTGTTTTGTTACTGATTTTTTTGCATGTTGTACTTTGATATGTTTATTGCACCAAGTTTTTAAATGCAGTTTATTTCTTAATTTATTTTCAGAAAATGTCTAAAATAAAAACATTTTATGATTTCCTAGTGAAACCAAAATCATCATGTTCAGATTAGAGCTACTAACTACTACTGTTGTAAAAGAAACTGTCTGCTCAGAAAGAGCAACAGACAAAACACACAGTACAGAAGAAATTAAAGGCACATTACGACTGCCTGAAATCGAAGGTTTTACCATAGGCAACAAACCTCATGTTGGTCATTATTCTGTTGTTTGTAATCGTGTTTTAAACAAATCTGAACACCTTCCCATATTTAAAGTATAAAATCATCTGCATTCAAATTATAGTGTTCCTGAAACAAATTCAAGGCATTGTGTTGGAAGCTGGTTTGTGAAGTACAGCTGGTTACACTATGATGCATCAAGGGATTGTGCTCTTTGTTTTCACTGCATTTAGGCTTGTCATATGGTTAAAAATAGACCTTTGAAAGAGGTAGCTTTTCTGATAAATGGTTTCAGAAACTGGAAAAAAAAGGACTGCAGAAATTTCACGAGCATTAAAAAAGTCAGTTTCACATTACATCAGAGCACATAATTTTCCAAAGGAAACGGCGCGACTGTAGGGTCACAGTTGAATTTCCAATTTGAAGAGCAACAAGTGAAAGCATGCAAAGCAATGATATATGTAATCAGTTCACTCAGGTACTTAGCACGCTCAGGAAATGCAATCCACAGTCATGATGTTTTGATCAAAACTTAACTTTTGTTGCATGAAAGAGAATCCGATGTAGGCACTACTGAAGTTGATGTCATGGCTTTTGCGCAGAGACCACTTGCTTATCCCAATCATACAAAATGAAATTTTGCAGATTATGTCCCATATGGTTCTCAAAAATATTGTGAACGAAATTTCGAATTCACCATTTATTGGCATTATTGCAGACTCTACATTCGACATTTCTAGTGTGGAGCAGTTTTCTTTGTGTGTGTGCTGTGTCTCTCCATATTCTCAAGAGATAAAATACCTTTTTTTTTTGGCATGCACAACACATCAGATTCTGCAGCAAGTACACTCACAACTGTGATAAAAGACATGTTAATCACATCAAATTATAAAATGTCATTCTGTCTTCTATCACAACAGAACCTCCATCTCTAGAAGAGTTTCAGCGAGAGTTATGTGTGCATTAATTTGATTTCAATAAAGACATACTCCACACACAACTGCTAATGTTGAAGACTGTCATCCCCGAAGAAAATATCCGTAGAGTTGTTTATATAGCAAGAAAACTGAATAATGAATCAGCAATGGAGTAAACATTGCTTGGAGAAGTGAAAAAATTGATAATGCTTATCCTTACTGTACCAGCCTTGGCAGATTCTTTAGAGATCTTTTAGTAATACAAGACATTTGAAAACATATTTGAGAGCAAATATGTCACAAGAAAGACATAATCATTTATTGGTTGCTGAGAGCCATGGCTCAAGATTATCTTATCTTCAACTGCATGACATCTTAAAAGAGTTTGTTTCTAGGACATCAGAGAGAAAGTAAACATTCGGCAATTGTGAGGTGTCTATATGATAAAAACTTTACACAGATAATTTGAAAATTTTTACAAGATAAATGACTGGTGTATTTTACTAACTTATTGAAAATTTTTATATGTACTGATATGTTTGAGACTGTACAGTAGTTTTTGGGTAAATTACACCATGTGTAAGTCCATCATGAAGAATTATGTGAGTGTTTCAATGTGTGTGTTATATATAATTGTTCATGGAGAATGTAAATTATGTCAATATTATATGTAAATTTAATTTAGGTTTTGAATTTGATTAACTTGAGAGATAATTTTTTATTAAATGCCAATGTAATATGATTTAGACTTTTACTTACATTATGCATTTATGTATTTACATCTGTGTATTACAAGAAAATAATCACATGAAGTTTTCGAATTTAGGTGTTATCAAAGTATCAAAATTTTGTTTATTTAATAGTAGATGTTTATTCTTATCGTATATGTAGGCCTATTGCTTGTACAAGTGGATAATCACTTATTCTAACAACAGTAGCATTGCCCTTGGTTAAAAGAACCTGAGGAGAATGTAAAATTTTGTTTTATTTTACATGGAATCAATTACACCATTACAGTCATCTGCCCCACCCCCTAGGAAAAATATTAGTTCCTATGGCCCTCTCAGATGTATAAGATGGAGTGATTCGCAACACTATATGAATTGGGAATATCATAAAACAAAAAAAAAAGATAAAAGAAAATAAAGAAATAAAAAATAATAAAAACTCCCAAATTCACACTAAAAAAATAGGCCGGCTGGTGGTGAAGTTGGGAGTTCTCCAAATGGAGTTTTGGTGGTGCTAAATAAGGCCTGAAAATATATAACAGGTTACTGGCCAGGTGTAACAATCCCTAAACCTGGAAGGTCCCTGGAGTGGTGTAACAGCCCCTAAACCTTTTATAGTTTTTAAAAATAAATCTCACCATAGGTGATATGTGCATTGAAGAAACAAACAATAAACAAATGAATGATCAATGAACATTGAACAAATGTTGAATGCATGTCATAAACATTAAATTACTGTGTTAAACATGTATTTATGTTGCACTTGAAATAATTAATTTCATAAAAAATATTTTATTTCACAAAATATTATAATTCACATAACATTTGTTTTATTAATCGAAGAGTTTGCGAATTATCAAAAACTAACTGTTTCAACCAAATATTCATTTGGGTAGCCAGTTTTCATAATTTCGTATTTATAAAAACTATCATTTATTTTTTCTCCTTTGTAATCTTTCAGTTTGTAAGTTGGCACATCATTTTTTTTAAATCTCAAAAATGGATATAATTCTGTTGTCCAATTAGCTGTATAACCCTATTCAAAGGATCGTCTACTCTTGCTTATGTAGACAATATCGCTAACTTTGTATCTTGGTTTACTAATCATGTCTACAAAATTTGTTCGCATGAAATTTTTTCATTCTTCTTATTAACTTCAATTGGTTTCATACCAATGGTTCTATGCTTTGTATTGTTGTGTTCTTTAACTAAATCATTTTATATATTTACCAATTTGTAATTGCCCTATAAGGCAAATTTCTTCCACATTTTGTCCTTCATTGTACGATTATATATTTCCACAACACTGGCTTTAAGTTCAGTGAATGTAGAATAGTGATTGATGTTATATTTTTGCATAAGTTCCTTAATATTTTTTATTCTTTAAATATTTATTGGACCCATTATCTTTTCAAATATTAACCAGTTTTCTTTTAACTAATATAGATTCTAAACAGTTTACTACATTTTTTGCTGTTTTATGTTTAATTGATATACCAAATGCATATTTTGAAAAAACAATAATTGTCATAATATATTTATTCCCATTGTTTAAATGTGATATATCTTTCAAATTATTAGTATCCATTACAACAAGATCAATTTGCCATAAATCATCAATACTATATGAAATTACTTTCCTTGTTGGAAAATTTTTTGTGCAGGTTTATATAATTAATTGATTATGACTTCTATTACATTGTGCATTTTTTTAAATGTTGATTTATTAGAATTACATATAGAACATTTACTTTTCTGAACTAATTGACCATTTTCAGTATTTTCATATTTATAGTATTATTTCTAGTGACTTTTTTACACTTCAAGCACCACCTATTCTCCATTTAATAGTGAAAAAATAATTTAATATTTATATTTTACGAATTTTCCTATATTAGTCATCAAGCCATCAAGATATTCAGATATTTTAGTTTTTATTTTATTTTAAAAGTTAAAATATCACCTACATTATCAAAAGTCTTACTGTAATCTATTTTTGAGATCCCTTAATAACAGTCGCCATATTTCCAGGTAAATTGGGATGAACAGTAATTATTTTATACACATTACAATCTATCAAAAAAGTAAAGAACATTTTATTATTGTTTTAGTGAAAATTATTATTACTTCTATTCCACTTTGTAGGTAAATAAAATATATGTAATTTTTCTTCCTTACATTTTCAAATTTCGAGTTAACAAGTGTATAATTAAAAACTGATTGGTTTTAAATTTTGCAATTTGATAGCAATTTCTTTATCAGCAAATATTTTACTGACCACATCTTTTCCATCTATAGGATCAACTACATTATGCATTCTACGATTTTGAAGAGAAACATAATCTTTTGTGTAAATAAAACCTTTACTAAGTTGATCTTGGAAAGCGATAACAATAATAATTTGTTTTGATTTTACATAGTTTTTAATGCATAATCAGAAACAACAGTTATATTTTGAATATATGTCTTTTTCTAATGCATAATGAGCTATTTCTTTATCAAAAAATCTTTTATTGACTGCATTATCTCCATCTATAGGATCAGAGAGACTAGTAATTCTACGATGCTGTAAAGAAATATAACTGTTTGTATAAACAAAAAGTTTGCTTAGTTTATTTTGTAATTTACCAACAATTTCTGTATCAAAAAATCTTTTATCGACTGCACTTTCATCGTCTCTAGGTTCATCTATATTAACAATTCTATGCCCTAAAAAAGAATCATAAGATTTTGAATAATCAAAGCAAGTGCTTAGTTTACCCGAATCGCATTGTGAATCTACACATGTTTTTAAGGCATAATCAGAAGCAATAGTTTTGTATTCTAAATCAACATCTTTTTTTATAGCGGAAGCACTAGTGTCAAGCATTTTATTTAAAGATTTGATTAATAGTTTCCAAATATATCTGTATTTTAATAACAAATCATTTATATCATTAACTTTAAACCTTTCGAAATAAAATATAAAACAACTAAACATAGATGTCCACATATAACTGAGATAAATTCTGAATTCGATCATCATTGTAATAAACATTTATATTTTTGAAATAAATAATTAAATTAAAAGAAATATTTCCACCAAATAAATCGTAATAGTAAACATTGTTATTTTCTTAAAAATAGCAAACGCAATGATTTCCAGGATTTGAGGAAATGTCGAAATTAACCACGACACATTCATTTTTGTGCATACTTTTTGGTAATTCATCAATCATATAACATTTCTGTAATTTTTTATATTTAATATTTTTACATATTATTCAATATAGGTATTAGATAGTGGGCATATATTCGATTTTTTTTTGGTCTCCCTTCTTTTTTGCAACCAAACCTCTTCCTGATTTATTTTCCATTGCTAAATTGTGTCTCTGTTGTTCTTCTAATTATTTTTTATATTTTCTAGTTTCTTCAACAGAATTATAAATTGTAGTAGCACCACTGGCTAAAACACCAAGTACACCTAAAATTGGAAATATAAGTGGTATAATTCCTCCATGATGTAATCCATTTCCAGCTTTTTTATTTTAACTTTTTTTTTTAGTATTGGAAGTGTTAAAGTAACTAAGAAACCTTTACCTTCATTTATTTTTTCTCAAGTTGATCATTAATTAAAAAATTATCAATAGCCAAATCTCTTAATTGATAATGGGTGTATCTAAAGCTAAGCTTCTAATCTAAATTTATAAGTAAAATATATATATAATTAATAAATCATTTTAATTCCTCAAACTAATTTTTTTTGTAAACAAAGTTGAGGCAACAGTAGCAGAAGCAATTTTTTTCTGCTATTGGAGTATCTTTATTTGACATAATTTATTTTGCTTCCCATTGTAACATTATATCAGCATTATGTCTAGATTGTATATCTTTATGATCTCTATAAGCAGTATCGAGATATTTGCATGCTTCATCTAATTTGTTTATTCCTGTGTCTCCTCTTTCTAGTCTTTCATTTAATTTTGTAAATGGTCCACAATAATTTTAACCTGGCATATGGATTTCGGGTAAATTAAAATTATTTAATGCCCCATGAATTATTTCTTTGTCATGATGTTCAGAATTCCTTATGATTGTGGAATTACATTAAAAATTCTTATTAGATACGGAATTCCTTTTGGTTTATTAATAACCAAATCAGAAAATTTATTGTTCAACGTATTCATTATGTTTACGTTTCCATTGTAATAATTTTTTATTTCCAGCGTTTTCTTCACCATGTATAACTAATAATCTATTAACCAATTTTCTAACCTCATCCATTCAGACATATTATTTTGGTAAATTATTGTATTTTTTTATACCTTCTCCAGATCTAGGAGTTCTTAGAGAAATAATTATTTCTGGTGAGTTTGGGGATGTTCTTGAATGTAATTCTTATATATAGTTATCATAAATTGGTTTAATTATATTTTTTAATATTCCAACTTCTATTCGAGTTTATTTTTTTTCTTGGATTATATTCTTGAAGTACAGTATTGGTATATAAAACAATTTTCGTGTAGTTTTCATAGTCATTAACAGTTAAAATGGCCTCAAGATTTTCTTCTTATTCTTTTATTAACAAATTAAAAAGTCCTTCAGTTCATTCATATTCTCTATTTTAAACATATATTTTTCATCGTCTACTTTATGTAACTACTTGTTATAAGATATTCACGGCAAATAGAGCTCTTTTAAAACTATCTCATTTGGAATAATGGTTAAAAAATATACGTTATAAAGGTCAGACTGTACGGAGACACCTTTTTGTAACTACTTGTTATAAGATATTCACGGCAAACAGAGCACTTTTAAAACCATCTCATTTGGAATAATGTTTAATAAATATACATTATAAAAGTCACACTGTACGGAGAACCCTTTATGTAACTACTTGTTATAAGATATTCACGGCAAATAGAGCACTTTTATAACCATCCCATTTGGAATAATGGTTAACAAATATACGTTATAAACGTCACACTGTACGCAGAACCCTTTATGTAACTACTTGTTATAAGATATTCACGGCAAATAGAGCACTTTTAAAACCATCTCAATTGGAATAATGTTTAACAAATATACGTTAAAAACGTCACACTGTACGGAGAAACCCTTTATGTAACTAGTTGTTATTAGATATTCACAGCACATTTAAAGCCATCCCATTTGGAATAATGGTTAACAAATATACGTTATAAACGTCACACTGTACGGAGAACACTTTATATAATTACTTGTTATAAGATATTCACGGCTAATAGAGCTCTTTTAAAATCATCTCAATTGGAATAATGGTTAACAAATATATATAATAAACGTTCCACTGTACGGAGAACACTTTAAGTAACTTGTTGTTATAAGATATACACGGCAAATAGAGCACTTTTAAAACCATCTCATTTGAAAAATAATAATAAAAAAATATACGTTATAAACGTCACACTATACGGAGAACCCTTTATGTAACTACATGTTATAAGATATTCACTGCAAATAGAGCACTTTTAAAACCATCTCATTTGGAATATTGGTTAACAAAAATACGTTATAAACGTCACACTGTACGGAGAACACTTTATGTAATTACTAGTTATATGATATACACGGCAAATGGAGCACTTTTAAAACCATCTCATTTGGAATAATGGGTATCAAATATACTTTATAAACGTCACACTGTACGGATAACCCTTTATGTGACTACTTGTTATAAGATTTTCACGGAACTTTTAATACCATCTCATTTGGAATAATGGTTAACAAATATACGTTATAAATGTCACACTGTACGGAGAATCATTTATGTAACTTCATGTTATAAGATATTCACGGCTGATAGAGCACTTTAAAAACCATCGCATTTTGAATAATGGTAAACAAATATACTTTATATACGTCACACCGAACTGAGAACCCTTTATGTAACTACTTGTTATAAGATATTCACGGAAAATAGAGCACATTTAAAACCATCTCATTAGGAATAATGGTTAGCAATATACGTTATAAACGTCACACTGTACGGAGAACCCTTTATGTAACTACTTGTAATAAGATATTCACGGCAATTTTAAAACCATCTCATTTGGAATAATGGTTAACAAATATACGTTATTAACGTCTAACTGTACGGAGAACTTTTGATGTAACTACTTGTTATAAGATATTCACGGACTTTTAAAACAATCAAATTTGGAATAATGGTTAACAAATATACGTTATAAACGTCACACTGTACGGAGAACCCTTTATGTAATTAAATATTATAAGATATTGACGGCAAATAGAGCACTTTTAAAACCATCTCATTTGGAATAATGGTTAACAAATATACGTTATAAACGTCACAGTGTACGGAGAACCCTTTATGTAACTACTTGTTAGATATTCACGGCACTTTTAAAACCATCTCATTTGGAATAATGTTTAATAAATATACGTTATAAACGTCACACTGTACGGAGAACATTTTATGTAACTACTTGTAATAAGATATTCACGGCACTTTTAAAACCATCTCATTTGGAATAATGGTTAACAAATATACTTTATAAACGTCACACTGTACGGAGAACCCTTTATGTAACTACTTGTAATAAGATATTCACGGCACTTTTAAAACCATCTCATTTGGAATAATAGTTAACAAATATACATTATTAACGTCTAACTGTACGGAGAACTTTTTATGAAACTACTTGCTATAAGATATTCACGGCAAATTGAGTGCATTTAAAACCATCGCATTTGGAATAATGGTTAACATATATACGATATAAAAGTCACACCGTACGGAGAACCCTTTATGTAACTACTTGTTATAAGATATTCACGGCAAATAGAGCACTATAAAAGCAACTCATTTGAAATAATGGTTAACAAAAAAACCTTATAAATGTCACACTGTACGGTGAACCCTTTATGTAATTACTTGTTAAAAGATATTCACGGCAAATAGAGCACTTTATAAAACCATCTCATTTGGAATAATGGATAACAAATATACTTATAAACGTCACACTGTATGGAGAACCCTTTATGTAACTACTTTTTATAAGATATTCAGGGCAAAAGAGCACTTTAAAAACCATCTCCTTTGGAATAATTGTTAACTAATATACGGTATAAACGTCACACTGTACAGAGAACCCTTTATGTAACTACTTGTTTTACGATATCCACGGAACTTTTAAAACCATCTTATTTGGAATAATGGTTAACAAAAATACGTTTTAAACGTCACACTGTACGGAGAACCCTATATGTAACTACTTGTTATAAGATATTCACGGCAAATAGAGTACATTTAAAACCATCTCATTTTAAATAAGGGTTAACAAATATACGTTATAAACATCACACTGTACAGATAACACTTAATGTAACTACTTGTTATAAGATATTCACGGCAAATAGAGCACTTTTAAAACCATCTCATTTGCAATAATGGTTAACAAATATACATTATAAAAGTTACACTGTACGGAGAACGCTTTATGTAACTACTTGTTCTAATATATTCACGGAAAATAGAGCACTATTAAAACCATCTCATTTGGAATAATGGTTAAAAATATATGTTATATACGTCACACTCTACGGAGAACCCTTTAAGTAACTACTTGTTATAATATATTCACGGCAAACAGAGCACTTTTAAAACCATCTCATTTGGAATAATTGTCACCAAATATACTTTATAAACGTTATACGGTACGGAGAACCCTTTATGTAACTACTTGTTATAAGACATTCACGGAAATAGATCACTTTCAAAACTATCTCATTTGGAATAATGGTTAACAAATATACATTATAAAAGTCACACTGTACGGAGAACCCTTTATGCAACTACTTGTTATAAAACATTCACGGCAAATAGATCACTTTTAAAACAATCTCATTTGGAATAATCGTTAACAAAACTACGTTATAAACGTCACACTACGGAGAACCCGTTATGTAACTACTTGTTATAAGATATTCACGGCAAATAGAGCACTTTTAAAACCATTTCATTTGGAATAATGGTTAACAAATCTACGTTATAAACGTCACACTGTACGGAGAACCCTTTATGTAATTACTTGTTATAAGATATTCACGGCAAATAGAGCACCTTTAAAACCATCACATTTGGAATAATGGATAACAAATATACTTTTAAAACGTCACACTGTAAGGAGAACCCTTTATGTAACTACTTTTTATAAGATATTCACGGCAAATAGAGCACTATTAAAACCATCTCATTTTGAATAATGGTTAAAAATATATGTTATATACGTCACACTGTACTGAGAACTCTTTATGTAACTTCTTGTTATTAGATATTCACGGCAAACTGAGCACTTTTAAAACCATCTCATTTGGAATAATGGTTAACAAATGTACTTTATAAACGCCACACTGTACGGAGAACCCTTTATGTAACTACTTGTATTAAAACATTCACGGCAATTAGAGCACTTTTAAAACCATCTCATTTGGAATAATGGTTAACAAATATACGTTATATACGTCACACTGTACGGAGAACCCTTTATGTAACTACTTGTAATAAGATATTCACAGCAATTTTAAACCCATCTCATTTGGAATAATTGTTAACAAATATACGTTATTAACGTCTAACTGTACGGGAACTTTTGATGTAACTACCTGTTATAAGATATTCACGGCAAATAGAAAACTTTTAAAACCATCTCAATTGGAATAATGTTTAAAAAATATACGTTATAAACGTCACACAGTATGGAGAACACTTAATGTAACTATATGTTATAAGATATTCACTGCAAACAGCGCACTTTTAAAACCATCTCATTTTGAATAATGGTTAAAAAATATACGTTTTAAACGTCACACTGTACGGATATCCCTTAATGTAACAACTTGTTATAAGATATTCACGGCAATTTGAGCACTTTTAAAACTATCACATTTGGAATAATGGTTAACAAATATACTTTAAAAACGTCACACTGTACGGAGAACCCTTTATGTAACTAATTGTTATAAGATATTCATAGCAAATAGAGCACTTTTAAAACCATCTCATTTGGAATAATGGTTAACAAATATACGTTATAAACGTCACACTGAACGGAGAAATCCTTTATGTAACTACTTGTTTTAAGATATTCACAGCACTTTTAAAGCCATCCCATTTGGAATAATGGTTTACAAATATACGTTACAAACATCACACTGTACAGAGAACACTTTACGTAACTACTTGTTATAAGATATTCACGGAAAACAAAGCGCTCCCAAAACCATCTAATTTGGAATAATGTTTAACAAATATACATTATAAAAGTCACACTGTACGGAGAAACCTTTATGTAACTACTTGTTATAAGACATTCACGGCAAATAGTTCACTTTCAAAACTATCTCATTTGGAATAATGGTTAACAAATATTCGTTATAAACGTCACACCGTACGGAGAACTCTTTATGTAACTACTTGTTATAAGATATTCACGGCAAATAAAGCACTATAAAACCATCTCATTTGGAATAATGGTTAACAAATATACGTTATAAACATCACACTGAACGGAAAACCGTTTATGTAATTACTTGTTATAAGACATTCACGGCACTTTTAAAACCATCACATTTGGAATAATGGTCAACAAATATACGTTATAAAGGTCACATTGTACGGAGAATCCTTTATGTAACTACTTGTTATAAGATATTCACGGCAAATTGAGCACTTTAAAACCATCACATTTGGAATAATGGTTTACAAATATACGTTATAAATGTCACACTGAACGGAGAACCCTTTATGTAACTACTTGTTATAAGATATTCACGGCAAATAGATCACTATAAAACCATCGCGTTTGGAATAATGGTATACAAATAAAAATTAAAAAACTACAAACTTTACTGAGATAAAATTTATGTAACTACTTGTTATAAGATATCCTCGGCAAATAGAGCACTTTTAAAACCATCTCATTTGGAATAATGGTAAACAAATATACTTTATCAACGTCAAACTGTACGGAGAACCTTTTATGTAACTACTTGTTTAAAAGATATTCACGGCAAAAAAAAACACTTTTAAAACTATCTCATTTGGAATAATGTTTAACAAATATACTTTATAAAAGTCACACTGTACGGAGAACCCTTTATGTAACTACTTGTTATAAGACATTCACGGCAAATAGATCACATTCAAAACTATCTCATTTGGAATAATGGTAAACAAATATTCGTTATAAAAGTCACACCGTACGGAGAACCCTTTATGGAACTACTTGTTATAAGATATTCACGGCAAATAGAGCACTATAAAACCATCTCGTTTGGAATAATGGTTAACAAATATACGTTATAAACATCACACTGTACGGAGAACCCTTTATGGAACTACTTGTTATAATATATTCACGGCAAATTGAGCACTTTATAACCATCTCATTTGGAATAATGATTTTTAAATATACGTTATAAAGGTCACATTGTACGGAGAACCCTTTATGTAACTACTTGTTATAAGATATTCACGGTAAATTGAGTACTTTTATAAACCATCTCATTTGGAATAATGGTTAACATATATACGATATAAACGTCACACTGTACTGAGATACCCTTTTGTAACTACTTGTTATAAGACATTCACGACAATAGATCACTTTCAAAACTATCTCATTTGGAATAATGGTTAACAAATATACATTATAAAAGTCACACTGTACGGAGAACCCTTTATGCAACTACTTGTTATAAAACATTCACGGCAAATAGATCACATTTAAAACAATCTCATTTGAAATAATGGTTAACAAAACTACGTTATAAACGTCACACTGTACGGAGAACCCGTTATGTAACTACTAGTTAGATATTCACGGCAAATAGAGCACTTTTAAAACCATCTCATTTGGAACAATGGTTATCAAAACTACGTTATAAACGGCACACTGTATGGAGAACCCGTTATGTAACTACTTGTTATAAGATATTCACGGCAAATAGAGCACTTTTAAAACCATATCATTTGGAATAATGGTTAACAAATATACATTATTAACGTCTAACTGTACGGAGAACCCTTTATGTAACTATTTGTTATAAGGTATTCAAGGCAAATAGAGCACTTTTAAAACAATACTTTTGGAATAATTTTTAACAAATATACGTTATATACATCTCACTGTACGGAGAACCCTTTATGTGACTACTTGGTATAAGATATTCACGGAACTTTTAATAACATCTCATTTGCAATAATAGTTAACAAATATACGTTATAAATGCCACACTGTACGGAGAACCCTTTATGTAACTTCATGTTATAAGATATTCACGGCTGATAGAGAACTTTAAAAACCATCATTTTTTTTTAATAATGGTAAACATATTAACTTTATATACGTCACACCGAACTGAGAACCCTTTATGTAACTACTTGTTATAAGATATTCACTGCAAATAGAGCACTTTTAAAACCATCTCATTAGGAATAATCGTTATCAAATATACGTAAAAAACGTCACACTGTAAGGAGAACACTTTATGTACCTACTTGTAATAAGATATTCACGGCAATTTTAAAACCATCTCATTTGGAATAATTGTTAACAAATATACGTTATTAACGTCTAACTGTACGGAGAAATTTTGATGTAAGTACTTGTAATACGATATTCACGGACTTTATAAAACCATCAGATTTGGAATAATGTTTAACAAATATACGTTATAAACGTCACACTGTACGGAGAACCCTTTATGTAATTAAGTATTATAAGATATCGACGGCAAATAGAGCATATTTAAAACCATCTCATTTGGAATAATGGTTAACAAATATACGTTATAAACGTCACAGTGTACGGAGAACCATTTATGTAACAACTTGTTATAAGATATTCAAGGCAAATAGAGCACTTATAAAAACAAGTCATTTTGAATAATGGTTAACAAATATACGTTATAAACGTCACACTGTACGGAGAACCCTTTATGTAACTACATGTTATATGACATTCACGGCAAATAGAGCGCTTTTAAAACCATCCCATTTGGAATAATGGTTAACAAATATACGTTATAAACGTCACACTGTACGGAGAACCCTTTATGTAACTACTTGTAATAAGATATTCACGGCACTTTTAAAACCATCTCATTTGGAATAATAGTTAACAAATATACATTATTAACGTCTAACTGTACGGAGAACTTTTTATGTAACTACTTGTTATAAGATATTCACGGCAAATAGAAAACTTTTAAAACCATCTCAATTGGAATAATGTTTAAAAAATATACGTTATATACGTCACACAGTACGGAGAACACTTAATGTAACTATATGTTATAAGATATTCACGGCAAACAGCGCACTTTTAAAACCATCTCATTTTGAATAATGGTTAAAAAATATACGTTTTAAACGTCACACTGTACGGAGATCCCTTAATGTAACAACTTGTTATAAGATATTCACGGCAAATAGAGCACTATAAAACCATCTCATTTGGAATAATGGTTAACAAATATACGTTATAAACATCACACTGTACGGAGAACCCTTTATGGAACTACTTGTTATAAGATATTCAAGGCAAATTGAGCACTTTATAACCATCTCATTTGGAATAATGGTTATTAAACATACTTTATAAAGGCCACATTGTACGGAGAACCCTTTATGTAACTACTTGTTATAAGATATTCACGGCAAATTGAGTACTTTTAAAAACCATCTCATTTGGAATAATGGTTAACATATATACGATATAAACGTCACACTGTACTGAGATCCCCTTTTGTAACTACTTGTTATAAGATATTCCCGGCTAATAGCGCACTTTTAAAACCATCTCATTTGGAATAATGGTTAACAAATATACTTTATAAACGTCACACTGTACGGAAAACCTTTTATGTAACTACTTGTTATAAGACATTCACGGCAAATAGATCACTTTCAAAACTATCTCATATGGAATAATGGTTAACAAATATACGTTATAAACGTCACACCGTACGGAGAGCCCTTTATGTAACTACTTGTTATAAGATATTCACTGCAAATAGAGAAATTTTTAAACCATCTCATTTGGAATAATGGTTAACAAATATACGTTATAAACGTCACACTGTACGGAGAACCCACTATGTAATTATTTGCTATAAGATATTTACGGCAAATAGAGCACATTTAAAACCATTTCATTTGTAATAAGGTGTAACAAATATACTTTAAAAACGTCACACCGTACAGATAACCCTTTATGTAACTCCTTGTTATAAGATATTCACGGCAAATAGAGCACTATAAAACCATCTCATTTGGAATAATGGTTAACAAATATACGTTATAAACATCACACTGTACGGAGAACAGTTTATGGAACTACTTGTTATAAAAATATTCACGGCAAATTGAGCACTTTATAACCATCTCATTTGTAATAATGGCTATTAAATATACGTTATAAAGGTCAAATTGAACGGAGAACCCTTTATGTAACTACTTGTTATAAGATATTCACGGCAAATTGAGTACTTTTAAAAACCCTCTCATTTGGAATAATGGTTAACATATATACGATATAAATGTCACAATGTACTGAGATCCCCTTTTGTAACTACTTGTTATAAGATATTCCCGGCAAATAGAGCACTTTTAAAACCATCTCATTTGGAATAATGGTTAACAAATATACGTTATAAACGTCTCACTGAACGGAGAAATTATTTATGTAACTACTTGTTTTAAGATATTCACAGCACTTTTAAAGCCATCCCATTTGGAATAATGGTTTACAAATATACGTTACAAACATCAAACTGTACAGAGAACACTTTACGTAACTACTTGGATATAGATATTCACGGCAAACAGAGCGCTCTTAAAACCATCTAATTTGGAATAATGTTTAACAAATATACATTATAAAAGTCACACTGTACGGAGAAACCTTTATGTAATTAGTTCACTTTCAAAACTATCTCATTTTGAATAATGGTTAACAAATATTCGTTATAAACGTCACACCGTACGGAGAAAACTTTATGTAACTACTTGTTATAAGATATTCACGGCAAATAAGCACTATAAAACCATCTCATTTGGAATAATGGTTAACAAATATACGTTATAAACGTAACACTGAACGGATAACCGTTTATGTAATTACTGTTATAAGACATTCACGGCACTTTTAAAACCATCACATTTGGAATAATGGTCAACAAATATACGTTATAAAGGTCACATTGTACGGAGAATCCTTTATGTAACTACTTGTTATAAGATATTCACGCAAATTGAGCACTTTAAAACCATCTCATTTGGAATAATGGTTTACAAATATACGTTATAAACGTCACACTGAACGGAGAACCCTTTATGTAACTACTTGTTATAAGATATTCACGGCAAATAGATCACTATTAAACCATTCGTTTGGAATAATGGTATACAAATAAAAATTAAAACTCAAACTTACTGAGATCCAATTTATGTAACTTCTTGTTATAAGATATCCCGGCAAATAGAGCACTTTAAAAACCATCTCATTGAATAATGGTAAACAAATATACGTTATAAACATCACACTGTACGGAGAACCCTTTATGAACTACTTGTTATAAGATATTCACGGCAAATTGAGCACTTTATAACCATCTCATTTGGAATAATGGTTTTTAAATATACGTTATAAAGGTCACATTGTACGGAGAACCCTTATGTAACTACTTGTTATAAGATATTCACGGTAAATTGAGTACTTTTATAAACCATCTCATTTGCATAATTGTTACATATATACGATATAAACGTCACACTGTACTGAGATCCCTTTGTAACTACTTGTTATAAGATATTCCCGCAAATAGTGCACTTTTAAAACCATCTCATTGGAATAATGGTTAACAAATATACTTTATAAACGACACACTGTACGTAGAACCTTTTATGTAACTACTTGTTATAAGATATTCACGGCAAATTGAGCACTTTATAACCATCTCATTTGGATAATGTTTTAATATACGTTATAAAGGTCACAGTGTACGGAGAACCCTTTTGTAACTACTTGTATAAGATATTCCCGGCAAATTGAGTACTTTTAAAAACCATCTCATTTGGAATAATGGTTAACATATATACGATATAAACGTCATACTGTACTGAGATACCCTTTTGTAACTACTTGTTATAAGACATTCACGACAATAGATCACTTTCAAAACTATCTCATTTGGAATAATGGTTAACAATATACATTATAAAAGTCACACTGTACGGAGAACCCTTTATGCAACTACTTGTTATAAAACATTCACGGCAATAGATCACTTTTAAAACATCTCATTGAAATAATGGTAACAAAACTACGTTATAAACGTCACACTGTACGGAGAACCCGTTATGTAACTACTAGTTAGATATTCACGGCAATAGAGCACTTTTAAAACCATCTCATTTGGAATAATGGTTATCAAAACTACGTTATAAAGGCACACTGTATGGAGAACCCGTTATGTAACTACTTGTATAAGATATTCACGGCAAATAGAGCACTTTTAAAACCATCTCATTGAATAATGGTTAACAAATATACGTTATAACGTCACACTGTACGGAGTAGCTTTATGTAACTACATTAGATATTCACGGCAAATAGAGCACTTTTAAAACCATCTCATTTGAATAATGGTTAACAAAAATATACGTTATAAAAGTCACACTGTACGGAGAAACCCTTTACGTAACTTCTTGTTATAAGATATTCACGGCAAACTGAGCACTTTTAAAACCATCTCATTGGAATAATGGTTAATAAATATACTTTATAAACGCCACACTGTACGGAGAATCATTTATGTAACTACTTGTAATAAAACATTCACGGCAATTAGAGCACATTTAAAACCATCTCATTGGAATGATGGTTAACAAATATACGTTTAAACGTCACAGTGTACGGAGAACCCAATTGTTATAAGATATCACCACAAATAGAGCACTTATAAAAACAAGTCATTATGAATAATGGTTAACAAATATACGTTATAAACGTCACACTGTACGGAGAACCCTTTATGTAACTACCTGTTATATGACATTCACGGCAAATTGAGCGCTTTTAAAACAATCCCATTTGGAATAATGGTTAACAAATATACGTTATAAACGTGACACTGTACGGAGAATCCCTTTATGTAACTACTTGTAATAAGATATTCACGGCACTTTTAAAACCATCTCATTTGGAATAATAGTTAACAAATATACATTATTAACGTCTAACTGTACGGAGAACGTTTTATGTAACACTTGTTATAAGATATTCACGGCAAATAGAAAACTTTTAAAACCATCTCAATTGGAATAATGTTTAAAAAATATACGTTATATACGTCACATAGTACGAAGAACACTTAATGTAACTATGTGTTATAAAATATTCACGGCAAACAGCGATCTTTTAAAACCATCTCATATTGAATAATGGTTAAAAAATATACGTTTTAAACGTCACATTGTACGGAGAACCCTTTATGTAACTACTTGTTATAAGATATTCACGGCAAATTGAGTACTTTTAAAAACCATCTCATTTGAAATAATGGTTAACATATATACGATATAAACGTCACACTGTACTGAGATCCCCTTTTGTAACTACTTGTTATAAGATATTCCCGGCAAATAGAGCACTTTTAAAACCATCTCATTTGGAATAATGATAAAGAAATAAACTTTATAAACGTCACACCGTACGGAGAACCCATAATGTAACTACTAGTTATAATATATTCACGGCAAATAGAGCACATTTAAAACCATTTCATTTGGAATAATGTGTAACAAATATACTTTATATACGTCACACCGTACGGATAACTCTTTATGTAACTAATTGTTATAAGATATTCACGGCAAATAGAGTACTTTTAAAAACCATCACATTTGAAATAATGGTTAATATATATACGATATAAACGTCACACTGTACTGAGATCCCCTTTTGTAACTACTTGATATAAGATATTCCCGGCAAATAGAGCACTTTTAAAACCATCTCATTAGTATAATGGGTAACAAATATACGATATAAACGTCACACTGTACGGAGAACCCTTCATGTAACTAAATGTTATAAGTTATTCACCGCTGATTGAGCACTTTAAAAACCATCTCATTTTGAATAATGTTAAACAAATTAATTTTATATACGTCACACCGAACTGAGAATTCTTTATGTAACTACTTGTTGTAAGATATTCACGGCAAATAGAGCACTTTTAAAACCTTCTCATTAGGAATAAAGATTAACAAATATACGTTATAAACGTCACACTGTACGGAAATCCCTTTTTTGTAACTACTTGTAATATGATATTCACGGCACTTTCAAAACCATCCCTTTTGGAATAATGGTTAACAAATATACGTTATAAACGTCACACTGTACGGAGAACCCTTTATGTAACAACTTGTTAGATATTCACGGCACTTTTAAAACCATCTCATTTCGAATAATGTTTAACAAATATACGTTATAAACGTCACACTGTACGGAGAACACTTTATGTATCTACTTGTAATAAGATATTCACGGCACTTTTAAAACCATCTCATTTGGAATAATGGTTAACAAATATACTTTATAAAAGTCACACTACACGGAGAACCCTTTATGTAAAAACTTTAAAAAAGATATTCACTTCAAATAGAGCACTTTTAAAACCATCAAATTTGGAATAATGGTTAACACATATACGATTTAAACGTCACATAGTACGGAGAAATATTTATGTAACAACGTGTTAGATATTCACGGCACTTTTAAAATCATCTCATTTGGAATAATGGTTAACATATACACGTTATAAACGTCACACTGTATGGAGAACTATTTATGTAACTACTTGTTATAAGATATTCACGGCACTTTTAAAACCATCTCATTTGGAATAATGTTTAACAAATATACGTCACAAACGTCACACTCTACGGAACATTCTTTATGTAACTACTTGTTATAAGATATTAAAGGCACTTTTAAAACCATGTCATTTGGAATAATGGTTAACAAATATACTTTATAAACGTCACACTGTCCGGAGAACCCTTTATGTAACTACTTGTTATAAGATATTCACGGCAAAAAGATCATTTTTAAAACCATCTCATTTGGAATAATATTTAACAAATATACGTTATAAACGTCACACTGTGCGGAGAACCCTTTATGTAACTACTTGTTATATAATATTCCCGGCAAATATAGCACATTTAAAACCATCTCATTTGGAATAATGGGGAACAAATATACGTTATAAACGTCACACTGAGCGGAGAACACTTTATGTAATTAATTTTTATAAGAAATTCACGGTAACTAGAGCACTTTTAAAACCATCTCTTTTGGAATAAAGGTTAACAAATATACGTTATAAACGTCACACTTTAGGGGAATATTTAAGTAACTACTTGTTATAAGATATTAACGGCACTTTTATAACAAACTCGTTTGGAATAATGGTAATCAAATATACGTTATAATCGTCACACTGTACGGTGAACCCTTTAGGTAACTACATGTTATAAGCTATTCACGGCAAATAGAGCACTTTTAAAACCGTCTTATTTAAAATAATGGTTAACAAATATACGTTATAAACGTCACACTATACGGAGAACCCCTTATGTAACTACATAATATATATTCACGGCACTTTTAAAACCATCTCATAAGGAATAATGGTTAACAAATATACGTTATAAACGTCAAACTGTACCCAGAACATTTATGTAACTACACGTTAGATATTCACAGCACTTTTAAAACCATCACATTTGGAATCATGGTTAACAAATATACGTTATAAACGTCACACTGTACGGAGACAACCTTTATGTAACCTCTTGTTATAAGATATTCACGGCAAATATAGCACTTTAAAAACCATCTGCTTTGGTATAATGGTT
Organism: Dryococelus australis; assembly: GCA_029891345.1. NCBI lineage: Eukaryota > Metazoa > Arthropoda > Insecta > Phasmatodea > Phasmatidae > Dryococelus > Dryococelus australis. Next base: position 292,817,396 of record CM057009.1, on the reverse strand, counting down.
AACATATATACTTTATAAACGACACAATATACGGAGAACCCATTATGTAACTACTTGTTATAAGGTATTCACGGCAAATAGAGCACTTTTAAAACCATCTCATTTGAAATAATGGTTAATAAATATACGTTATAAACGTCACACTGTACGGAGAACCCTTTATGTAACTATTCGTTATAAAATATTCACGGCAAATAGAGCATTTTTAAAACTGTCTCAATTGGAATAATTGTTAACAAATATTCTTTATAAACGTCACACTGTACGGAGTACGCTTTATGTATCTACTTGTTATAAGATATTCACGTCAAATAGAGCAGTTTTAAAACCATCTCATTTGGAATAATGGTTAACAATTATACGTTATAAACGTCGCACTGTACGGAGAAACTTTTATGTAACTACTTGTTATAAGATATTAACGGAAAAAAGAGCACTTTTCAAACCAACTCATTTTGAATAATGTTTAACACATATACGTTATAATCGTCACATTCTACGGAGAACCCTTTATATAACTACTTGTTTTAAGATATTCACGGCACTTTAAAAACAATTTCATTTGGATTAATGGTTAACAAATATACGTTATAAACGTCACACTGAAGGAAGAATTCTTTATGTAACTACTGTTATCAGATATTCACTGAAAATATAACACTTTAAAACAAAATTAATTTGTAAAAATGAATAACAAATATACGTTATAAACGTCACACTGAACGGAGAACCCTTTATATAACTACTTGTTATAAGATATTCACGCCAAATAGGGCACTTTTAAAACCATCTCATTTTAAATAATGTTTGACAAATGTACGTTTTAAACGTCACTCTGAACGGAGAACACTTTATGTAACTACCTTTTATAAGATATTCACGGCAAATAGAGCACTTTTAAAACCATCTCTTTTGGAATAATACTTAACCAATATACGTTATGAAAGTCAAACTGTACGGAGAACCCTTTATGTAACGACTTGTTATAAGATATTCACGTTAAAAAGAGCACTTTTATAACCATCTCATTTGGAATAATGGGTAACAAATATACGTTATAAACGTCACACTGTACGGAGAACCCTTTATGTAACTACTTGTTATATTATATTCACGGCAAATAGAGATCTTTTTAAACCATCTCATTTGGAATAATCGGTAACAAATATACGTTATAAACGTCACACTGTACGAAGAACCCTTAATATAATTACTTGTTATAAGATCTTCACGGAAAAATGGAGTACTTTTCAAACCATCTCATTTGGAATAATGGTTAACAAATATACGTTATGAACGTCACACTTTAAGAAGTACCCTTTATGTAACTACTTGTTATAAGATATTCACTGCAAAAAGAGCACTTGTTAAACCATCTCATTTGAAATAATGGGTAACAAATATACGTTATAAACGTCACACGGTAAGGTGATCCCTTTATGTAACTATTTGTTATAAGATATTCAAGGCTCTTTAAAACCATCTCATTTGGAGTAATGGATAACAAATATACTTTATAAACGTCACACTATACGGAGAATCCTTTATGTAACTACTTTATATAAGATATTCACGGCAAATAGTGCACTTTTAAAACCATCTCATTTGGAATAATGGTTAACACCTATACGATATAAACGTCACACTGTACGGAGAACCCTTTATGTAACTACTTGTTAGTTATTCACGGCACTTTTAAAACCATCTCATTTGGAATAATGGTTTACAAATATACGTTATAAACGTCACACTGTATGGAGAACCCTTTATGTAACTACTTGTAATAAGATATTCACGGCATTTTAAAAAAAATCTCATTTGGAATAATGGTTAACAAATATACGTTATAAACGTCACACTCTACGGAAATCTCTTTATGTAACTACTTGTTATAAGATATTCACGGCACTTTTAAAACCATCTCATTTGGTATAATGGTCAACAAATATACGTTATAAACGTCACACTGTACGGAGAACCCTTTATGTAACTACTTGTTATAAGATATTCACGGCAAATAGAGCACTTTTCAAACCATCTCATTTGGAATAATGGTTAACAAATATACGTTATGAACGTCACACTGTACGGAGAACCCTTTATGTAACTACTTGTTATATTATATTCACGGCAAATAGAGATCTTTTTAAACCAACTCATTTGGAATAATCGGTAACAAATATACGTTATAAACGTCACACTGTACGGAGAAATATTTATGTAACTACTTGTTATAAGATATTCACGGCAAATAGAGCACTTAAAAAACCTTATGATTTGGAATAATGGGTAACAAATATACGTTATAAAAGTCACACTGTACGAAGAACCCTTTATGTTACTATTTGTTATAAGATATATTTACGGCAAATAGAGCACTTTTAAAACCATCTCATTTGGAATAATGGGCAACAAATATACGTTATAAACGTCACACTGTACGGAGAACCCTTTATGTAAATACTTGTTATAAGATATTAACGTCAAATAGAGCACTTTTAAAAACCATTTCATTTGGAATAATGGGTAATAAATATACGTTATAAACGTCACACTTTATGGAGATACCTTTATGTGTTTACTTGTTATAATACATTCACGGCTCTTTAAAACCATCTAATTTGGAGTAATGGTTAACAAATATACTTTATAAACGTCACAATGTACGGAGAACACATTATGTAACTACTTGTTATGAGATATTCACTGCAAATTGAGCACTTTAAAACCATCTCATTTGGAATAATGGTTTACAAATATACGTTATAAACGTCACACTGAACGGAGAACCCTTTATGTAACTACTTGTTATAAGATATTCACTGCACTTTTAAAACCTTCTCATTTGGAATAATTGGTAACAAATATACGTTATAAACGTCACATTGTACGGAGAACACTTTATGCAACTAATTGTTAAAAGTTATTCACGGCAAAGAGAGCACTTCTAAAACGATCTCCTGCAATAATGGTTAACAAATATACGTTATAAACGTCACACTGTACGGAGAATTCTTTATGTAACTACTTGTGATAAGATATTCATGCCAAATAGACCACTTTTAAAACCATCTCATGCAATAATGGCTAACAAATATACGTTATAAACTTCAAACAGTACGGAGAACCCTTTATTTAACTACGTATTATAAAATACTCACGGCACTTTTACAACACCTTATTTGGAATAATGGTTAACAAATAAACGTTATAAACGCCACACTGTACTGAGAACCCTTTATGTGATCTCTTGTTATAAGTTATTCACGGCAAATAGAGCATTTTTAAAACAATCTGATTCCGAATAATGGTTAACAAATATACGTTACAAACGTCACACTGTACAGAGAACCCTTTATGTAACTACTTGTAATAAGATATTCACGGCACTTTTAAAACCATTTCATTTGGAAGAATGATTAAAAAATATACGTTATAAACGTCACACTCTACGGAGAAACCTTTATGTAACTACTTGTTATAAGATATTCACGGCACTTTTAATACCATCTCATTTGGAATAATGGTTAATTAATATACGTTATAAATGTCACTCTGTACGGAGAAACCTTTATGTAACTACTTGTTATTTCATATTAACGGCAAATAGAGCACTTTTAAAACCATCTCATTTTGAATAATGTTTAACAAATATACGTTACAAACGTCACATTCTACGGAGAACCCTTTATATAACTACATGTTATAAGATATTCACTGCACTTTTAAAACCATCACATTTTAAATAATGGTTAACAAATACACGTAATAACCGTCACACTGTACGGAGAACCCTTTATGTAAATTCTTAGTTAGATATTCGGTGCACTTTTAAAACATTCTCATTTGGAATAGTAGTTATCAGATATACGTTATAAACGTCACACTGTACGGAGAACCCTTTATGTAACTACTTGTAATACGATATTCACGGCACATTTAAAACCATCTCATTTCGAATAATGGTTAACAAATATACGATATAAACGTCACACTCAACGGAGAAACCTTTATGTAACAACTTGTTATAAGATAATAACTACAATTTTAATACCATCTCATTTGGAATAATGGTTAACACATATACTTCATAAACGTCACTATGTACGGAGAACCCTTTGTGTAATTAGTTGTTATAAGATATTCACGGCAAATAGAGCACATTTATAACCATCTCATTTGGAATATTGGTTAACTGATATAGGTTATAAACGTCACACTTTACCGAGAACCCTTTATGTAACTACATGTTATAAGATATTCACTGCACTTTTAAAACCATCACATTTGGAATAATGGTTAACAAATATACGTTATAAACGTCACACTGTACGCAGAACCCTTTATGTAAATTCTTTGTTAGATATTCGGTGCACTTTTAAAACCATCTCATTTGGAATAGTTGTTATCAGATATACGTTATAAACGTCACACTGTACGGAGAACCCTTTATGTAACTACTTGTAATACGATATTCACGGCACTTTTAAAACCATCTCAATTAGAATAATGGTTAACAAATATACGTTGTAAACGTCACACTCAACGGAGAAACTCTTATGTAACTAATTGTTATAAGATATTCACGACACTTTTAATACCATCTCATTTGGAATAATGGTTAACTAATATACGTTATTAACGTCACACTCTACGGAGAAACCATTATGTAACTACTTGTTAGAAGATATTCACGGCACTTTTAATACCATCTCATTTGGAATAATGGTTAAATAATATACGTTATAAACGTCACACTGTACGCAGAACCCTTCATGTAACTACTTGTTATAAGTTATTCACGGAAAATATAACACATTTAAAACCATCTGATTTGAAAAAATGGTTTATATATATACGTTATTAACGTCACTCTGTATGGAGAACCCTGTATGTAACTACTTGTTATAAGATATTAACAGCATATAGAGCACTTTTAAAACCATCGCTTTTGGAATAATGGTTGGCAGATGTATGTTATAAACGTCACTCTGAACGGAGAACACTTTATGTACCTACTTGTTATAAGATATTCTCGGCAAAAAGAGCACTTTTAAAAACATCTCATTTTGAATAATAGATAACAAATATACGTTATAAACGTCACACTGTACGGAGTAACCTTTATGTAACTACTTGTTATAAGATATTCACGGCACTTTAAAAACAATCTCATTTGGAATAATGGTTAACATATATACGTTATAAACGTCACACTGTACGGAGAACCCTTTATGTAAATACCTGTTAGATATTCGGGGCATTTTTAAAACCATCTCATTTGGAATAGTAGTTATCAGATATACGTTATAAACGTCACACTGTACGGAGAACCCTTTATGTAACTACTTGTAATAAGATATTCACGGCACTTTTAAAACCATCTTATTTGGAATAATGGTTAACAAATATACGTTATAAACGTCACACTCAAGGAGAAACCTTTATGTAACTACTTGTTATATGATATTCACGGCACATTTAATACCATCTAATTTGGAATAATGGTTAACAAATATACGTTATAAACGTCACACTGTACGGAGAACCCTTTCGTATAATTAGTTTTTATAAGATATTCACTGCAAATAGAGCACTTTTAAAACCATCTCATTTGAAATAATGGTTAACTAATTTACGTTATAAAACGTCACACTGTACGCAGAACCCTATATGTAACTAATTGTTATAAGATATTAACGCCAATTTTAAAACCATCTCATTTTAAATAATGGTTAACAAATATACGTTATAAACGTCACACTCTACGGAGAACCCTTTATGTAACGAGTTGTTATAAGATATTCACGGCACTTTTAATACCATACAATCTCATTTGGAATAATGGTTAACAAATATACGTTATGAACGACACACTGTACGGAGAACACTTTATGTAACTACTTGTTATAAGATATTCACGGCAAAAAGAGCACTTTTAAAACCATCTCATTTTGAATAATGGATAACAAATATACGTTATAAACTTCACAATGTACGGAGAACCCTTTATGTTACTATTTTTTATAAGATATATTTACGGCAAATAGAGCACTTTTAAAACCATCTCATTTATAATAATGGGTAACAAATATACGTTATAAACGTCACACTGTACGGAGAACCCTTTATGTAAATACATGTTATAAGATATTCACGGCCAATAGAGATATTTTAAAAACCATCTCATTTGGAATAATGGGTAATAAATATACTTTATAAACGTCACACTTTATGGAGATACCTTTATGTATTTACATGTTATAATATATTCACGGCTCTTTTAAAACCATCTCATTTGGAGTAATGGTTAACAAATATTCTTGATAAACGTCACACTGAACGGAGAACCCTTTATGTAACAACTTGTTATAAGATATTCACATCAAATAGAGCAATTTTAAAAACATCTCATTTGGAATAATGGTTAACAAACACAAATTTAAAACTACAAACTGTACGGAGATCCCATTCATGTAACTACTTGTTATACGATATTAACAGCAAATAGAGCACTTTTAAAACCATCTTATTTGGAGTAATGGTTAACAAATATACGTTATAAACGTCACACTCTACGAAGAAACCTTTATCGAACTACTTGTCATAAGATATTAAGGGCAAATAGAGCACTTTTAAAACCATGTCATATGGAATAATGGTTAACAAATATACGTTATAAACGTCACACTGTACTGAGAATCCTTTATGTAACTACTTGTTATAAGATATTCACGGCACATTGAAAACCATCTTATTTGGAATAATGGTTAATAAATATCCGTTATAAACGTCACAATGTACGGAGAACCCTTTATGTAACTACTTGTTATAAGATATTCACGGCACTTTTAAAACCGTCTCATTTGGAATAATGGTTAGCAAATATACGTTATAAACGTCACACTGTACGGTGAACCTTTTATGTAAATACTTGTTATAAGATATTCACGGCAAACAGAGAACTTTTAAAACCATCAGATTTGGAATAATGGTTGACAAATAAACGTTATATACGTCACACTGTATGGAGAACACTTTATGTAACTACTTGTTATAAGATATTCACTGCAAATAGAGCACTTATAAAAAAACTCATTTGGAATAATGGTTAAAAAATATACGTTATAAACGTCACACTATACGGAGAACCCTTTATGTAACTACTTGTTAGATATTCACGGCACTTTTAAACCAACTCAATTGGAATCATGGTAAACAAATGTACGTTATAAACGTCACACTGTACGGAGAACCCTTTATGTAAATACTTGTTATAAGAATTTAATGGCCAATTGTAGCACTTTTAAAAACATCTCATATGGAATAATGGTTGACAAATATACGTTATAAACGTCACACTGTACGGAGAATAATTTATGTAAATACTTAATAGATATCCACGGCACTTATAAAACCATGTCAATTCAAATAATGGAAAACAAATATACGTTATAAACGTCACAATGTTCGGAGAACCCTTCATGTAAATACTTGTTTTAAGATATTCACGGCAAATAGAGCACTTTTAAAACCATCTCATTTGTAATAATACTTAACGTATATACGTTATAAACGTCACACTGTACGGAGAACCCTTTATATAACAACTTTGTTATAAGATATTCACGGCACTTTTAAAACCATCTCATTTGTAATAATGGTTTAACAAATATACGTTATAAACGGCACACTGTACGGAGAACCCTTTATGTAATTACTTGTTAGATATTCACGGCACTTTTAAAACCATCTTATTTGGAATAATGGTTTATCGACAAATATACTTTATAAACGTCACACTATAAGGAGAACACTTTAAATAATTACTTGTTATAAGATATTCACGGCAAATAGAGCACTTTTAAAACCATCTCTTTTAGAATAATGGTTGACAAATTAACGTAATAAACGTCACACTGTACAGAGAACCCATCATGTAACTACTTGTTATAAGATATTCACGGCAGTTTTAAAACCATCTCATTTGGAATAATGGTTAAGAAATATACGTTATAAACGTCACACTGTACGGAGAACCCTTTATGTAACTATTTGTTAGATATTCACGGCACTTTTAAAGCCATCTTATTTGGAATAATGGTTTATCGACAAATATACTTTTTAAACGTCACACTATAAGGAGAACACTTTAAATAATTACTTGTTATAAGATATTCACGGCAAATAGAGCACTTTTAAAACCAACACTTTTGGAATAATGGTTGACAAATTAACGTAATAAACGTCACACTGTACAGAGAACCCATTATGTAACTACTTGTTATAAGATATTAACGGCAAATAGAGCACTTTTAAAAGCATCTAATTTGGAATAATATTTAACAAATATACGTTATAAACGTCACACTGTACGGTGAACCCTTTATGTAAATACTTGTTTTAAAATATTCACGCCAAAGAGAGCATTTTTAATACCATCTCATTTGAAATAATGGTTATCTAATATACGTTATAAACGTCACAATGAACGGAGAACGCTTTATGTAACTACTTGTTATAAGATTTCACGGCAAATAGAGCACATTTAAAACAATCACATTTGGAATAATGGTTAAAAAATATACTTTATAAACGTCACACTGTACGGATAACCCTTTATGTAACTACTTGTTAGAAGATATTCACTGCAAATAGAGCACTTTTAAAACCATCTCATTTTCAATAATGGTTAACAAATATACGTTATAAACGTCACACTGTACGGAGAATCCTTTATGTAACTACTTGTTATATGATATTCACTACACTTATAAAACCATCTTATTTGGAATAATGGTTAACAAATATACGTTATAAACGTAACACTGTACGGAGAACCCTTTATTTAATTACTTGTTATAAGATATTCACGGCAAATAGAGCACTTTTAAAACCATCCCATTTGGAATATTGGTTGACAAATATACGTTATAAACGCCACACTCTACGGAGAACCCTTTATGTAACAACTTGTTATAAGATATTAACGGCAAATAGAGCACTTTTTAAACCATCACATTTTGAATAATGGTTAACAAATATACGTTTTAAACGTCACACTCTTCGCAGAACCCTTTATGTAACTTCTGTTATAAGATATTCACGGCACTTTTAAAACCATCACTTTTGGAATAATGGTTAAAAAATATACGTTATAAACGTCATACTGTACGGAGATCCCTTTATGTAACTACTAGTTATAAAATATTCACGGCAAATAGAGCACTTTTAAAACCATCTCATTTGGAATAATGGGTAACAAATATACGTTATAAATGTCACACTGTACGGTGAACCCTTTATATAAATTCTTGTTATAAGATATTCACGACAAATAGAGCACTTTTAAAACCATCTCATTTGGAATAATAGTTAACAAATATACTTTATAAACGATACACTGTACTAATAACCCTTTATGTAACTACTTGTTATAAGATAATTACGGCACTTTTAAAACCATCTCATTTGGAATAATGGTTAAGAAATATACGTTATAAACGGCACACTGTACAGAGAACTCTTTATGTAACTACTTGTTATAAGATATTAATGGCAAATAGAGCATTTTAAAAACCATCCATTTTGAATAATGGTTAACAAATATATGTTTTAAACGTCACAATCTTCGCAGATCCCTTTATGTAACTACTTGTTATAAGTTATTCTCGGCAAATAGAGCACTTGTAAAACCATCTCATTTGGAATAATGGTTAACAAATATACGTTGTAAACGTCATTCTGTACGGAGAAACCTTTATGTAACTACTTGTGATAAGATATTCACGCCAAATAGAGCACATTTAATACCATCTCATTTGAAATAATGCTTAACAAATATACGCTATAAACGTCATACTGTACGGAGAACCCATTATGTAACTACTTGTTATAAGATATTCACGGCATTTTTAAAACCATTTCATTTGTAATAATTTTTAACATATGTACGTTAAAAACGTCACACTGTACGGAGGACCCTTTATGTAACTACTTGTTATAAAGATATTCACGCAAATAGAGCACTTTTAAAAGCATCTAATTTGGAATAATATTTAACAAATATACGTTATAAACGTCACACTGTACGGTGAACCCTTTATATAAATACTTGTTATAAGATATTCACTAGAAATAGAGCACTTTTAAAAACCATCTTATTTGAAATAATGGTTTATTGGCAAATATACGTTTTAAACGTCACACTATAAGGAGAACACATTAGGTAACTACTTGTTATAAGATATTAACGGCAAATAGAGCACTTTTAAAACCATCTCATTTGGAATAATGGTTAAAAAATATACGTTGTAAAGGTCTTACTGTACGGAGAAACATTTATGTAACTACTTGTGATAAGATATTCTCGCCAAATAGAGCACTTTTAAAACCATCTCATTTGGAATAATGGTTAAGAAATATACGTTATAAACGTCACACTGTATGGAGAACCCTTTATATAACTACTTGTTATAAGATAATCACGGCACATTTAAAACTATCACCTTTGGAATAATGGTTAAGAAATATACGTTATAAACGGCAAACTGTACGGAGAACCCTTTATGTAACTACTTGTTAGATAATCACGGCACTTTTAAAACCATCGCATTTGGAATAATGGTTAACAAATATACGTTCTAAACGTCATACTGTACGGAGAAACCTTTATGTAACTACTTGTGATAAGATATTCACGGCAAAAAGAGAACTTTTAAAACCATTACATTTGCAATAATGGTTAACAAATATACGTTATAAACGTCACACTGTACGGTGAACCCTCTATATAAATACTTGTTATAAGATATTCACAAAAAATAGAGCACTTTTAAAACCATCTGATTGGGAATAATGGTTGACAAATATACGTTATAAACGTCACACTGTACGGAGAACACTTTATGTAAATTCTTGTTATAAGATATTCACGGCAAATAGAGCACTTTTAAAAACCATTTAATTTGGAATAATGGTTAACAAATATACTTTATAAACGTCACACTGTACGGATAAACCTCTATGTAACTACTTGTTATAAGATATTCACATCAAATAGAGCACATTCAAAACCATCTCATTTAGAATAATGGTTAACAAAATTACTTTATAAACGTCACAATGTATGGAGAACCCTATATAACTACTTATTATAAGATAATCACGGCACTTTTAAAACCATCGCATTTGGAATAATGGTTCAGAAATATACGTTATAAACGGCGCAATGTACGGTGAACCGTTTATGTTACTACTCGTTAGATATTCACGGCACTTTTAAAACCATCTTATTTGGAATAATGGTTTATTGGCAAATATACGTTTTAAACGTCACACTATAAGGAGAACACTTTATGTAACTACTTGTTATAAGATATTAACGGCAAACAGAGCACCTTTAAATACCATCTCTTTTGGAATAATGGTTAACAAATATACGTTTAAACGTCATACTGTACAGAGAACCCTTTATGTAACTACTTGTTATAAGATATTCTCGGTAAATAGAGCACTTATAAAACCATCTCATTTGTAATAATGGTTAACAAATATACGTTGTAAACGTCACACTCTTCGCAGAACACTTTATGTAACTTCTTGTTATAAGATATTCACGGCACTTTTAAAACCATCTCATTTGGAATAATGGTTACCAAATATACGTTATAAACGTCATACTGTAGGGAGAACCCTTTATTTAACTACTTGTAATAAAATATTCACGGCAAATAGAGCACCATTAAAACCATCTCATTTGGAATAATGGGTAACAAATATACGTTATAAACGTAACGCTGTACGGAGAACGCTTTATGTAACTACTTGTTATAAGATATTCACGGCACTTTTAAAACCATCTTATTTGGAATAATGGTTAACAAATATACGTTATAAACGTCACACTCTACGGAGAACCCTTATATAACTACTTGTTATAAGATATTCACGGGAAATAGAGCACTTTAAAACCATATCATTTGGATTAATGGTTGACAAATATACGTCATAAACGTCACACTGTACGGAGAACCCTTTATGTAACTACTTTGTTATAAGATATTCACGGCACTTTTAAAACCATCTCATTTGGATAATGGTTAACAAATATACGTTATAAACGGCACACTGTACGGAGAACCCATTATGTAACTACTTGTTAGATATTCACGGCAGTTTTAAAACCATCTTATTTGGAATAATGGTTTATCGACAAATATACGTTTTAAACGTCACACTATAAGGAGAACACTTTATGTTACTACTTGTTATAAGATATTCAAACCAAATACAGCACTTTTAAACACATCTCTTTTGGAATAATGGTAGACAAATATAAGTTTTAAACGTCACACTGTACGGAGAACCCTTTATTTAACTACTTGTTATAAGATATTCACGGCAAATAGAGAACTTTTAAAACCATCTCGTTTGGAATAATGGTTAACATATATACGTTGTAAACGTCATACTGTACGGAGCAACCTTTATGTAACTACTTGTGATAACATATTCACGCCAAATAGAGCACTTTTAAAACCATCGCATTTGCAATAATTGTTAACAAATAAACGCTATAAACGTCACACTGCACGGAGAACCCTTTATGTAACTACTTGTTATAATATATTCACGGCACTTTTAAAACCATCTCATTTGAAATAATGGTTAACAAATATACGTTATAAACGTCACACTGTACGGAGATCCCTTTATGTAAACCCTTTTTATAAGATATTCACGGCAAATAGAGCACTTTAAAAACCATCTCTTTTGGAATAATGGTTTACAAATATGCTTTATAAACGTCACACTATACGGATAACCATTTATGTAACTACTTGTTAGAAGAAATTCACGGCAAATAGAGCACTTTTAAAAGCGTCTCATTTGGAATAACGGTTAACAAATATACGTTGTAAACGTCACACTGTACGGTGAACCCTTTATGTAACAACTTTATATAAGATATTAACGGCACTTTTAAAACCATCCCATTTTGAATAATGGTTAACAAATATACGTTATAAACGTCACACTGTACGGAGAAACCTTTATATAACTACTTGTTATAAGATAATCACGGCACTTTTAAAACCATCTCATTTGGAATAATGGTTAAGAAATATACGTTATAAACGTCACACTGTTCGGAGAACCGTTTATGTAACTACCTGTTATAAGATATTCACGGCAAATAGAGCAGTTTTAAAACCATTTTAATTGGAATAATGGTTAACAAATATACGTTATAAACGTCACACTGTACGGAGAACCCTTTATGTAACTACTTTGTTATAAGATATTCACGGCACTTTTAAAACCATCTCATTTGGAATAATGGCTTACAAATATACGTTATAAACGGCACACTGTACGGAGAACCCTTTATGTAACTACTTGTTATATATTCACGGCACTTTTAAAACCATCTTATTTGACATAATGGTTTCTTGACAAATATACATTTTAAACGTCACACTATAAGGAAAACACTTTATGTAACTACTTGTTATAAGATATTCACGGCAAATAGAGCACTTTTAAAACAACCTCTTTTGGAATAATTGTTAACAAATATATGTTATAAACGTCACACTGTTCGGAGAACCATTTATGTAACTACTTGGTATAAACTATTCACGGCAAATAGAGCACTTTTAAAACCATCTCATTTGGAATAATGGGTAACAAATATACGTTATAAACGTCACACTGTACGGAGAACCCTTTATGTAATTAGTTGTTATAAGGGATTCACGGCACTTTTAAACCATCTCATTTCTAATAATGGTTAACAAATATACGTAATAAACGTCGCACTGTACGGAGAACCCTTTATGTAACTACTTGTTATAAGATATTCACGGCAAATAGAGCACTTTTAAAACCATCTCATTTGGAATAATTGTCAAAAAATATACTTTATTTTAGTCCTGAACGTTAACTTCCAAGTGCGGTGGAATCTACATGCTGTATTGATTAATTACGGGGCAGTAATTATTATAAAAGTGTTGAATGGATAAAAAATGACAGAAATGAAAAAGTAACTAGGGCCTCAAAAAGTGCTCACGTTAGCGTAAACAACCTATACAGCACGTCACACGTGAGATTGAGGCCACTGCCCGCGTTGTTTTTATTCGTATTGTAGGTGATTCACGCTAGGAGCTGAAGACAGTTAGAACAAATCCGGGTCGATAGTTATTTAGTTTAAATTAGAGAACTGTATCAAATATCAAACAGTCATTGCTTCTAATTTGGAACTCGAATTTGTAAATAATTTAACTTTCATATATCGAAAGCTGCCTGATGCATGTGAACAAATTCTGGCATCATAGCTGACTGGACAGGTGAAGGCTTCCGCCTCCTCATAATCTCCTCCCCCAACCAGCACAATATGACCGTTATCACATTTCGGAATGAAATTCAATTCTCTGTGCTTATCTACAGCGACCAGTGCCATGTAAACGGGTCCGCGCATCATTGATGGACGCATCAGTGGTGCTGGGGAAAGGTACACGAAAACGGCTTATTTACCAGAGTTTTATCAAACATTTTGGCCTGACAATACATAAATAACAATTTTTAACACCGCCTTGCACTGTTAGATATTCACTGCTTTTTTTTTTCTCTGAGCACTGACGGAAGACAAGAAAGAATATGATATTAATTAGCTTCCGTCAAACCTTTGAGAACAATAGCGGCAGTGAATATCAAACAATGTAAGAAGTGTTCAAAATTATTATTTATGTCTTGTCGTGCCCAGAATTTCGAAAAATCAGTTGAAAAACAACTGGTAACGAATATGAGGTAAATATTCGACTCTCGTGGACTATTCCCCTTAAAGTGTTATATACGAAAAGTCCATGTAACGCCGTCGTAACAGGAAATGCTTACAAGATTGAACTATGTATTTTACGTAGGTGTACTAATATTAATGGCATGTTTTAGAAGCATATTTCTCTCCCCCAGGAGTATTTTGCGTCTTGTGCTCTTTACACTGCTCTTCAGGACAGACCTTCGCTAATGCCAATGTTGCACTGTAAGAACAAATGTCCGTAAAATTACGGAAAGTGCCTGTTGCAATTAATCCAGACATCTTCGTGGAATTACGGACTCTCCGTATTTTTCAATAACGTTTTCTCCATAAATTTTGAATAAACATCCGTGAATTCACGGAGCGTGTCCATAAACTTGCAAACTTTTTTTTTTAAATCTGCTCTTTATAAAAACGGTTTACATAAAAAGATTTACTTTCGTTATGTGTGCGCTTCGCTGTGTATAAAAAGTAAGAAAAAAAAAATTTGTCCGGTGGCAGGATTTCAACTCGGGGGGAAAAAAAAATTTGACAGTACAACACGCTATCCACTCACCACATGTTTACAAAGAAGCAGTGTTGTAAATATGGAATTGATATAGAATAATGCATGTAGGCCTACCTCTCTAACTTTCTAGTCATGTTAGAGTCATCGCGAATGTTGTTTTATTTCAGGTTTACGAACAGGGGCATAAAAAAAGAGTTTTATTTCCGTAATGTATATCAATGGGTATAACAGGGAAATCAATATTATATATATATATTACACACGCATATATATATATATATATATATATATATATATATATATATATATATATATATATATATATATAAGTGTTTCGAGTTATTGAGTGTTAATTTTTCGATTTGTGTTCAAATCTTACTACAGGACAATATATATATCTTACTACAGGACAATATATATATATATATATATATATATATATATAATATCTTACTACAGGACAATATATATCTTACTACAGGACTATATATATATATATATATATATATATATATATATATATATATATATATATATAATCTAACTACAGGACTATATATATATATTGTCCTGTAGTTAGATTTGAACACAAATCAAAAAATTAACACTCAATAACTCGAAACACTTTTTTTTTTTAAGTTTATTATTGACTTCGTTGACCGACACATTTGCCGTAGCGTGAGCGACGTTTGATAGTGGGAGTGTATTTTTCCGTGTGGCGAGCTCAAGTAGACCGACTTGACGACAAACTCACGGTACTGCATGTACGCGACATGCGGACTGAAAATTCTGCCGTGGAGGAACCGGGGCGTGAACTCGCCACCCTGCCCCTGAGCTACGAGGGCAGAGCATCCACTCACCTACAACACCTTTACACGAAGTATTTTCTAAAAATAGGTTTCAAGTACTTGAAAGTGACAAACGCGTCTCTCTTAGTTACAAGTTGTGTTAGACAGCTTTCAATTTCGTTCTGTCTATAGTTTACAAAACGGTGTTACAAAAAAATAATTTATTTTCGCTATGTGCGTGTTTCACTGTGTATACAGAAGGTCTTGTCCTATAACGCAAATTGAACAAGAATCAACGAATTGGCACTCCATGAGTGATTCGCCACTCACCTACTACTATTTTGCACCAAGTATAATTGTGAAGATGGGATTTTATACGCTTCAAGTATCATTGGCATTGTTCGTGTCTCAAAATCGAAGCCATAAGATTACGAAGTGCTTACGTGTTTTATATTTACGTATCCCATTTTCATTATTCGTCATTATAGAGTGGCTTTCGTAAATTAACTCTGCATCGCCGTAAAAGTTTCTGCAAACCTACAGGCATTTCTAACAGTTTGGCTACTCTTTCAGTTGCTTTATAGAGCGATACGTCTTAACCCATTCATACCCAGTGTGCACAATTGTGCAGGCCTACATTACGCACGTGTAGGTATTTTGGTTTGTTCTGCAAGCTGCGAAGCTCAATAACCAATGATAAGGGATATGAAAATTTCGCGACTTTATTTCAGGACCAGATAGATTTCCAACGTACACTAATTTCACCTTTGCTATTGGATCATAGTTTATTATGCACGCCCTAGACGACTCTGAGCCGATAGCAGACTTGCAAGGAATAAAGTAGCTAATCCCTTAACGTACCTACATGTCCAAAGCTCAAAAAAATTTGTTGTGTAAGAACACAGTTACAGAAACTGATGTGACACAGTTTATTCTTGACATTGTTGCTTACTCATGCTCCCACTTTGTATCGGCTGGCCAATGAAGAGAAAGCTGGCTAAAGTAATAAACCGATATGAATTCACTTGTAAAAGCTATACATCCATTCATTACTTAACCTGAATTCTAGCCGAGAACCCTACAGTCTGAAAATATAGGACAAGTGTTTTCTAAAATGAAATATACCATAAAGAGGCCGTAACTTATTTATCTTGTCGTTGTTTTAGAGTAAGTAATAAACATTATATTTAACTCAAATAATTCGTATTTTTCTACCTTAATTTTATGCCGTTCGTATGACTGGTGAATTACGTACCACGAACGTAATAATGTATTAAAAATTCTAAATATAATTATTACAAAAATCAGTAATCACACCCGTAGCATTCACACCCATACACAATCTAGGATTAGAGTTTAGGACTCCTCACAAAATAAGTAGGTATGCCATCAACTACCGTGAAATGGGGGTGAAGTGTTACTTAGGTCTTTAGGGGTTAGTTTTGACCCACATTATTGGTTCCTTTTTAATTGTTGGTGGGAACTATCGTGCTTTATTATGATATGTGGTTAAATTATCAGGGAGCAGCAAGTGAATAAACATGTTCGTTAGGCCAGGCTTATGTAATTATCCGAATTTCTATCCCCCCTCCCCCCGCCCACCAATAAATCCCACCCCATAATGGATTTTAAATCTGAACACTGAATTTCACAAAATTATGTACACATAGAGTATTTAGCGATGACATTGGACTTTTACAGTTTTCGATCACGCCAGGTACTTATTTTCAAAATGGTTGCAAATTTAAAGTGTAGGTCACTGTGTTATATCGCGGGAGTTTTTCAACGGATTTCAACCAACTTAAATGAGAAAGTTATAATCTTATTAGACCGCCATTTTGGAAGACAGTGTAAATTGAAAAATAAAACTTTTACATTGTTCATCAAGAACCATTAAAAATATTTAAGCCAAATTTGGTTAATTCACAGTGAATAATGTAAGCATTTAATTTAGAAACCGATAATGTTATTGGTGAACCATTTTAGAAATAGCGCAAATTGGTCAATAAAGTTTTTACTTTATATAACGGGAAAAATTTAACCAATTTAAACAAAATTTGATACGTTGGCAGTGCATGATGTAAGAATTGAATTGAGAAAGCTATAATGTTATCAATCCCCATTTTGAAAAATAGCGCAACATGAAAAATAAATCTTTTATATTGTACCTCTGTAATTACACAAACAATTCCTGTCATATTTGGCATATAAATAAAAGTAATGTAGGCAAGTTTTATATACGAAATTAAATTGGATAAGACTCATATTTTTTCCAAATGGTTTGCTATATATTAGCTTTACTTGCAATATCTACAATACCTCTAACCAGTTTCAACCAAAATTGTTATGCTTAAAGTATCTTTCACAACCATACAATGTTTCAAAACGCGGCCTATTTTGTCCGCCATTTTGAAAGATAGCGTCACGCGAAACATAAAGTTTGAATGCCATATCTCGGGAAACAATCACCGATTCCTACTAAATTTCGCACCCACGTAATATTACAGTTGTATCATATAAACTGACGTATTTTAGTGGGTTAGACTATTATTTTCAAAACGACCACATACACATTATCTACTACTGTGCTTTATTTATGAAACTATGTAACCAATTCCCACTTAACATTTTATGCTAGCAGTATCTATGCAAGCATTAGATAAAGTAATATATAAACTTAATTTTCAGTCATTAAAGTCATTTGTAAGCAATTTTGGAAGATAGTACTGCATAAAAGATTAAGTTTTTGTGTCCTATCTGGGAAAACTATTAATTGATTCCCTCCAAATTCCGGCTACATATTATACCTTTGTAGTTAATCTTAGTTTGTATGACTTACGGAGTCAGACACATTAAAAAAAAATAATAGCCATGTAAATGTTTGAGGTTAGTAAGCCATATGTCTCAAATAATTTCAATCTACTTGTAGCAGTATCTATGAAAAACACAGAATATCTCAATACAATAATGAAAATAGCACCATATGAGAAACTGGAACTTTTATGTCATATGTCCGGGAAAACAAAAAACTATTACAACTCAACTTACACGTAAATAGGGCTAAAGTAGACCATGTTTTATGTGTGTCTGGCATTATTTACAGTAATGCAGTATTATAGATAATTTAAACAAGTTTGTAGTATCTATTTAAAAATTAAACCGCTTTCAATTAAACTCAGTTTGCTTACAATAGCCACTAAAAGCTTTAAATATGCATGTAGATATATTATTTGCCGGCCTTTTGTACGTACAATAGTGCCAGATGAAAAAATGCAACATTTTTGTCATGTTTCGGCAACCAATCACCGAATTCCCACCAAATTCTGTGGACCATGTAAACTTACATAATTTAAGTGGGTCAGATAGTAGTAGGATTTGGGGAAGTCGGGCACAACGAATTCCGGATTCGGTGTCAGAGCCACGGGGTTCGCCATGTTGTGGTGTCAAACGTACACCACCTTTTTTCCCTTTTATCCCTAAAAGTTTCCCTTTCTCCCTCAAAATCGACTAAAGTTCCCTAAACATGTCCCATTTTTTCCCATTTGCAAAAAAATTATCACCAGAAAATTCTCGTTTTTTGCAGAGCAGGAGAGACGAATTAGTGACCCAGATGACCTTGGGCCAGGGCAACCGGAAAGGTCAGGACCTTTAACTTTGTCCTTGAACATCCCAAAAATATATTATTTAAAAAATATCACAAATTTATTTTTAAAAAATACGAAACAATTAGTTTAAAAATATTACATTTCCTGAGATTCCACCTCACCCCCCTCAACAAACCGATTAGTCGGCCAGCCTCCACCCCTTCACCCATACCCAGTCAGTCATCTTGGTGCTGTCAGCCACTTTAGCAACATTATTGGATGCAGACGACCTTTACTCCATGACCTTGAATGACTTTCAAAACAAAAACTCTAGAAAATTCATAAACGTCGGCAAGCATATTACACTACTGACCACCACCGCCATATTGGATGCAGGTGACCTTGAACTTGACACAGTGACCTTGAATGATGTTGGAAACAAAATCTAGGGAAAAAGTCATAAAAGTCAGAAAGCATATTATATTACAGAGAACCACCATATTGGATGCAGATGACCTTTACCTTGACCCCGTGAACTTGAATGACCTTGAAAACAAAAACCCGAGAAAAAACTGTAAACATTAATAAATTCATAAAAGTCAGCGAGCATACTTCATCAATGACTACTACCACTAATTTCATTCTGGCAAATTAGGTAAACAAGAAATTAAAACACACTTTATTTTTCACACCTTTCTTTATTCAATCAATTTATTACAGTAGTTCATGAATTCGAAAAAATTACAATATTATTCGACTTATATAGGCATCTCAATATATGCAACTTTTTTTGTAGGTTACAGCCTTTTATGTATCTCGCTGTTCACACTCGTGTTGTGCTTGTGCGAAAATATCGTAACAATTATTACACCGACACACTGTGCGGGGCGGGTTATGTAAGTAACTAAACTTTTGAGGACATGTACCGAAGTCACAAGAGACCTGCTTGCAGGAAACCTGGTACCGAGGTATTGATGAGAAATGCACTTCACCTTTACAAGTATTTGAATGTCTAAGTAAACTGTTGGTACGGCTGGACTGCTTACCGCATTTGTCACACAAATATGGCATACAACAGGAATTCTTGGCATAATATAAGCGCACATGTCGTCGTGTAATCCGATCGGCAGTAAATGTTTTACTCGTTCGCCCCAGAAGAACACGCGCAGGTATTATTATATATACATATATAAGATAGGAATATACATAATTATGTATAGAATTTATATTTATATAAGGTAAGAATATAAAAAATTTGATAATAAAATATATGTGTATTTATATAAGATAGTAATAAACATAATTATATAGAATATATGCATATATGTATACTATGTACATATGTATTAATATAAGACAGGAGTATACATAATAATGTATATAATAAATATGTATTTATTTATATAAGATAATAATATAAATAATTATGTATAGTATAATTTAGAACCTGTTTGTGTTCTTCTGGAGCGAACAAGAATTTGGGTTTTTACAGAGTATTCCCATACCACGATAATGAATTGTGAATACGAAGGGATGCCTTTTACCTTCACAATTATGGAGCCGCGACCTGCATCATCGCTAATTGGCTCACGCCAGTGCCGATTATGCGATCGAATTTTCACCTATTCACCTATGGACAAAATTCTCGTAGGCATGAGAGGGCGGCCAGTACAAATAGTCCTTTTCGCCCGACGACCAATACGGAAGCATGGTGGTGGCCTGTAGTGGTGCGGCATTGTTGAGTACATAGACCATGTTGTGCTATGGGCCAATGGGTAAATGGGTCATGGGTCAATGGGTCATTAAGGGTCGTTGGGGGTAATTTAGGGGTCAGGGTGGTGGTGCTGGGGGCCATTTATGGATCATTTGAGGGTTATTTTATGTGTCAGCCTTGTGAGGGGTCGGTTTGGCAGGAGTCAGTTTGTACGAATCAGAGACTAATTCCCGCATATGATGTCTCAATTACCACATGTGATTGGACAGCTGCAATCACGTGGAAGTCAGTAGGGAAGTCAACTGAGAAGCTTAGTTTGACAGCAGATGCCATGAAAGATACATCGTCACGGTTAGCTTCTGCCGTTTCGCATCAAAATCTTATTCTGCATCTGCGATGTCTTTGGGCACTCCAGACCTAATGGCCGCTATGGCAGTGCCATCGACTTCTTCGGGAGTGGTACCAGCAGTGCCATCGACTTTTTCGGGTGGGTCACCTAGAGTAGTGCAGCCATCGACGACTTCAGAGATGACGTCGACAGCGCCATAGACCTCTTTGGGTAAACTGCCTACAGTAGCACCGCTGTCATCTGCAATGGGCATGGTACCAATCCCACCATCGACTTCTTGGCTTATACTACCGAATTGTTGGGTCTTATCGTCTTCCTCTTCAGTCACATCATCTACCTCTTCGGCTAAGGCACCTATTTGTCTACCGGAAATTCCAGGGTCTTGGGGAATGTTTGGCACAGTGCCTGCAGAAATGCCATTCAGTTCTTCATCTGCGACAACTGTATCGCCTACTCTCCCGTTCGAGTCTTTGTCCGAATTACTATGTTGCCATCAGTGTCACTTCTGTGGCAAGACATTTACTCTCGTCCAGAATGCACGACGACATGTGTGCTTCAATTGTGCCAAGAATCCGTGTCGAATATCATATTTGTGTGACAGGTGAGTAATAAGCAGTTCAGCCGTACCGACTGTTTACTTAGACATGCAAAGACCGGTAAAGGTGAAGTGCATTTCTCACCAGTAACTCGGTACCAGGTTTGCTGCAAGCAGGTCACTTGCGACTTCGGCACATGTCCTTGAAATTGTAGTTACCTACATAACCCAATCTGCACAGTGTGTCGGTGTAACAATTGTTACGATATTTTCGTACAAGCACAACACGAATGTGAACAGCGAGATGCATAAAAGACTGTAGCCTACAACAACGTCGCATATATTGTGATTGCATATATATGATAATATTGTAATTTTTTCGAAGCCATGAACGACTATAATAAATTGATTGAATAAAGAAATATGTGTGAAAAATGTAGTGTGTTTTATTTCATGTTTACCTAATTTGCCAGAATTAAATTAGTAGTGCTAGTCAGTGATGTAATATGTTCGCTGCCTTTCTTGAATTTATTCTATATTAAGGTTTTTCTCGAGATTTGTTTTTAAAGTCATTCAAGGTCATGGGGTCAAGGTCAAGGTCACCTGCATCCAATATGGTGATGGTGGTCAGTAATGTAATATGCTTGCTGACTTTTAAGATTTGTTTCTGCAGTTATTGTTTCCAAGGTCATGGGGTCAAGGTCAAGGTTGCCTTCATCCAATATGGTGGTGTGATCAGTAATGTTGAATGCTAGCCGAATTTATCGACTTTTCCTCGAGTTTTAATTTTCAAGGTCATTGGGTCAAGGTCGTCTGCATCCAAAATGTTTGCTAAGATGGCTGGCACTACCAAGATGGATTACTGGCTATGGTCGAGGGGGTGGAGGCTTTCCGACTAATTGGTTTGGTGAGGGTGTGAGGAGGGAAACTGAGGAAATTTAATTTTTAAACATTAATATTTTTATAATATTTTTTATAATTTTTAAAATAATTTTTTAAATATTTTTAACAATATATTTTTTAATTTTTTAATTTTAAATTTTTTTTGGGGGATTTTATTGTCAAAGGTCAAATGTCCTAGCCGGTTTGATTCCCCTGGCCCAAGATCACCTGTGTCGATAATCCGTCTCTCCTGCTCTGCAAAAAACGAGGATTTTTTGGGGGTTCATCCTTGCAAATGAGAAAAAAGGGAAAATTTTATGGAAAAAAGTGAAATTGTTAGGGAAATAAGGGAAATTTTTAGGGAGAGCTAGTGATTTTAAGGGGAATGGGAAATGTTGTGGAAAAAAGGGAAAATATGGCGGACGGGTGACGTCACAACATATCAGACCCTCTGGCTCCGACTGCAAATGCGGAATCCGTTATGCCCACTTTCCAAATCCTACTACTTAAGGTATTTTTCAAAATGGCACAATATAAACTATTTTGGATAATTTAGTCATAACCATTAAATAGTTTGACAAATTTCAACCGAACTATTAATATTGCCATTTTCTATTAGACGCATAAAGCTACTGTTAGCGAGCCGTTCACACAATGGAACGAAAAATACACACGGTTGTTATTAAATCCTGCGGTTATTGTTTTTATTCTCTTCTTATGTGAAATTCACTTCACGATGCATTCAAAATTATTTTCTTTCAACATCAAACAACCACGCAATCTACAAACAAACAAAAAATGTTCCACATAAAACATCGTATTGTCGCTGGTGGCAGTCAGGGCGATAACTACATAGCTAAAGGCTATTCTTTAGAAAAAATATTTTTGTGTATTAGAAATAGTAGGTTGAGCCGTATGTTATATATATATATATATATATATATATATATATATGTGTGTGTGTGTGTGTGTGTGTGTGTGTAGTTGTAAATGTAATCATAGACTTATATTACGATAGCAGAGCACGTTTCTTTCAAGCTCAGCAATGCTGTTGAGTAATTACAACGGCATGTTCCATTCCAATTAAAATTTTGGATTGTAAGAATCGCTTAGCGATAATATATTTCTGGGAATATTGAACTGTTCGATAACGATAGTAGTTGTTTGAGAGAATGTTAAGTTATACTGAAGCAAAATTCTTATATTCTGTAGCCATGTCTTGAGAGTCATGCACACATACCTGTCAGCATTGCTATTTACGCTCAATTATATAAGATTATATATATATAAACTAATACGATCGCTGTTTCTGTACTAACAGTCTTGGAGAATTCTAGGCACGAAAGCTTGATATTCACAGCCACTCTCTGTTTTGTTTTAAGAGTGTGATATCTTCTGACAAAACTTTTGTGACTCCCGACAGCTCGCCATTGTTTTCTTCATGACAGTTATTTTAGGCTTTTTTTTTTTTTTTTTTTTTTTTTTCAGAGCTCTTTTCGCTCCGGCGAACGTAGGTGAGTGGCGCTTCTCTTCCACTAAGTTTAAAATTGCTTCTCATTCATCTTTAATAACTCTTGGCTCCTTCCCCGATAGAAGAGGTTGTTCTTATTAAAAGTCCGGAATTACAAAGAGTGGCTGATAAAAGCAGATACATTTCTTCGCGGCACGTCCGTACATTCAATGCAATTTATCTGATTAATTAAAAAATAAAATTGAGTCCACTGACGATCAAGTTGTTTGAAGTTGCTGCACTTAAAATAGACGTAATTGCATAAGTTCCTTTAAAAATTACTGTCGTGTGCGACGTTTAGATTTTTGTTCTAAATTTTTGTACAGTATTTATTTCATAAATATTTTATAACTAGTTAACTTTTTCAAATCGAACATGTGAAATAGGCGCTATCCCAGTTACGAAATTAGTACTAGTGTTGTTTTTTTTTTTTTTTTGTGTATCAGTCCGCCTCAGGTGTTCTGAAACAAGAACCTTCTAATTCAGCTGTTTATCTACCTTAGATAAGTTCTCAGCCAATGACTGCAATATTTTGTATGTACATGTGCTTCAAGAATTGTTAAATTTTTTGCAGAACAAGAAACTGTCGCATTCACAATGTGCGTTTGCAAATATTTTATTTTAATAATTTTCCCACAAAATTAAAATGTAGTTTGATAATAAAATATGTAAAGTTTCTATTTTTCCAGAACTATAATTTACCACATACGTCATGAACTCACCACAAGTATGTTGCTTTTTTTTTTTTTACATTTTCCTATTATAGCTTAGTAGTTGCGAGAATCAGCGGATATTATTCAATAATATAATGATAAACTACATTAGATGTTTAAGGCATTTAAATCCTTACCCTAATGTAAGCCCTATTCAGAAGTAATGTGCAATTGTCTTTGATTTTTGAATTTGGAATGTAAGGACTAGGAAAGGAGGGTGGACCTATGTTTGTTAAAGACCTGTTTATCTTCACTTCTTTCTTTTTTGTATCCCCACGATTTCTTCTCCTTTTAGTGCAACTTTCAGCCTATAGGATTACTGCCATTTAGAATTTTCTCTTTTTAAACTCTGAATTATTGGGACCTTCTGTAGTGGTATTTTCTGAAAGCGGTACTCTCAAGACCTCGATGTCAAGAGCCCTCCAAATATCTTCACCCTCTGAAAGCAGTTATGATTTGACTCTTGTGTAAATTACCATCATAATCTCGTTGTGCCGTGACAAAAACAAAGCTGTGGAAAAACATTTCGCATTATCAATTCTTTCAGATAATCGTTCATAATATGTCCAAGATTTGTGTGGTGTTCTATTACAATAAAAAGTGCTAATGATTTAGATTACTTTCGAGCACCACTCGTGTAAATAATCCGAAAGCTACGTTATTTTATTTTTAATTTGATAAATTGACTTCACTCGGTCTTAATATAAAACCTTATATAGTATCACTCTAGACTTATTTACAACTGTGATTTTTAATTTTCTCATTATCGTATACATAAAATTAAAACAACGTATTATTTCATGTAATAAACAAAAAACTGTTAATCACAGTTTCACTACTTTTCAAATACATAATCATTAGTGATAATTTTCACAAATGTAATAACTACTTTTGAATCACATGATAAGAGAAACATCTTTACCTAAGTATCCTTATTGAACGACCTTTCGTTTAACACATTCATGCTATGATTCACTTAAAGTTGAAAAATCTGAGTTACCTAAATAATAACACACGAACACAACTGTAGGTGTGTGTGTGTGTGTGTGTGTATATATATATATATATATATATATATATATATATATATATATATATATATTCATTCCCGTGCACACAAAAAACCACACTTTAGTAGAACTATACTAAAAATAATTTATTCAAAATACAGCAAAATTCACGTGTGGACATTAAATAAATGTTGACGAACTCGCACACAATTTTCGCATACAGGCAGCTGGGTATATAATTATTTTAACATATTTTATTACATTTAGACCCCATGTAAAGTCTGTAATAAATATACACTAGAAACTAATAAACTGAATATAAAATCAAAAGACCTCATAACTGACAATATTCTGATTCAAAACATAAGTATTTGTGCAATTTAAAATGCGATATAGGTTCACAAATACGCCCAAAGTTCCCATTATGCGCTTTAAATACCAGACAATTTAATAACACGAAAAAGTCTTGATGAATACGCGTGTTATTGTAGCAGGTAGTTCATTCATGATATTCACCGCATTCCAAATATCACACATTACGTACGAAAAAACTCCCTTGAAGAAAGCTGTCGCGAAATTTCTACTGCTGTTATACAGAAATGATTATGAAACACAGCGCACGGGAACAGCACTTATGCACGGCAATAAGACAGCAAATCGTTGCACCAGTTCACTATGTAAACGAACTTTGTAAAAAATAATTGTAAATTTATGACTATAAATGTTCTGACAATTTTACATTTTTGATGTGTGATTTGTAAAATCACCTACCGTGCGTGTAATTTTGCACAAATGTTCTTAAGACTCCAGAGCTTACTACAAGTCTTTGGTGAAAATACATGAATGTATGGTTTAATAAATATAATGCTGTTGTTAATTTAAACATTTTAAAGTATGTGTATAAACATCCACTCCCTGTACTAAAATCTTATTATTGTATATTTTTACAGCTAAATTATGTTTATGAATACCCAATGTCAGTGTAGTTGTACATCTTCCATTGCGTAATTTTAAACGACCATGTATGTGTAAACTTACATTACATTCTGGAGTCTCTGTGAGCATACAATTACGCATACAATTTTTCGGGAATTTTATATTTTCATGAGCAATTTGCTAAAACGAGTAAATTATTTGTAATTTCACACTAATGTTGCTAGGAATTCAAAGATAATGGCAAGTATTTGTTTAAAACATGCGATCTAGTGGTAGAGAGTTATACACATTTTGTAGATACTCTTTTATATCTCTGTTAAACACACAAGTCGGAGTACAATAACGTGAATATGGTAGAACTACACATACATAGTAAATATGTGAATTAACATGACGCAGTTGTTAAAAATGTTGGTACTGACGATAAAATAACTTAGCAAAACAGTGAGAAATCTACATAAATTAAAGGTATAGGTATTTAAAATTTCAGTAAATATGAGGTTTCAAGTTTTTGTAAGTGTAAAAAAAACACGTTGTGGTGAAATTACAATTGTGATGTCTGTGTAAATTTACTTGGTGCGGAGAAAAAATACACGAATATTACTGTTTATTTTCTGCTACATAGTAATTGTAATTTAACATTTTTCTATGTAAAATTAGCAGTAGCCACATATTATTTAACTAATCTTTAGGATAAATTTACTTGGATGCAGAGGAATAAAACATTTACATACGTAGGTATAAAAATACACCGACTTCGATGAACACTCTGCTGCCATGTACATTGTGTAAAATTACACTTTTTTTTTAAATCAGTGAAGCTTGTAAGAAGAAATGGTTAACGGACACTGAATATTTGAGAACATATCTTTCAACCAATAGTGCATCGTTCATGCACAGTCGTGTCGATCAACAAAGCGAGGTGGGTCGGGACGCTGAATATGTTGGCAGAATTTATCAAAGTTGCCAGTTTTTTAAACTACCAATTAGAAACATCGCAGTCTCTTTTTTGAAACTGGTTTGGTTACCGAAAGAGTAATGTTATTACTGACTAATGACTTTAAGGTTTTTCAATTGAATTGTTGCGCACTACTAGCAAGAAGTGCTGCCAACATGAACACGTAAACAAGCACATTATGAACTGCATTATAGTCCTTGAGCATGGTGCTTATAGGCACTGCCACAAGTATGTTCCTTCTAATTTTAATTATAAAGAAGATAATTGGGCGTCGTAGCTGAGGCAGAGTATACAAGAAATATAACACTTGTAAGTTAAAACAAAAAATAAAGAATTCAAGCCGTCCTCGTCAAAATTGGAACACCATACAACCTTTGGGAATGCACACTGGATGTACACTGGCGTCCCACATAAGCAGGACAGATTTCCTTGAAGAGAAATTTCCCGAATATTGCAGCTGCCGTCATAAATAAACATAAAACTTCTAATTTCTCCCCTGTGGTTTTAAAATGCAAGGAAAAAATATATATTTCTCTGGTTTTATTGACATATCTGGGCGTGTAGATTATTCCAAAGTTCAAAATGATGACACTTTGGCGATGACACACGGGCGATTACCCTGACGCTTATGGCATCACTTTCCCATCTTTGTAAATTTGTGTGTGCCCCACCCCCCTAAAAACCTTTGAATCCATTAACGGAAGTTCACCAAGCACTGCACAAGCATATAACTAACTAAAGATATACTAATTTTATAGTTTTCGATCATACTGGGTGCTTATTGTCATAATGGCGGTTATTAAATATTTAGGGCCCTATATCACACATCGGCAAATATTTCACCGAATAAACCCTAATTTGGTATGTTGAAAGTGCATCACGTAAAAACTTAAATTAGTAAGGGATATTCTTATTTGGTTAGCCATCTTGGAATACGCCATTACATGAAAAATTAAGCTTTAACACCATATCTCGGAAGATATTCAACCGATTATCATAGAATATCGCACGTACGTATTACTTTGGTATTTCATGTTAATATGTATGATTTGAATAGATAATGCACTTATTTTCAAAATGGTGGTTATGTAAATATTTTAAGTTAATTCACAATACCTACAATACCATTTGACTAATTTCAGTCAGAATTGATATACTTTAACTATATATTACACACATAGCCTCCTTTTGTCCAGCCTTTTGTAAGAAAACACTTCATTAAAAATAAAAATTTTATGTCATATCTCGGAAACAAATCATTCGATTAGTACTAAATTTGACACACGAGAAATACTACAGCAGGTCATGCAAATTTTTATGTTTCATGTAAAGCAGACATTTATTTTTAAAATTGTGGTTTTACAAACATTTTGGCGTAATATGCAGTAACTATGAAACCATGCAACAAATTTCAACTTAACTTTGTATGCTGGCAGTTTCCATGAAATCACTCAAATGTAATATAACAACATATGAAACTATATTAAATTTGTATGTTATATTTTGGGAGACAATCTACAGATTCCTACCAAATTTGGCAAACAGGTAGTACTATGACACACGAGAAATACTACAGCAGGTCATGCAAATTTTTATGTTTCATGTAAAGCAGACATTTATTTTTAAAATTGTGGTTTTACAAACATTTTGGCGTAATATGCAGTAACTATGAAACCATGCAACAAATTTCAACTTAACTTTGTATGCTGGCAGGCCATGTATACTGGTATGTTTAAATGAATCACTTATTTTCAAAACGACGTTCATACAAACGTTTTAGCTTAGTATGCAATATTTATGAAACCATGTAAATAATCTCAATATTTACTTTGTGTGCTGGCACTTTCTATAACAACAGTAATATCTGTCAACACAGATCCTCTTTTCGCAACAATATTTTAAGATAGCGCCACGTAAAAAATTAAATATTTTGTATAATATCTCAGAAAACAGTACACTGATCCCCACCAAATTCAGGTTGTAAATTCTATTTTTGTACTCCAGCAAAATGCATATGACATAATGGGATAATCACATATTTTCAACATAACAGCAGTGTAAACATTTTAGTTTAGTATGCCATATACCCTTAATCATTTCAACCAAACACTGTATGCTAGTAGTATCTATCACACACATCGACTGTTCTAATACGTAACTTTTTATCAGTCATTTATGAACATAGCACTAAATGAGAAAATGTGTCTTTTGCGCCACATCTCGGGGAACAAGCAACATATACCCACTAAATGTTTTACGCAAGTGATTCTACAGCATACTATAAAAAGTTACATGATCTAAGTGACTACTTGATCTTCAAAATGACTACTGCCATGTTAATATCTTAGGTTAGTAAACCCTCTCTGTCAAAATATAAGACGGATTACAACAGAAACTGATGCTCCTAATTCTACCTCCGTAACACCTTTGGTTGCGTGCCAGGTTACAGTAGGACAAGTTCTGTGATCGCGTCCTAGAAGGCCACTTGTGTATTTGTAATTGCGTCAGTAGTATTGTATTTGATTTTAGGTCCATCTCTAAAGATATTTCTTGCCAACAAGACGTCAAGACCTACTTAAAATCTGCAATGTTAAGTACTTCATAAGAACTGTTTGCATCCATGTAAAGGACAGTAGACTCATTAGTTATATCGGGCCCATCATGTTCAATACACGCTTGTTACAGACGCATAAAGGCTGTTCACGATAAAGTGAGCTCTTTAGAAATGAACCTTAGAAAAAAGTCACTGCTCCTGCCTGCATATATTTTAACGGGTGCACTGAGTGACATTGGCTCAGTAAAGCTGGTAACGATAACTGGAAAGTAGTTCCATGTTTTAACGTCGAATAAAAAGTGTTAGGTAACCATTTGTGATAAATTAAAATTATTTATTTCACTTTCTGTTTTTTTTTATGCATCGAAGTGTACAAATATATAGAATTTTAAAGTATTTACTTAATTTCCCAGTTTCACTTGACCGACGCATACATAAAAAGATGAGGCACATGGCAAGGTTAATTTTACATAAGGCGGAAGAATACACAACGTGCATTCAACTTTATCTTAAGCAGGACTTTCAAAAGTGTTCACTTTATCGAGAATAGCCTATACACAAGGGTTTACATTCTGAACGTCGCCCAAATTAACACTGCTCACAACTTCTTGTATTGACATGTTGTGTTGTTGCCGCGAATTTACTTCGCGCAAAGCAACTGCAAAACCGATATTCCCTCAGTCTTCGACCTGATTTTGCATTATTGACTGTTATCATTACTCATTATGGGCATTTCAGTGAGCTAAGCAGACTAGCAGCTAAAGGACACTTTACACTTTATGCGTGAGTCTGGTCTCGCCCATTTATTCTGGTGGTACAAGATAATTTGCAGTGTTAGATTAATAATGCACTTGAACAGTTCATAAGTATAATAATAAATTACAATACAAAACTTTAACGGGAGTAACCAATAAATTTTTTTATGATTTACTTAAGTTTTGGAGTCAACACGAGAATTAAGTAAATATGAAATATATATCTATAAACTTTACAGTGTATGGAACATTGCTAAATATTAAACTGAATTGTATCTTTGATCAGACGTAGGTCACATTTTCGCTATCGTTCACGTCTTTATAATGGAAAACGAAACTTAACGATACATTTTATGACTATTAAAAATTATATCTCAAGCTATTCCTGTATTGCTACACTTGCCTAGACTCGTGAGATATTCTGTCCATGTTGGAGTTATGTGAATGTTTTAGTACGTGTGATATAATACAATCGTATAATCTTAACACTGAAAAAGTATTCTGAAGTTAAATAAGGATTTTACGCTTATTAGATTATGAAAATTTAAAAAATCAGTTCTTTTTATTTTGGATTGAAGTGTTGGCAAAATAAATTAAGGAAAAATGCTATTCCCCCTGAATATTTTGGCAGGGAGTGTACATCTGAGCTGCAGCTCGTGAAATCAAAGCTGTCTTCTTCTGACAGCAGCATAGAAAGCGTTCCGAGGCGCGGCAAAGGCGCGAGGGAAAGAGTCGCCTACCGGAAGTGAGGAAACTCTACACCTCCCCTGTCGCTACACGCTGCAGTGAATGAGAGCGCGGCGCAATGGAGGCAGGGCCAGCACTTTCACAGCACAATGGCCAGACAGGTCTACCAACACGTGATACGGAGCTGCTGTGCCTTTCTCGTCCACACCTTGCTGCCTGCCTGCCTGCCTGCTCCAAGGTACGTTACACTATTTAGTAGTAGTAGTAATAGTATAGTCTATTCACAGTTTCTTTGCACATTTTGAATCAAACCTTCTTTGTAAAATCATCCTGTATGACATGCTTGGTTATTTCGTAAATATTTTATACATCACAAGCGTTTTATAATTATGTTAAAATAAAAATACCTTATTTGTCATTAAATTGAGCAGTTACATATATTTTCTCCAAAAAAAATTCTATTTAAGTTATAATTGATAATAATAAAAGCAAGGAAAAATAGGTGTGTTGGTAATGCCTAGTAAGAAATACTTAGTTCTTGTACAAAATATTATTACACTTACGGGTTCGTTGCGCTGTCCCTTTGGTGTAATTTTCTAGACTCTGTTAAGCAGTGTTTGCATGAGGTGGAGGAAAATACCGGAAGTAAAACTTTAGCAGGGCTTCAGAAAAGTTGGAAGTTATCGTGAACGGTATAGACTATTCACGATAACTAAAGGCTGCTCACGATAAAGTGGGCACTTTTGAAATCAACCTTAGAAAGAAATCACTGCCCCTGCCTGCATTAGGCTATATTAACGGGCGGCCTGTAAAGTGACATGCGCCCAATAAAGTTGGTAACGATGGATAGGAAGTAGTTCCGTATCTTAACTTCGAATAAAAAGTGTTGGGTAACCATGTCGGATAATTTAAATTAATTATTTCGCTTTCTGTTTTTTTTTTTTTTTTTGTATCGAAGTGTAAAAATAAGCAGATTTGTAAAAATTTACTTTTCTAATAATTTCATAGTTTCACTTGACCGACACATGAATAAAATGATGAGGCCCATGATTATGTTAATCTTACATAAGGCGGAAGAATACACAACGTGCATACAAGTAGTTCTTAAGCAGGGCTTTCATAAGTGCTCATTTTACAGTGAATAGCCTATATGCAAAAAATTATGCAATGAAAAACCAACACAAATTTGACGCTATCCGAGATTGTTAATGTTATTTTTTTTTCCCCAGCATTCCAATTCTTCTGTTCATACATGTTACAATATTTTTCTTGTACGCCGTTAAAAGATATATATATATATATATATATATATGTGTGTGTGTGTGTATTCTCGTATTTTATGGAAAAATGAGTTGGTAGAAAATGTATTTAGAACTATCCTTAAATTTTTCGACTCTTTGCTTTTCCAATAACTAACTTTCCGTAAATTTGAGAATTAGTTTTTCTGTATTTTCATTTTTAAAAAAAAATGTGATCATGGAGAAACTCCTAAATTTAAGTTTAGCAGGTGTACTTAATTCCGTAGTATTATTTGAATATAAGGCAAAATTTCTAGAGTCCATGAATCTTACTAGTCATCTGCAACTTCTCGCAACAATTTTGGATATAAATATGTTGTTTTCATAAATGTGACATAAGTATTTTTTCAGTTTTTTTTTTAATGTTAAGAGTATTTTTAAGTGTTCGTATGAGTTACAACAAGTCTCTGATGATACTTTTAATGTTTGAAGGAGTTTCTAACTGACGTTGGTGTACTCGCAGAAAATATCGCACGAAATATAATATTCTGGTTATAATGGCTAACAAAAACAATGTAGACGTTCTGTATTTTGTACTCACGGAGCTCAATGCCAATTTCGCCAATGCGGATCGTTTTTCCGTAGACTGTACCTTAATTGTATATTTACGTAACAATTTAAGTGAATACAAAGCGTTCTTAACAGCGTAACATACATTTTTTAGTAGCAGAAAAAAAATTGTTTTACAATAGGTGAACCAAATCATATGTATCTCCTTTGCAAATTTGTTTAGCAAAATATATTTGAACTTTGGTTGGTCCATGGGTTCGGTTATGGACAGTAGTTAAAAATTACAGGGAATCATGATTACGGTGGGTTCCGAACCACACCCAACTGGGTAGTCTGAAGTTTCGAATGACGCCGTTGTTTGGGCGATTTCCACCAAATTCTTCAGACAAGCAGCGCTACGGCAGGCAATCTAAACCTGCTTGTTTTAAGTGCCTCAGAGACTTATTTTCGCAACAACAGCTCTGAAAATATTTCACATTTGTAAACGCCATAATTCAAAACGTTGGATTTATTAAAACCGCGGTTGACACTCCGAATCCTAGCACCTCATTGAAGTAGATTGCGTGCAAGCGTAAGATACAAGGTTTTCTGAGTTCGAGTCTTGGGTAAGGCACGTGTGTATTTGTAATTGTCTCAGTAGGCCTACTGTTGCATGTGTTTCTGGTGGTTAAGGTATGTTTGCACGAGGAGAAGGAATATTCCGGATACAGACTTTAAGCAGTGCTTTAAAAAAGTTGTAAGGTAAACGTGAATGGACTATATATGGTATTTTATATATTCGGGTTTTATTTAGAGTTTGGAAACGATCGAAAAATTACATGAGAAGTTACAGCTGGGCCAACCTAATGACCACGGGGAATACAAAAATTGCCAACAGCAAGTTAAAATTATACAGGATGGATATGAACTGTACCGACAAACTTCATGAGGTGATTCCTTACCAGAACATAAGTTGAAAATATACACACAATATATAATAACCGAAGTCTATTCCGAAGTGTGTGAAAATCGTCTTTGAAAGTGTAGTTGCAGCAGATGTTTTTGCTAGTAACACAGCCAGAACAAACGATAAATGTCTGAGTTTCTGGATACTGCATTATTAAACAGCGAAGTACAAAGCACGAATATATGGGCTCCAATACCAACCCCCATTCATGAAAAGAGAGGGGTTGGCAGAACATTTGTGAAAATAAAAATGTGACTTTCACTTTTTTTTTTTCGTGTAGGTTTGCAATCTACTGTACACGGTGAACAAAACTTCCGTCTTGTGTTTTTAAACTAAATGTATCCGTTTTCGAGAAATTAATTCATAAAATTCCAAGAACGAATCTCCATGTCTGGCACATAGCAACATGTTTGCTGTTGGTGCACGATGTTGCTATAGGCTGTTCACGGTAAAACGAGCACTTTTGAAAGCCTTGCTCAAGATCTACTTGTATGCATGTTTTGTATTCTTCCGCCTTATGTAAAATTACCATTGCTATGGGCCTGATCACTTATGCATGCGTTGATCCAAAGAAATTTAGAAATTATTAGAAAAGTAAATACTTTGCAAATCTGCTCATTTTCACATTCTCATGCATTGAAAAAGCTTTAAGTGAACTAAAAAATTTAAGTGAGCACAAATGGTTACTTATAACAATTTTTTATTTGACGTTAATTATATGGAGCTACTTTTCCTCCATGGTTACCAACTTTAATGGGGGCATGCCACACGGTCCACTCGTTAAGATATGTACAGATAGGAGCAGTGACATTTTTCTAAGGTTAAATTCAAAACTGCTCATTTTATGGTGAACGGTCTTTATTTTAAATGACGCCATGTATTGTTGGAACAAGTCGTGTGTCACGTGTTATCCAACATACTATCGCTGATATGGGCTACAAGTAGGACCCGTGTTGGCGCAATGGACAGACTGCTCGCCTACCACCACGGTGATTCGGACTCGACTCCCGGCAGGGTCGACACGTATATTTGTATCTGGGAAAAGTGGCAGACGTTACCATTGACCAGCGGTTTTTTTTTTTCGAGCCACACCCGTTTCGTGATCACGTAATTCCGCCATTGCTCCATCTCCACACCACGTGACCTTCATCGGCATGAATAAATTTCTCGAAAACGGCGGCATTTAGTTTAAAAACACAGGACGGAAGTTTTTTTCACCATGTATGGTAGATTACAAATCCTCGGGAAACAACAAACAAAGTGAAACAGATACATTTTTATTTGCACAAATGTGCTGCCAACCCCTAACTTTTCATGGTTGGGGGTTGATATTGGAGCCTATATTTTTGTGCTTTGTACTTCGTCGATTAATAACGCAGTACCCAGAAACTCAGACATTTATCGACCATTCTGGCTGTGTTACTAGCCAAAACATCTGCTGCAACTACACTTTCAAGGGCGGTTTTCACCCCTTCCGAATAGACTTCGACTATATGTTGTGTTTATGTTTCCGAACTATTTTTTGACGAGGAATCACCTCACGAAGGTTGTCGTTACAGTTAATATCCATCCTGTATGCACAGCGTTGTACAGGTTAACAAGGCAAGCATTTCTATTCGTTAACCATGAGCGGCTACCTGTTGTGGCTGAACGTTGGATTTGCGAAAAGTAATATCCGACTCGTAATATCCGTTGAAGCCCGACGTTATCACGACTTACACTTGAACATGAACCAATCGTATCTCACCCCATCACTCTCACCACTCACCAAAACGGCGTAGCTAAATCATTTAACCTATACGTTAGCGGACAACGCGACTTTTCAGTTTCCGACAACGCTGACGTATCTGAAGTGCTGACGTATCTGAAGTGCTGACGTATCTGAAGTGCTGACGCATATGTTAAATATGGCTTGTGGTATTACTTGATTCTTGAAGGTCCAGGTGTAAATGGAATGCATTTTATAACTGCCACGGGGGCCGCGGTGGTGTAGAGGTTAGGTTACTCGCCTCCCAGCAAGGCGAACCTATATTCGCGGTGGAGGTCTCCTGGATTCTCGCATGTGGGCAACGTGGCGGCCGTTGCCATTGGCCTGTGGGTTTGCTCTGGGTACTCCCATTTCACTGCACTTGCATTCCGCTGCTGCTCCATCTTCTCATTCATTTCACTCTTATCGGTGGTCAGGACCTCGATGTTAAGCGTCGACTTAAACCTCTGAACTACAATGGCACACACGTTGTAAAAATATTTGTCCAAAGCTACAATTTTTTTGAGGCTGTTTTGTTTACAATAACAATATATTTCTTTCTTTCAAAGGAAATGTTAAAGAACATTAGGTTTCTAATTATGACATTTCTATCTATACGTTTTGGTTTTATGACAACATTAATTTTCTTTATACTAGTAGCAAAGAAACATTTTCCGCGGGCTTGTTTTGTTTCCAGTAGAAGAAATGTTGCTGTGCACCAGAGGAGATTTAAGTAATATTGACATTATTCTTTCGTTCATTATAGATTTAGTATCTAACCAAACTTTCTAAATCTTAAGGAGGAAGTATCCTTGCTATCTTGGATTTATGTATTTTCCTCATTAGCTTAATTTTCGGAGTCAATATTTAAAAACCAAGCTATTCATGACATAGGGAACATTTTAACAGTTATTTCTAAATCCAACTTATTTTTCTTAAGTGATTAGTGTCACATCTGTAACCGTAATCATGCATTATATAATTATTTAATAATTTCAGTCCCACATGAGAAAATACAGATATATTCGAAACCCTACAAAAAAAATCGTTAATTAGTCGCCCATATAATGTCTAGCTTTGATTTTTTATTTATGGTCATACATTTTCATTACGAAGATTTGTAAGAAAATTCGAAGATGGAGTGGATACTACCCAATTAAATAACAAATAACAAATTCCTTAGATCATCGACATAATGGTTTAACCTTCAACACACAGTAGTTGAACAAAGGATCGCAAAGGATACTGCTGAACTATCGTAACCACAATGGAACGTTATCACTGTCATTAATGTATAGATCAAACAAAAGTTTTGTTTGTGGCAAACCTACTTTTCAGAGATTTATATTTAACGATATATTCTTTGATGACATGAAATATCTGTCGCAACAAATAAAGCTTTTTTTAGAGTGTATGTATGACTCCGCAAGTTAAAATCCCCATATCCAGGTAACTATGAGCGGAAATGTGTATACAGGAATTTGACCTTAGAGTCATCCGTGCGAACTGTTAGCGGTTAATTTTGAAAGACATGCTTATGTTCTGCCTTTCTGCCCGCCGAATTATTATTCTGCCGTTATACTGTCAAAAATGTTGGGCGTTGCCAGGTTCAGGAGGAATGGGACCTTGAAATAAGTTAATTTAATTGCATACTTTATTTGCAATGTGATAAAAATACACAAAGCTATTTTTACAAAATACAACTGTCTATCCCTACTGTGATCACTTACTATTTTCACCAGTGACCACAATTTTTCTGCTACGTCAATTATAATTTAAGTCCTAACCACCGTAAGTTTCTCTGACCTACAACCACTTAATCTTCACTCGTTAATT
Organism: Dryococelus australis; assembly: GCA_029891345.1. Taxonomy (NCBI): domain Eukaryota; kingdom Metazoa; phylum Arthropoda; class Insecta; order Phasmatodea; family Phasmatidae; genus Dryococelus; species Dryococelus australis. The sequence continues at coordinate 292,778,758 of CM057009.1, read as the reverse complement.
ACAAATATGCGCTCAAAATGTCCATTGCTATGAACTCGCACCATCTTGATGTCCATCGCTCACGAAACATGTGCCACTTCATTGCAGTCCAGCAAGTGCAGTCCCAGTCCCTGCTCTCCAGAAAGTCACAATCCTGGTCACTACGCCGATGCCCGTGGCCTCCGATTCGCCCACGTCGCACACCCTTGATGCTGACGGCCATTGGAGACTCTCCCCCACACAGAAGCAGATGAGGTGGCCTGGACCATAATGAAGTTCGCACCACGAGACACGCCGATGGACGTGATGCCGACCATTTCCCAACACAGTTGCTGCCAAGTCGTTGGATCTTCCAGCAGGCGAGAGTGACGTGAGTAATTTTTCTAACGTCCGCGGTGGGGACGGGAGCTAAGTGCGTCTCAGTGCTAGGCCCCGTACTCCTGCCAGGGAAGGAAATCATGCAAGAGGACATGCATAGCGGCGGCAAGGGATTGGTCTGCCATACCCTCGTATACTTATAGCTGAACTACTATAACTGAGAAGAGTAAGGGCATAGACACCGTCAAAACACTTTCGACAGGAAAGAATTCAAAATTGTTACATGCATTAATGGAAAACGCTACAGGAGACAGATAGGTAGGAACCATGCTGTTTATTAGTGGGTATAGAGATGCTAGGGGAGAGGGGGCGGGACAAATGACGTCAAACCCGGTGGCGATAAGCGACAGGTGGGGCACCCCACCTCCCTCTCCTACTCCAGGCGTTGATGACGTCGTCTTGGGGAAGGACAACTATTGGTCCTGCCTGGGAGAAGAGAGTGGAGTTGAGTTGAGTTGAGAGATTTCGGTGGCTCTTGCAGAGGTCTTGAGAGCCGATGAGGGTGAAATGAGGTGAGAACGGAGCAGCGCAGGAATGCAAGGGTGGGGGAGATGGGATATCCCTGAGAAAACCCGCCGACCAGTGGCATCGTCTGCACTATTCCCGCTTGCGAAAATCAGGGAAATACTCGGCCAAGGATTGAGCCCGGTTCGCCTTGGTGGGAGGCGAGCAGTCTAACCGCTCAGTCCCCGAGGCCCCGAGGAGGCAGAGATGAGTCAGCCTGCGCGGTGATAAGGACGCGCCTGACAATTCATAAAATGATCATTGACATAGACGCAATGTGTCGATCAAGCGTAACTTGGTAATCCCAGTTACAAACAGGTAGAACTTTCGAAGGATTCGTCAAAATGCAACTGACTAGTTGGGGGGATTGGTCCCCCCTCCCCCACTTTGAAGAAGCTAGAAGACATGACGCACCCATGGCAATGTACAAAAATTATAACCAACGGAGGAACAATGACCACGGCAAGGAAACTAGATAAACAAAATTTGAAATGAACGAACTTGGCAATGTAACGTGAGATTTAAATGACGGGAATTTAGCCTGATGGTGTGGTTCTACAGGGGGAGGGGATCAAAAAGGGTCCTCAGGCCCCTCTCACGGCTGTTTCCTAATGTAGGGATGGATGTACGTAATATTATTTAAAGCCGCTATACAATGGCTTAGAAAAGTAGAGTAGAAATACATAAATTAGAACAAAGAAAATAACTCCCAGTATTCAATCATATACGACAATGATCAATCATATACGACAAAATGATCAATCAAGAGGCGATGTTAAGTAAATCAATAAAAACAAAATGTAAAAGTTACGTCGCCCGAGAGAGCCAGAGGATGAATAGTCACGAGGTATATAACACAAGGATCAGCTAAAGGAACGATACTATACCCTCGTATCGCCAAGAAAGGAAATAGGCTCGGAGGTGAAAAGAATTCGTGACTGGCCTTTGGCTGACCCCGAAGAAATAAAGAAATTTAAATGATTTACTGATGTTTTCATTTTCTCTCTTATGCACATAAAACAAACAGAAAATAAATTGAATAAATTAACTGCTATAATTTTTTACGCCATACTAACAATAGTATATTCCAACATAGAATTTCTTTTATTACGTCGTTTCCAATATTAATATGACATACCAGCACAGAACACTCGAGAATACAGAAGTGGAACAGCCGCTTACGCCACGAGCTCCAGGTGCACACGCCAGAAACATGGCGTCCCTGGCCAGCGACTTGGAACGACGTTCGCCAATCAGCGCCTGGTAACTTACTCGCCAACCCGCAGCCCAGCCAATAGGGAAAGTTTCTCAGCGCGCAGCAGCCATTCAGGTACGAGACCCGTTCCAGAGTCTCGCGCAGCCAATCAGCGAACAGGTACGCCTACGTCAAAGTAAATGCCATGCCATTTCACTTCTGTATCCGTAGATATTCTTTCATGACAGTCAGTGTTTCAGTAAAGATATACCTATGTAACTATAGACGGGGATGTATTTTTTTTAATGATTTTGAAATTGTTTAGTAAACGACGAACCAACTATATTTGAAATTGTTACTTGTTGATATTTAGAACCCCTTACTTGTTTGGGGCGGCGGTGGCTGAGCGGTTAGCCTGCCCGCCTCCCATCACAGCGAACCGGGTTCAATCCCGGCCGGGCCACACTCGGATTTTCGCAAGTGGGAATCGTGCCGGACGATGCCGCTGGTCAGGGATCTCCCCGCCCTTGCATTCCGGCGCTGCTCCAGCCATACCTCAGTTCACCCTCATTAGCTCTCAAGACCTTGTTGTTAAGAGCCGCCCAAATATCTCAAATCAACTCTCAAATTCCCATCATTGTTGTGTCGACACGAAAATGCGCTGCAAAGTGGAAAATAAGACTAGCTTACATTTCGGCTACATTTACCCCGTATTCCGAGAACAACGAGGTTGTTTGAAAATAAATACTTACCTTGGTATCGCTGTGTGGTATCAGGAATGGATGTCAGTAAGTGACAATATTGCTTATCGCTCGACTACTTCCTACACAAACTGTGGTCCTGTTGAACGTTAGGTCTTCCTATCAGCTTAAGTAAATGATGACTTCATGTTGTTAATAAAGTTTGATTCCCTGATAAATAAGAAAGTTATTCACCTCTTAATGTGGGAGTAATAAAAAAAAGCGTTAAATATACTTTATGTGTGTATGATAATTTCACACAGTAAGATTAAAGTGTCGTAGTATTTTTTGGTTTAAGGTTTAAATCAAAACTTATAGAAAACCTACTTAAGCTCCTTCTTTCATTTAAAAATAACACTTACATTGACCGAATTTTTTCAGTTTTGTTTCTGAAATAAAATGACATCGAATTCAGCAGCCGCCATTTTCAACATTATACGTTTAATAAGATGTTAGGACATAGAATAGATGTCAATTGTTGTTTGGTAGTATTTCTGTAAATGCCCTTTTTAGTGTTAACATTAAAATTAATCCAATAAAGATATTATCATTATTAAAAACTAATTTTAAAAGAGTTTAATTAACTGCGAACCATCTAGTGTTGAGTAAGGAAAGGTGAAATAAGGGAGCAAGAGGATTTACTAGAGGTGAACATTTTCTAAATCTGAGAATTAGTGTGTCGTCTTTAAAATAGAAATTGGGGAGCAAGAGAGAAATAATACTCGAAAATCTTATAAATCCAATATAATGAATGTCTGAATGGAGTGGGGGAGCATAGGAATTGTTAGAGGGGAAAAATTCTAAGTCCAACATAGATGGCGGCCTATACTGTAGATGAAAAGATAATGACGGACTGAATCAAACGTGAATACAAAAAAATATAATTGTAGTGGATGTGATTAGGAAACAAAAGACCGGCTGCTAGTAAAAATGTTTTAAAATAAAAATTGGATAACAAATTAAATTTCAAAATTTATTGATGAGTTATGTGTATCTCATTTTAAATTATATCTTCCTACTCGTCTCTGTAGCTCAACTGACAAATGCGACTACACCACCTTTGGTGCTAAGGGTGGTTGAATCGCAAACCTCCCGCTACCCAAGGATTTCTGAAAATGAAAATGACTTCAATACAGGTGAGTTTCTTGCGAACCGTAAATAAGACATTGCCCTTATTGCAGATACTGCCAGCACCCTTAGCAAGGTGGACGACACCAGCGCATTCTAGGAGATATCTCTGAAAGGTATTGGCGATACAAGTACTCTTCGAGCACTACGAAAAATAATGAAACCTATATATTATATCTTATGTGATTAATGTAAGAGGATTTGTATTCAGTTCAAGTGTATGATAGCCTAAAATTATTTTACGTCCTTTTGTATGTTTATAATCCCAAAATACACTTCCCAAAACAATATGCTCAGGTGCAGCTGGGTAGGTAAACATACTTTGCCACGAACACTCATGACAATACTAAATTTTAATCTTTTCTCGTAAGTGCAAGTTAATCACAGTCTACAACATCACCCCACGCGTCGAACAGCCATATGTTGATATGTAGTTGTGGGCTACTTGTTGAAAAAAAAAAAAGAAGAGCTTATGCATCAAACTATATATTAGTCTAACAACTAAATACCAAACTCAAATAGGAACAGCGTACAATAGCATGATACACAACTTGTTCACATGAAAGTACAAATAGCGTGCACTTTTAGGTTAATGGAATATAAATGTATTAAGCAAAAGATTCTTAGTGAATTAAAAAATAAAGTAAATCGTACTACTCAATACTGCTCAAGACTGATTTATGTGGAACATAAATTAAAGCTTTCGAAGTGCGTTGGCTTGGTGTAATTGAATTTCATTCAGAATTTAAATGAAATTTCATCGACCTATGTGGTAACAAAATTAAACAAAGAGAAATATTACACAAAAAGGAGAAAACGAAAATAAATAAAATTATTAAAATGAAATCCTCTAATTGAAGACAGATATTAAGATAAGTAAAACAAAAAAAGATCATAAACAAGAAAAATAATTCTAACTAGCCTGGCTTTCGTTTCGGCGCGAAACTGAAGTCAAATATGAACGGAAGAGCAGCACCAACATAAACAATAACCAACCACAACACAATAGAGAAAAAAAAGCCAACTATCGATAAATATACGGATCAAGGGATTATAATAGTCAGGTAAGGATTCACACGAAAACAAAGAAGACGATAAATAGCAAGTAATGTAAGACGCCATAATGATACACGTATAAATACGCTTAGGCCTACGCGAAGATTTGGAAACTTTGATCTGTTCGCGTCCTCAAATGATTAAAATTTAACCTGGATTGACACCTTGCAGTACAAATAAATGTTTATATCAGCTGTATGAACCAATGGAAGTAAATCTGCCTATCTTTAAACAGTGTACATGGTTTTATACTGTGTCTGTTTAACGTGGGCACAAAGTTGATATTTTTTGCGAAGTAGTTTTATTTCCGTGGTTCAGTTTTTATCTTGGACAGTATCCAGTCAAATTATGAATCTAAATGAAAATTAAATCCCCTCAGGTCCCAATATTAGACAACAAAATGTGACACCCTATTAGTAGCAAAGTTTAGAAATATTGCATGCTTTCCTCAAGTTCATCAAAAAATATTTACTATACGTAAACTCTGAACTTGTGATGTGGAGGTTTTGTATATGTACGTATCGCAACAATATTTCGTATGCTAACTAAACGCTAACTGGCACTGTCAACATATTATGCGAAAAGGTATTTTCAAATTTTATTAAGAGTTTCAGTCTAAAGTTGTTACAGGTAAAATCATTTCAAATTTATTTTAATATCGTTTTAAGTCGGTACACAAAATGAAAATTATACCCACTAGTGTGGGCTTCGAGCCTTTGTGGGAGACAACAGTTCACTTAAACTAATATTATTAATGCAGTATATATATTAAAACATTTAATCGACCTTATTTGGTTTGTAGGCCGACGCAATGGTATTACGTGGGGGAAAATTGCTGAATGTATAAACATGCACCGTTTCATTGGTTGACGATTGAAAATGTCACTCGGGAAGCGATACGTCGTTATCAACATATGCACTCAGAGTAACATGTATCCAGGCCAGATTAATTAAATTATCACATAAAGCTGAAGCTTAATAGCAATTTGTGTAATACAGTGCATGTAATAACGCTTTAATAGACGCTATAATGTATTGAGTTAAAACTCGCACACATACGGCCACTACTGTTGTGAAACCTAAAAATTAACAAATACAAATATATATGCTCTAAAATACAAAGTCAGATAGAACAGGCTGCGGTGGATGTTGTCATTCAAAAATCAATCTCTAATTAGGCACGTGCTGAAGGCGTCGTCAAAGAGGATTTTCCATGATGAAACGTACAGACACAGTCGAACTATATAAAAAGTAGTTAATATGATCAAACTCTAGCGCCAAATATTATCCTTTGACACCTTTTTGTTTGATATCGTCTCTCATATAAATAATCACATGTGTGCACGTGTTTAACTCAGTTTCAAAGCGTGAAACGCTCTTTAGTAATAACGTTCTAGCATAAATGCTCTCTACTTTGAAATCAAATTTAATACCGAGAGAGGGGGATATTACATATCCTAGACACTAAGGTTTTAACACACTATTCAAAGATAAATGTTTTTCATTGATGTCCACTTGATTTGGTTCATTTTGTTGTGTACACGATGGTGTAAAATTTGGCGTAGTATTATTACATTTATGTCTGTAAGAATTTCATATTGCTACTTAATTTTAAAAAAAATTATTCATAGATCCAGGTAAAACGCTGTGAAATTATTCTTTATGAATAGTGAAAAATAACTTATCGTAAGAATCAAAACCTATTGTAAATGCTAAGGGAGTTAATGGTTTCAGAAAATCAAGATTTTATAATTACTCATTAAAAATAGCTATAAATTACTTTTGATGAAAAAAAATTACGAACAGTAAAGCGATTTCTTGAATTGGAATATAACATTTATATAAATTTGATGGATAATACTATTATTCATTTTTATTCAGAAAATTAATCTCAGATGTACAGATTGCATGTCTATCAGGTAAACAAACGTATATTTTAAAACTTCTCGATACTCATTTTCCTGAAAATGTCATACCAAAGCAAACTTTTCTATCAACTTTAACGCGATAATTAATGATACTGATAAAATATTTGGTCTTAGTGCATGGTCCAATTTTTTAAATAATAAAATGTCACCTCTATTTTATTAATGAAATGTGACCATAAAACCCATTAGAATTTTACCTTGTGCATGTATTAATTCAGGAAAACACTATTCAGGAAGTTATTGTTTCATCTCCGGTAGTTTCCAATATTTATACGTGAAATTATTTTAAACGCCTATTTCCAGGGCCTATATTTCTTTTAATAATTACATCGGGTTAAAAGTCGCACATCTCATTCGAAAGTTAATCACCACACATAGCTTATGCCCCAGAGAACCGAATATTCCTGCATAGAGTATTACTCATTATTGACATGGTAATGTCAGTTTGTACACGTGGCAGGAATACGTGTGATACACAGCAAGAAGGAACTAGCCGAGGTGTTAAAAAGTGGTCGTTTAATTTTACCATTTCCTCTCCTCATACTTACCCTAGACTACACACACCTGAAGCAGATGATTAAGTGGATTTTAAGACGCCGTAATATCAAACTGGCGCATCGACATATTTTTAATATACCAGTCAATCGCTAGGAAAGATATTTATTCCAACAGTGCGTGGGCGTATGAAATACACACGTGGGGGAGCAATTTAACCTGTTTAAAAGTTTTGCTTCGAAATTTCAGTTTTATTGTTTCTATATTAAGATGAATACTGTTTCGACATATGTTTCACGGAAATTGGAATAAGCTGCGCTACGAATTTTATGAATTTTGGCATAAGACTTTACCGGAGCGTTCCTATAGTCGATAAGTGGAACTCGATAATCCGAATCTGAACTGCGCCATTAATCCTAACACTCATTCTTTGTGCTTCCCACTTTGGGAAATGCTTTCCACCTCGAACAGTTCACTCTTATGCAAAGACATTCAGGAGAATCTTCCGGGGATTTTTAATTGCATCTCACACTTGAGTGTAAATCACTGCCACTAATTTCTACGAGGTCTGTGTATTTACTAATACGTCATAGTTTAACAACTCTAAGAGATGAAGCCTATTATTTTCGTCCCAATTTATATTTGCGAATAGGTTTACAATCGAAGTCATTAAAGGATATCAATGATTTAAGTTATTTTCCTAAAATTTCTTCGTTAATGTGTTGATGTAACCTGTCATGTGCTTCCTGGCTGTTTCAATAAACTCTATTCATAATTTTCTTTCTACTTCACCGTGTCGCAATAACTCTGGTTGCAGCACTGAATATCGAGTCCTCAGAAGCAAAATGTTATGCGGTTCCTTTGATGCAAACGTACACATTTACTGGTTGGCTGCGTGGTGCTCTAGATGCAGGTATTGTGGCTGACAGGTTACATAACGGCTAGGAGGACATCTCGCGAGTTCACATTCAGCCATTCATTAGCTAATGACATGCTCTCAAATTGCTGGTATAATGTTCCGTCATTGTGTCCAGTAGGAGTTGTGGGTTACATGCAGCAGTTTCGGTTCTGTGTACTGGTCTGCGGCTCTGCTAGGTAGTACCTCACGAAACCAACTTATTTTTGTCGCAGATTGCAGCAGTCGGACTGGACAACGAATACCGAGGTCGTTCACAGTATCTGAATTCTTTTGGTGGCCGGTTTCACTTCACTGTCCCTTGCTCACGAAGTCGTCACAAGTCCGACTAATAAAAATATATAATGACATTCAATTAAACTATTCGTCCCCCCGGGCATTTGTAGTGCGAACCAGCAGGTCGGTAGACCCGTTTCTGTAAACATGGAAAAAAATTTATGTGAATTAGAGTTGAGTGAATACGGATAGCTACCGAAAGAAACGTTTCTATAACAATTTATAGAAAACCACTTCTCTGAATTTTTTTAATAAATATGTTCCCATAAATACATTCTAAATAATTTTCATGGGTTATTTCTCACGAAAATTATCCACGAAATTCAGTATGGCCAACATTTTATCTCTAATGACAGAGCGTGGGGATAGGTAGCTATATTGGTAGGCAGTTCTCGTAATTTTTGTTTAATACTACTTTATAGTGAAATTCAATCGAATACATGTGTTTTATACAAGATTTTTTCAATATTTACTTAACTTAAATAGAGTTAAGTCATGTCTACATTAATTTTTAAGAAAATATTCTATGGCGAGCACTAAAGAGTTTAAATTAATGATGAAGTGCCTACAGGAATTCAAGATAGCTGACTAGTTCCTTCCACTTCTATCCGATGGCCTGCGACTACTATTCGGGTTTAAAAGACTACAAACCTTGTACAGCGTTGATAAAGACGTGCAAATTTACCCGAGTTAATTTGACCATAAGGATTTAATTCAGACTTTTCAACAGGCGTATACAACAGCAGCTCTCATTTGTTTAAAGCAGCCGACTATATAATCAACTTTCTTTTTAATAGCTGATTCGTTGGTTCTGTAGTAAAGAGGCATTGGGAGGAAACCTGACCAATTTTTTTTTTGTCTGAATAGAGCTGACAAAATTTTAACAGCAATTTGAAAGAAATAATTTGATGGTATACAATTTTGTCCCCCATGCCTAAAATGTATCCTATTGATTAACTCTGTATTTGGATGAGAGAAAAAAAAATTTATAATGTTGGTTACTGAACTTTTTGACTGACTACTATACTTTGAATTTATTTACAACCCTTTTTTTTCCTGGGTGTCTATAACTGGTTCAGTCTCCACAAAGGATTTCGAAAAATACCGCGGTTCACTCACAAAATGTACAAGAAAATACAATTGTCTGATGTATTTCGTACGATCTCACAAACTCGAGTAAATGTGCCAGTCTCCAAGCATTGTACACGCAGCTAGAGGGTACATTCTGCATAAGAGATGTGAGCTACGCGACTGCTTCCTGTGGCTCGAGCTTAGACAATCTGTAAACAAGCTCCGTGTGTGGCACCGTGGCCGCACTGTCGCAGTGCACGAGGCAGGCGCGCGTCTTAAACTGACGCATTTCATTTGCCATGTCAAGTCGTTGTGACCATAGACTAAAGATGAGGTAGACAAACCTCGCTGGCTGCGCACAACCAACATTCGTGTCCCAACATTGAACTGCTTTTCTGCCAACACGGCTAGCAAAAATTGCAAGGATTGGGTTTGAGGTGAGAACACTGTTTGGTAAAAAAATGCTTTAGAGATGTTCTTACAATTCCTCTAATCAATTTGTAATACTTTTTGATTTAATTCAAACTGATAAAAGTATTTAATAATATAATAATGCTTGTCATTTCAAAGTTCTGATACAAACAAACACGTTTATCACTGTTGACCATGTGACTTGACGATTGTGTTCCTTTAGGGGTGGCCAATGTTGGGTACATGCGCAGAAGACGAATAAGTGGTCAACCTCATCTGTAGTCTATGGTTGCAACACGATGTGGATGCATCCGACTGATTTCCCAAGCTGTTTTTCCCACTTCATTAGTGAAGTAGGTACACTCGTCTTGGAAAGTCTGTCCGACCCAGTGATGCAACCCCGCCAGGCTTTGTTCGGAGTTGCTCTGTCATGTTGGCAGCAATTCGCACTAATGACGTCTACGTGTGAAGAGGGTAGGGGAAGGATTCCGCTGCAAGACCATCATACCCAGAAGTGTACGCGGCTGAAAGGGCAGGGACTGTTAAATTGCTGCGAAGCTGAGAAAAACAGACGAGAAATTAAACATCAATTAATCTCGAGGTGTAAAAGAACGTCGTCTTTGGATTTGCAAAGAATGGGTTTGATTTTTTCATCGTTGTTTTGTCTGTACACAAAAAGTAAGAACCTGTATACTGGTTTCCCACCAAAAATTTGCCACTAGGATTTCGGAATGAAATAAACAGTCTCAAGTAAATGCTCAACAATGAACCTATGGACCATGTAATTGTTCCATTCTACTACGAGTTTTGATGTCATATGAAGTCATAATTTCGAATACAATCACCTTTTTTTGTAGAACGCAGTATGCTCACAGTTTATTTCAGAGTGTACGTTAACTTTCAATCGGTTGTCACTTTCAACAATTTACAGAAATCGTCTAATAGGTTTCGTTCAATGTGGAGAGTGTTTTACAATACTATTATATCTCCCGAGAGTTGCAGGCTTGTTTCAGTGTTATTTTAGTCCATACTCACAAGTGTTTTAGATCAGAACTCAGAAATAATATTTGAGAAACAACGTCCATTCGCTTTTTAAACAAATAAATTTTACCAAGTCGCTATTCCCGTGAATAAACCAACAGAAATGCTGCTCTTGGAATACGAGGTCTCGTATTCCAAGAGAAGCGATGGCTGCATGCACTGTTCTAGGTGCAAGCGCAAGTGTATATTAAGACGCGTACGATGCGTACAGTAACAATTTCCAGTGTCGTTCCTCGCCGACATAATGACCTCACAATGACCGTTGCGACAGCACATGCCTCAACACATGGCAATTTTCGGAGGCAAAATGCAGTGATCGTTGAGTACCATTCCTACTATTTTGTGAAAAGTTAGTTCCATCGCTCTATAAATTTGCCGTGTTATTAAAAATAGGCTGTGCTGAGTATCAAAGAGATGTCAATTCTAGTTCGTTGATCTTATTTACGACAGCTGAAATGGCAATTGTTCGCAATGCGAATATCAAAACATACAGAATACAAATGGTGAAAAAGGTTTATGTTAGCTAGATATGAGTTATACTATCCTGTAACTGTAAAAAATAAAACAACAATTTATTTTAGTTAGAGATCATTTAAAACAAACAAATATAGTTCTTATAGACTTTTAAATATAACGCTGTGCGTATACCGCTTATATAGGTTTTTTTTTCTGTAATGCCTGAAGGAATTGCATTTTTATTCAATAGCTTTTAAATACTTTTACCATAGGTAAATATTACGCGAAAGAAGAAATTACTGCACTCTAAATTCGAATCAGTGGGAAACCACTGATTAGCAGTGAAATCTAACTACTCGAATCAGTAAAAATGGCCCCACTTATAATCAGTGGAAAACCACTGGTTGTTTCAGTGAAAAAAATTTGACTGTTTAAATTAGTGACATGAAACAATCCACTTATTGAATAAGTGACGGACGACTGCACTAGGGAATTAAACATGGTTTTTAAAGAATGTAGCAAAATCGTTACGGAAAATAAGCATATTTACGATAGTTAACTATTCATTTTGTGCAATTTACATTTATTTAAAAAAAAGTATAAAAAAACAATTGCAGGTGGTTAGGATTGAATTCATACACCCTTTCCTCTTCGAATATGAGCCGTTATGTCAAGTTGAAAAAAAAAAGTAGAGGAACTGTGTGTCTTATAATTTGTATAGAAATTGTGAAGATTTAAATTTTATGCCCTTACTTTTCGTTTTTGGTTTAATTGGTACCGTTAGGACTGTTTAGACGAATCGTATATAGGAGTGCACTCTCTTCGCCACATTATATGCAGTTTAAACCTTCAAACAGAACGCTGTGATGATTACATGAAAACGAAATTAAAGCCGTAAACACGGAATAAAGGATGGATGTTCATATTACCTCGTAAAATGTTGTTTCGAAAGAGGAAACTTATTTTAGAATGTATTTTTGTATTGGTTTTATTAGTTTATTCGCTGTTATTTCACTTGACATACGTTATTTAACGGCCATTTTCAAACGTTGTTTGACGGCCCTTTTTACACGCAGTTTAACTGATCCATCAGTGACAAATAAATCACTGATAAAGACTGAAAAAAAAATTACTGAATAATCAGTGGAAAATGTCACTGAATTAATAAGTGAAGGAAATCTGGCATTTTTTCACTGATTCATCAGCTAAATTCACTGAAGGGACTTTTGAATCAGTCAGATACTGTTGACTGATCGAAACAGTGAAATTCTCACTGATTCAGATTTAGAGTGTGATGTAATAAATTGGTCTACATTCTCTGACCCATTTATATTCTAGAGTGTCTCAGTAGCTCAGAGACTAACTACCTTTTTTTTTTTTTTTTTTCAAAAAATCAATTAAGCATAATGGAAAGTTTTAGAAAGTGTGCTTAGAATTGTTAGCATGAAAAAATGTTCCGTGAATAATAAAGCCATGAGGAAATAAACATCTACGACATACAATTTTCGATGATGACATTATCTCTATGACTAACCATGAATTAAATCTTTTAGTGCCACGGTGTAAATAAAGCGTTTCACGGTACAACAATTTATGAAACTTGTTTAAAATTACTGGTTAAATTAAAATCGGAAATAAAGTTCAAATCATCAGTACTTGTTATATTACTCCCTTCGAGGCTGGAAAACGTCTCTTTCTTTTATGTAAGTTTTTATTAGTGCCTTATATATAAAACTAGATTTTGTTAAACTAAAAAATTGTGATGATCCGTTGAAATAGTTTCGGTGATATCCGAGTTGCTCAAAGCGGGGCGATGCATGCACAGACACCCGTATAGAGGAAGGAGATTTAATAAGACGTTTATTCCAGAAGAAACTCTGTAAAATGGCTAGGTCCTGTCTAAACAAATTTTAGACACAAATCACACAAAAGGTTTCGTACCCATAATAACTAGCCCAAAAATAGTTAGATGATGATATCTTCGAAAATATTATTATTCTGTTAACAAAATTCAGAGTGCTTGCTGTGCTCATTTGCAGTAATGGCGTACAGAATTTTTGTAATAATAGGCCAGTCAGTTATTGAGCTGTCTTAATTTTATTTAAGTACAGTATTATCTATCTAAATGACGATGAAAAACATAACACATAAAAAAATAGTTCTTGATGATTACGACAATAGTATAGAAAGTTAGAATTATGTATAAAACATGCATGGGATACGTTACGTATCTTGCAAATGAACTACGTATGGCTGGATGTTACAGACACACGTTTTTATAAACGTGTGAAAGAAACGGTGTATTGTTTATTCCATAAAATGCTATGATTTTCCAATTGCAAACAGTACATTGCGCAGCCGTTATCACGAGAATGCTGACAAAACGTTCGCTGATGCGACTTCATTAGCCATACCCGGCACTGGTAAAGGATAGTCCAGAAAGCTGTCAAGTTGTATTTAGAACATTTGTGTATAAGGTGTTCGCAACAGTTCGCGTACTATCTAACTGTTATGCGAATTTCGGTATCCTGAATTGCTAAATTAGGTAGTTTTGTTTCAAAGCTCGTCGCGGCAGTTATTACGTCCAGCATGGCGAGGATGTGCACTCTAAATCTGAATCAACGAGTAGGCCTATTTCACTGCTTAAATCAGTTAACAGCACCTAACTTATTCAACAGTCACTTGAGTCGATTTAACGAATGGATTAGTGAAAAAAAAAAATGCTAGTTTTTATTTTACATTTTGATTAAGTGACATTTTCCACTGATTCATCAACCATTTCACGCGCTGTTTTTTCAGTGATTTATTTATTGACTGATGGATCAGTTAAACAAAAAGCTTCAAATGAAATAACAACGCAGGAAGTAATAAAATCCATATTTTATAATATCTACAATTTTACGAGGCAACATGAACATCCAGTCTTTATCATTCCGTTTTTACGTCTTTCATTTCGTTTTTACGTAATCACCATAGCGCTAGGTTTAAGGTACAAACTGCATTAGATGTGGTGAAGTGAGCGCATTCGTACGTACTGTTTGTTTTAACAATCCTATAATGTTTCGAATTAATATAAAAACTAAAAGAATAGGTATAGATTTTAATGCTACACACTTGAGATAAGAAGTATAATACATATTTTTCTCCTCTTTGCTGTCCATGTTGGCTTGGCAGATCGATTGGTGAGGTAACGGTTTAGAAGCTGGATGTTGTAGGTTCAATTTTGGACGATGTCAGTGTTTTCTTTAGTTTCTTTTTAATCACGTAAAATTGCACTGTATAAACAGTGACCATCGGAAATAAGTAAATTTTTCGTAACGATTTGCCCAAATTCAACAATAACAAAATTTAATTGTTTCACCCACACAACCAGTGGTTTTCCACTGATTCCGAGTAGAGTAATTTTCACTTATTCGAGTAGTTAAATTTCACTGCGAATCAGTGATTTTCCATCGATTCGAATAAAGAGTTTACCGATAATTCCGGAGATAATTGCATTTTTGGAGAGAATTAGTAAACCAAGATGGGTTGACATTTCTTGTTGCATTAACAGTTTACGTCCTCACGAATTATACGGGCTTATAATACAAGCGAGAAAAAGAGAAATAATAATAATACATAAGAAATCGAGGTCAAGAAACGTAATCACGAGATCTTTAATTTGATCTTGCAAAGGGAGCAAGTGATATAAATAAATGTGTGTTGTGTTCGATACACGAAACTAAATACATTTTTTTGTAAACAGCAGAAAACGTGGTACGAAAAATATTTAAGTTAGTGTCAGCAGTCTTGTAAATAGTGCACAGAGGATTCAGTAGAAGGGGTTAAGTCAGTGTTCACAAGATAAATTAGAAAGAAACAACGGGTCAGTAGTTGAGCCCCAGTCTAAACATACGCCTGAATATAGGAACAGATTACACTATAAGTCCGAATAAGTGATATCAGTCAGTGAACTGGCCTTAAGTAAGAGGCTGTTGACAAGCTATTACCGACTGGTGAACCAAGCAAACGAACTGGTTATCAGTGCTGTGAGTCAGTAGAATTCTCGACATTCAGTGTGAATCTTACATAAATCAGTGGCATCCAGCCATCGTAATAACCATCCATCTGGCTTTGATTACCAATGTAGTCATTTTGACTAGCCTTGATTAATTTGGTTCCATTTTAATTATTTCAGGTTTAGAGTATAGGCCTACAGCTTCCGAAACGTTACATCTATTGTGGTCCAAGTAAGCTTGCTGCGTTCTCCTGTGCAGTGTTTGTTGTGTCATCAAGGCTTGTTTGCATATGTGTATGCTATCCTTTTAATTCTTCTGTTTGAGTCCTCGTTCTGGCGTTTTCGTCTCGTCTCCTTTGTGATCACTTTCTGAAATCCTTTTGCGGGATTCTATTTGTTCTTCTGATATGGCTGTTGCCCGCAGCTAACCTTGTCTCGTTCTTTATAGTATTTATTTTGTATCCATTTGTTTTTGTGTCATATTCGAGATTTTCTGCTAAGTACAACATCTATGGAGTGAAATAGCAGCTCATTCGGTCAAATATAATCACGTTGAGTTTTACATGTTACACATTTTAAAATCTCTCATAAAACATTTCGGTGGCTAAGTTGGATAAGTTGGCAATCACGAAGATAAGGCTCCAGTGACCCAATTTAATTTAATTGTATTTTATTTTTACAAGAGATAAACAATAAATACAAACAATTAACATATAATATTGATTCCCTGGAGCAGAGCTCAAAATGGGAATCTTTAAAAATAAAAATGAAATTTATAAGTATATCGTAGCGAAAATTAGAATTGAAAAGAATAAAAATTCTAATCCCGGTTGGCACATGGATGGTTTAAATATTGAGGTTAAGCTTATATATATAGATATATAACTCGAGATATTTATTTGTTACTGTAATTTTGTTCAATAAAAGTGTTTCAAGATACAAAAGTGCCATTTTTGTGGACAACACAAGTGTTTTCTTGTAATAGTTCGAATCATACTAAGAAAGATATTACATTATAAAAAAAGTATTTTTTTTTAAGATCTATTTTGTGACGGACTTCGTGAGTAAAACACCGAATAATGGATTGCGTGAATAATTTTTACGTTTCTAGGCTCGCCTGCTTCCGAAATTCCTTGAATAATTTACAGAAGTTTTAGCAAGACTAGTTCAGCTGTTAATTAAAATATATTTAATGACTTTTTGTGGACAGTTCTAAATTCACCACCTGGTATTTTACAAAATGATACTTGTGCAGTATCTTGCAGTTCTCCACTTAAAATATTTTGGTGTTCTTGGAACCCAACGTAAACGATGGTGACGTGTGAGCTAGCTTATGACTCACGACGTCATTAACCCTATAGCAGTTTCTTTAATACGTTCCATTTGATAAACCAAATTTATAATAGTAATAATTTATAATTCCCATATTAGTAAAATAATGGGCTTTAAAGCAGCCACCGTTATTGTACACGATCATTTTGAAGAAAAAAAATGCAGGAAGATTTACATGTTTTCTGTATTACTATGATTAATCACATTTTTTTTTTTTTTGGATTCCATTGGCGGCACTGAATATAAAAATGGCTTATGAAACAGGTTAAATCAGTTTCAGTAAGTTCACAAAACACTGAAAATCTCGTAAGTTTAGTGTAAATAGGACGGATCGCTCTCTCTCTCTCTCTCTCTCTCTCTCTCTCTCTCTCTCTCTCTCTCTCTCTCTCTCTCTCTTATATATATATATATATATATATATATATATATATATGGCATAATACTTAAAGATTTACGAGGAAGCCTTTTCAAAATTAAAATCAAATCTACTAAAATTTCACAAATTTGGTTGTCTTCCATAGTACTGACTAGCAGTAGAGCAAATTGAATAAGAACATGTAGAACAGTTCCTGAGATATTCTTATTACCCTCATTTATTCAGGTATAACTAGCTTCGAAATACATAAAGAAATGCTATTAGACACACTAGTATTTTCTCCAGGTAATGTCATTACACTCAATAAATTATAGCATAGGTCGTGAGCTGTCTCCTATCACCTTTTTAATTTGCAAACCACCAGTTTGAAAACGCGCGTTTCTGTCAATTATGGTACATGTAGGCTTACTTCCATTAGTCATTAGGAGTAGGCCTATATATACTTTGGTGCGATTTGGTGTGAAGTTCTGAAGTTATAGGCTATTCACGGTAAAGTGATCACGTTTTGTAGCCCTCTTATTTGGAACAATAGTCAAAGATGGTCTATTTTATTGTAACCTTAAATGTTAACTATTGAGTCCTGTGAAATACATACACTGTGTTTATTACTTACATGGCAATATTTATTTTAATAAGTGATGAAAGGATAAAAACTGGCTGATAGAAAAAAAAAGTAACTAAGGCCTCAAAAGTGCTCACTTTACTGTAAACAGGCTATAGTAATGGTAATACACACACAAATATAGATACCCAATACGGCGAATTCATAAGTTCTTCTGAAGAAATATAGTCCAATGATCTTCACGTAAATAAACGAAATATTTAATATACGGACTGTTACTGAAACCGTCAAGGTTTATCACGCTCTCGATTCACGTTATATAATTGGACTTCTTACAAAAATGAAGTGGCCAGATATCAGTAAACAATTAATGTGACATCAACTGTTGGACTCCACTCCAGTAGCCCATGTTTCATATTAGAGCACGTGATACAGTTCGAAGGAAGCATTAGCACACATTGCTGCCATTCATCGCCTACTAATTTTCAAGTTATTTAACCAGCTAAAACTATAAAAACAATCCCTTAATGTGGTTTCATAATATATTTTACACATAACTCATTGCATGATAATATAGTTGTAATAATCGTGTAAAAATTCCGTACCTTACTTTACACGTAATGATTATATTACGAAACAATTTTTGCTAAATAGTTCACAGTGGGCGTGAATTAAACATTATAAAACAAAAATTACCGAATTTACTAACCTATCTACATTTCTCGGGATTAATCAGCTTCAAACTGTCGTCAATAAATCGTTTTCTAAAAATTCAATTACACTTATCAGTTTATTTTATAGTATCAAAATTGAGTACTTCCAAAGATTTATTTCAAGATTGATACGAATTTCGACTGTTATTTTGGCACAATGATTCAACATCTTGACCCAACAGAAATTTAAAATGAAAATTGTACAAAGAAAAAGGCGAAGGTAGGATATCTTAAATTTGATACTATTTCTTCCTCTTGTTCCGTTATCTCTTAATTTCTTATTTTGCGCATTGTGGAAGCCTAAATAAATTAGAAATAACGTCCGTACGTTATTTCCCCCTTGGCCCATGATGGTATCAGAAGCGTGTGATTTAGGCCTACATGATGGTTCCTACAAAATATAATTGTATTCGGTCAAACTAACCTTGTGTCTAATTTCCTTTTGCATAACGCTGAAGATTTCTTATTGCGCTGAGAAAATTGTTTTGTTGAATAAAATTAAGTTTGTTTGGCGCAACTAAATTACTCGTATGTAAAGGGGCAGTTAAATATTTTGTCGTTGACAACGAATTATTTTGTCGTTCTTGCTTAGTTTCCCCAAACTGTAGGGTTTGGTTGCTGTGACAAAAGAATTGCTTGTCTCTACGTACATTAAACAGTTTAGTTTTTTTATAAAAAAGACACGAGAAATACCACCGAGTTTCAAACCAGGGCTACGCGTATTTTCACAAAACGCTCTAGCAATCTTTGCTAAAGTAATTGAATGTACACATTGCAAATACAGACAAACGTAGGCAAATAAGTATTTCGTGTTTTCCAGCTTTAAGGTCCCCGCCTGCCTGCATAGGTTTTCTCCTTTCTTGACCGAGAAGTGCTGGAGTTATAAGGGTTACACTGGCCCGTGCTACAAGAGCACCATCGCCTCTACGCGCAGGGCTCTGAACTGGCGTGCAGTGTTCTCGTAGTGCTGCGTGTACCCATGGAACTTTCAGCAGCGACTCTGTCATTTTATTGATGAAAAGTTTTTTGCCAAGTTCAACACAGGCTCCTATTGTAGTTTGACTCATATCCGGCTAGTATGTTAATTGTCACAGAAATTTCAAACGAACTCTCGAGCTGTATTTTCGAGCTGATGCATTCAAATTAGGGACCAAGCAAATAAATGCAGTTAAGTAAACTAAATATTTTGAACAGAGTTTAATATTTGTGGCCCAACACAGAAATTTTGCTTATTCAGGCGTGTATTTGAATATATGGGAAAAAATAATTTATTTACTTTTCAAGTTTTGTTTACTCACAAAATATATTGTTGGGGCTGCTAAATAAATGTTTTGTCATACAGATGAAAATATTTTTTTGGCTGGAATAAAGCTTTCTAAGTGTGGCAGAGCTACCTGCTGGCACCTAAAGCGGTTTTCACAATACAACGACGCGATGCGACGCGTCGCGCCCGATAATTGCAGCCAGCGACGAGCGCGAATTGCGTCTTCACTATAGAGCGATGTGCTATCGCTGGCCGCTGGCAACACAGACCGTGCTGCCATCTGTTATCCTGCAAGAAAGGTCGCAATGAAGTGTTAAAAGCGAACTAATACAGTGATTTTTTTTTTTTTGCCATTTCATCAATAAAATGTGTTATTTTTTAGTAATATACTTTTTTCTTTAATAAAAATTTTATATTAATATTCGAAAAAATTTTTATAACGTAAACGACTCTTCAGGCATCGGAAAACATTATACTTTTGTTCTCCTAGAGGCAGGAATGGTTTATTATGTACATTTTCATTTCTTCTCTCCCTCAGATTTTCGCTAGTTCATTTATTAAGAAATACATAAACGTTATTCTTCTTATTCCCGTCGCCAGCGTCAAAGCTCTGATTGGCTGAAGACCGTCGCGCCGCATAGCGTCACGTCGCTCAGTTGTGAAAACCGCTTAAGAGTGTCTCCAAGCGCAGAATGGCAAGCGAATCTCCGCCATATTGGTACTGCGTGGACAGATCAACAAAGGTGCGATTGAGGTGAACTCCCCTCCCCCCTCCGCCCGCCGGCCGAAATTTCCACATTCCAGCTCGGCTACAAAAATTACTGCAAAAATACATGCACCAAATTATCAAATGATCCACTGTAAAGAATCTTGAGTGTTACTGGAAAATTAACAACTTTTAAGGTACCGAGATCTCTTTGCTTGCTATAACCACCACTTTCCATGGCTCACAGCCTACTTACAATACTAAAATATCTGTATCGGTTAAATTTATTAGAAAACTGGATGTCACGCACATAATATCTAGCATCATAAGTTTGCTTGTTTTTTCAATAGACGGGTAGGTGGCGAATTGTTGTTTCTCTTTCAAACTTGCCCTGCACTTGGAATTGCCAACTTTCTCGGATTTGTCATAAGTGACATTTTCGACAACACGACAATGACATCTGATTCCAGTCAAAGAAATAAGAAAAATAATGATTATAAAACAGTTTTTAGTGTTATTTCTAAGGGGGGAAAATCAGTAATATACATCAATCAACATTTTTTTGAACATATACAAACATGGTCAATATTAGTTGCTCGTAAAAAATTAATATTTAGCCATTAGTAGTAGGTGCAGACATATAGTTGCTTATAATTTATTCCAAGTGGCGGCGATGCACCAGAAATTCCCCTCAACCTCCCCGATGCACATGCAATATGCAAATGTACATGCACTTTCCCACCCCTGCCCCCACCCCTCCCCTTTGCGTGGTCATCCCCTCCCCCATGTGGGACTTCCGGTGATTTGAGGATCTGTTTTGCCGGCATGTCGTGGGATGGAGTGCCGCCAAACTGGAAGCTGTAGCGATTGGTACATGGATTGGGCTAGTGCTTGGTTCGAACCCTGTGTAGAGTAATTACATGTAATAAGATTACGTGCACATGTTCACCCTTAAGCTGCCGAACCATAAGTGACGATGTTGGAGAAGGTTAGGTGAGGGGTTGAGGTGCTTGGTTCGGCAGCCAAAGGGTGAACAAGTGCACTTACTCTCATTGCATGTAATTACCCTACACGGGGTTAGAACCAAGCACTTGCCCACTCCGTGCCCCAGTCGCTACAGCTTCCATTTTAGCGGCACTCCATCCCACGATATGCCAGCAAAACAGATCCTCAAATCACCGGACGTCCCATGTGGGGGAGGGGAAGACAACACAGGGGGAGTGGGGGAGGAAGTGCATTGCATGTGCATTTGCATCGGGGGAGGGGGAGGGGGAAGTACAGGTTCATTGCCACCATTTTGAATAAATTATAAGCCAGTACCGGTCCGCGCCTACTACTGCCAATTCTGTGGCTATAAATAGTAGCATTTTCATAATTACATATTTTTTAGAAAATATTCTGCCACTGGGTAAGAGCAGCAGCGTAAACATAAATATTTGTAATCGCGGAAATGGCAAATTACTGAGACTGTGCTTATAAAAGTTCAATTTATTTTCTAAGAAATATGAGATACGGGGTATATGACGCCCCTTCCTGTGTCCATACGGGATATTTCGTTCACTCCCAGGGTACGGGAAATCCCGGACAATATGGGACAGTTGGGAACCCTACAGGTTACACTAGATGTGTAAGGTGTCCTTTTCTGATATAGTCCATTCAAGGTAACTTCAAACATTCTAAAGCCCTGCTAAAGTTCTACTTCCAGGATATTCCTCCGCCTCATGCCAATAAAGCTTAATAGAGTCTATAAAATTGCACCAAAGGGACAATGCTCCCCATTCGTGCGCACTCCCCTTAATAATATTTTACAAACTATTTTTTTTTTCACCAAGAATTAACCACACACCTATTTTCTTCCTGTTTTTATCCATATTGTTTATAAATTAATAATTACAATTTATAGGTAAAATGGCGTCGCGGCGGCTGAGCGGTCAGTCTGCTCGCCTCCCACTTAGGCGAACCGGCCTTAATCCCCTGTCGAGTCACTCCTGGATTTTCGTAATTGCGAATCTTGGCCGACGATGCCGCTGGTGTGCGGGTTTTCTCGGGAGTCTCCTGTTTCCCCCGCCCTTGCATTCCGGCGCTGCTCCAAGGTGCAACTGGGCATTAATCGCTACACGGTCTCCAGTCCCGCATTATCATTGGCAAATACGCTAAACGAGACAACTCGTCGATTGTGGCGGGGCACGCAACGGTGCTGCGCTCTCGCGGTCTGATCTGACGGATATCTTCGTAGGTACCGCGCAACGATATAAAACAAATGTTACGGCGCGTTGTTTTTCGGAATGGAAAACCTTAAGAATTAACAGACACTTGAGCATGTTTTAAAGATAAAAATGACGGCCGAAACATGTGCGATCTATAAATTTTAACAACACGGTTCAAAAGAGCATCGATGTCATATTTTACACCTCAAAAGGACAGATACAAGAAGGCAAACAGTGTATTCATTTAATGTACGTATAACTAGAAACTTGTAAAACTTTTTTCGTAGTTGCTAATGATGGTTCCAGGAATGTCAGCTATACGATTTGGACAAGCTGTTAAAAAAAAAAAAATGTGATGTGTATACAAATATGATTTACAGTACGTGCTCGGGCCATTTTCCATTTGATTCTGCCAGGAGTCCCAATTAGCTGAGTCAAGGGTATGAATGAACGACAATAGTAGTAATATATTAATGCTAAACCAACGCACAGTAATTGGTGTAAAAATTACACCAGGGGCCTGTAACACAAGTCCTACAAGTATGTCAATTATTTAAAACCACTCAAGTAACACATCGCCGAAGTGCCATATTTGACTAAACGAAGATATCGTAAACTATGTTTATTAATTAACCTGCATGAAATACTTTTTATACGAAATGTATAAATTATAAACTATGAAAACATTCTCACTAGTTTACCGATGAAGGAAAATTCACATTATATAATGAACGTTATTATTTGTGGGATAAAATGTACACTGTAAAAAAAATTGTGGTAAAACTCCCTTACATGTAAGGGAAGCCAATTACCTCTGCATGTAAGATAAAATTCCCTCTTAAATGTAGAGTAAATGTACATAACAAGTAAAGTGCTATTCCCTAATCGTACGGAAATAGTACCTGACAAAAGTGGGGGAAAAATCCAATACGAGTAAGGGAAAATTAACTATATTTTATGACAAAATTATTTTAAAAAGTACCCCGCAGTATCAGTACTGTTTTTTTATTTTATTACCTACATCCTCTGACGAATAGTAACTGAAATCTCAACACTAACATCCTCGACATTTGCTGGTGGATGGACACGAGCCATGGTCCTCTAGCACGATAGGCCGATGCGTTATCCAACACACTAAAACGACAGCGTGACAACTGCAGTGAAGATTAGCGTGTTAGAGTCATTGTTTCTTTCGCCCGTCCCCCCTCTCAGCTGTTGAGACTATGCTGAAGAGACGCACGCGTCATAAGGTAATTTTCCCATCCATTTATGGGATCTTCCACCGCTCTGTGCGTGAATTTTACTCCCGAGTGCTGCAATTATACCTTACATATATAGAGCCATGTTGGACAGCATGTATGACTAAACAACAAAAATCAATTTTAAGGTAAAAAATATATAAAATGTAATTATCAAATAGTTACAAATGGACAAGGAGATCCACACGTCGTAAGGTAATTTTCCCATCCATGTATGGGGTTTTCCACTACCATGTAGGTGAATTTTACTGCAGAGTGCAGTAATTTTACATATACGTGAGGAAAACTATGTTTCCCCCACAATTTCGCGAATATTACCTTACACTTTCCAGGTAATTTTCCCATTATTTTTTGCAGTGTATGAATGTGTAAAGTTGCTTCATCCTAATTACTATGTTCAGTTTTTGACATCAGAAATATAGAAAATATTTAATTAATATTTTAAGCAAATCTTAAAAGAATCTTATGATAAGGTCGATTAACAATGGTTAAAATTTGATGATCATATGTTTTGCAAAACGAACAAATGAAGAACGTGAAATGCCTATGAAATAAATTAGCAAAAGATTGAGGCTTATATGCAAACTTAACATACAAATTTAGTGACAAAATATAGTTGTATACATATTATATCTTTAAGGACGTCGCTGGCGTAGAAATTCTCTGCAAATGATTATATAGTAATCTCGTGAATTTATGTGTCAGATTTCGTCTGTTTTGAAAATATACACATATAAAATATTTAGCTTAAATCTGGGTGTACGCTGTATTTTAGGAAAACTTCTGTTAATTTCTAATATGAGGCTATTATTTACCATATTTATTATATATAATTTGATTTTTGGGTATTTTCCATCTAATAAGACACATTTAACGTAGACTACATATTGCCATTTGCCTGAAACAATTTTTTATAATCCGGTGTGTTTACATGTCAATATATCATATTGCCTCTGAAGACTGTTAAGAGCCACCCAAATATCTTTACTCACTCTATGTCAATATTAATCTGTTTTGAAGCTAACTTAATTATAAATTAAAGTATTAAAATATCCGTTTAAGTGAGGGTATATATTGCTTTTTAAGAAAACTTCTGTAAATTGTAAGGTAATTTCAGGCTTTTTCACCCAGTAAAATGTTTCTTCAAATTACCATCAGTCTTAATTTAATTTAATGTATTGATAGCTATATGACGTCATACGAACGTCATAATTGCAGAAGTTTTCTCTTTCAATTACGTGAATGTGTCGTTTTCCTTCAAGATTTTTATTTTGAACATGTTCTAGAATCCTAAATTTCAATCGCCAACCACAGCTTTTCTGACAAATTAATGGAAGTAATCTCATAGTATACTGTTGTGAGCATACATTTTGAAGTTGTTACAAAATAAGGCATTCAGTTTTTCTTTCAGGATTCCACTTTCAGGATTAGATATTTTTTAATATTACCTCTAAAATTATTAGACCATACGTGGGGTTAAGGAGGAGTCATAATCTCTTTTTAACGCATGTACATTTTCTGTTGGCAGACATTAAAAAAAACGTAACTTTACCGAAGCGAGATTATTATTTTGTGTTTTGTTTTCGCAGACTTTGTGGAAAACATGGTGTAATTTTGAAATGTTGGCCAATGATAACAGAATTTCATATATTTATGTCTTTACCTGAATAGTTTTAGTTAAAATAACACTATTATTATTTAGTTGGTCATTCTAATTGGTTGAAGAGCTACTCTGCCTTTATTTTCTACGCACGCGCGTACGCTAAGTCTGAATGTGAATGCACGCGTGTATTACGCCGGGTTCTAATTTTATGTTTCGAGTGACAAATAAGTTAGGCGGTTTTTTTTATGTTAGGTATACACAACATGCATCGCAGTTTTTTTTGGAAAAAAAAAAAACTGCTTTCTCGATTCTTAACTCATGTTTGTAAATAATCTTAATAATATTATAAATACGAAAGTTTGTATGTGTGTTTGTTACTCAATCACGTCACAACGGCTTGACGGATTTGGATGAAACTTGGTACAGTGGTAGATTATATTCTGGATTAGCACACAGGGTACTTTTCATTTTGGAAAAAACGAACAGTTTGTTAGGGAATATATAAAATATGCCACCAACCATTTGAGAAGGCGCTGGTTGGTGGTCTGTTTTTTATATTTTGCGCGTGGTGGAGCCACGGGTAACAGCCAGTGTACGATATGTATTACGTTATGGAGACCCCGTACACTATCAGCAGTTCGTATGCGGGCGCATAAGCTCAGTTAAATAGAGCCTAGAATACACGACTTTGAAAACACATTTTTTGACGCGTACATATGCTTTTGCCATAGCAGTAGCAGGCCTTTATCACACCACTCAGCTAGATGCCACCACTGTCGCCTGTCGCATGCTTGCCTATGTTATTATTGGTATAGAGCTGTCCGGGATTCTCTTTTATCGTATTTGTACTTGGTTCCGACCAACCTTCGGGTTGCTAGCCTCCTTGCATGCATAGACAAAATATAAGTAAATGTTAAATGTAACCAAAAATAAGTTACTTTTATGCCAAAAGAAGTATTATATGCTTGTGACATATAAAATATTTAGGAAACAACAAAACACGTCATACTAGAGTGTTTTTTTTCCAAAGAGTTGATTAAAAAAGGGTTAATTGGAATTGTAATTGCAACTGGTTTATTATCGCAGCAGTGTTATGCCTGAAGGCTTATCAGGGGACGACTTATAAACTAACCTAAGATAAACTAACATCCATGCCTTGATTGGGATTCGAACCCAGTACCTCCCGCACCCTAAAAAGTGCGAAGAAACCACAATTAGGCCATAGTCTATTCACGGTTTCCTCACACCTTTTGAAACAAACCTTTGAAAAATCACTCCATATATTAAGTGCTCGGTTGTTTCCTAAATATGTAGGAAATACATCGCACACGTTTTATACTTGTGTTAACTTTAAAGTACCTGATTTTTGGTTAAATTACACATCTACTTATACATATATGACCTATAAATTATAATATTTCGACTATAAAAAATAAGAATAAACACGAAGAGAAAATAGTTGTGTTGGTATTGGCTGGTAATAAATAGACGTTATGCAAAATATTATAACACCGAGTACGCGAATTCGGTACGTAGTCCGTTTAGTGTAATTTTTTAGACTCTGTTAAGCTTTGTTTGCATGAGGCGGAGGAATATTAAAATGATAACTTAAGCAGTGCTTCTGAAAACGTTGAAAGTAACCGTGGATGGAGTATATAAATAATCAATATTGTGACTTTCAGTAGGGGAGGGGGGCGGTGGTGAAGTTATTGAATAATAACATGATAAGGTCGTAATTCGGAATCAATTACAGGCGCAGATTGCTTCGCGGCGAGAAACATAAGGCTGAGTTCACAATCAAAGCACATACGCACAGAACAAATAACATAACAATAGAACATTTACACAACCAGAATTCTTGTGCGGAATTGATTCACAGTTGAACACTAATGTAGGCATATTATTTTTAGCCAATCGAATTTCGAGAGTATTTCGACGTCATTTGGCAGTGTTAAAAAATATTGGCTTTTCTAAACAGATTGTGATAATGTGCTGAAATTTTAAAGCAATTAAAAACATTTAGCTTTTTTTTGTTTGCAATATTTATTCTTGCTTTCGTAAATCTGCGAATATCCTTTAAAAATTTATTTCAGTAAACTGTCATCTGTTTTTTTTTTTTTCTAAATTAATATCTTGCGACATTTCTTCGTTTATGCAGCATAACTATTTTCCCATTTTAAATAAACAACTTCGTTGTAAATTATATACTCTACTCTAATTGGCTGTTACTCCATGCGCCTGGACAAGAAAATAAATATAACCATTTCCTTTGTGTGTAAATGTGAAGTGAAGGAAGAGATTTGGACGGCTCTTAAAATCGAGGTCTTGGGAGCCGATGAGGGTAATTGGGGTGAGTGTGGGGCAGCGCCGGAATGGGGGGGGGGGCGGGGGAAGCGGGAGATCCCCGAGAAGACCCGTCGACCAACAGCATCCTCCGGCACGATTCCCACATGCGAGAGTCCGGAGTGACCAGGCCGGGGATTGAGCCCGGATCGCCTTGGTGGTACGCGAGCAGGCTAACTGCTCAGCCACCGCGGCCCCTTCTTTGTGTAAACGCCATCAATAAGCAGAAGAAAACCGTTGATACGCTCTTAGGGTATTGACATTTAGCATGTGCAGAAATACTTTTCGCGAAATTCGGGTTTCCATAAGGCGCTTACAAAAAGTCACCTGTTTAACTCGATCAGGTTAAAACTTTTACGAGGTGCGTTCGAAAAGTGATCGGGTTAAAGTTAACTCGTTTTTGGAAAGTCACCCGGGTTTACTCGATCCACGACTCGATCAACTCTGGGCTAACCATGCTCGACATCAGGGTTACTTGACTCTAGCAGACGACACACGTGAAATGGCGCTTAAATAGGTAAACATGACAGCAACAAAAACAAACAAGTAAACTACAAGCTATTAGAATTAACGAGCGGTGTGTAAGGAAAAGGAGAATGGAACCGAGTGTATATTTCTGTAAGACGAACAGACAGGAGTCGTGTTTCAAATAGCAACGGCTATTCACTGTAAAGTGAGCTTTTTTTTAAGGCCCTAGTAAATCTTTCCTATAAGCAGATTTTTATCTTTCCGCCACCTTTTACTGCAAACATTTTTATGTGACTAATAAATACAGTGTATTCATTGCACTAATCTCATAAGTTAACGTCCAACGCTGCAATAAAACACATTTATTAGTGGTTAATGCCTGTTGGGAGGATCTTAAAAAGTGCTCACTTTACCGTGAACAGCCTTCTACAATAATTTTATGCTTTTGTTACTGATGTAGTTCACTGCCAAACAGGCGCTGTAAAATAACTTTTCAACAGTGTTTTCAGTTTTCAGTAAAATTTTACTTTGAGTTCCCACCAACTCAAAACATCAGAGTTACTCTAAGCATTCAAAGCAACATGGTGAACCGCAATTGATCGGGTAAACCTGGTCACGTGACCGCGTTAAACCAGTTAACTTAACCAGGTTAGTTTTCGTAAGCGCCGCTAGTTCTGCTTCCCATCGTGAGGCAAGGTTTAAAACGGCGCGCCGCAGTAGGTGTCGCTCGACAAGATGGCGGCGTGGCGCGGGAGAGGCGAGGCGAGGCGCGTCGTGACGAGCTGCCACCTTGAATGACTGCCACGGCAAGTGGCAAGGGTGCGATCCTCGGCGTGCTAACGAGGGGGAGCAGCACTGTTATCACGCTGCGCCCCCCACGTCCTACACGCGGCAGGCACTTCACTCTCGTTATTGATTTCAAGTGCGGGGTAGGGGAGGCTTGGGTAGCACGCCGCTGCCATCGTCGCCGTCGCCGTCGTCGTTGTCCTCTACAACAGCGCACGCACTGTCCTGGTCCGCCGAGCCCCTGCGGGAGACCATCCACTCGCCTGTACGTAGAGACCTGCAGGATAGGCTCTGCAGTCTTATGTGCAAATATGCCGATATTAACTCCACATTGGTTGCCTGCTGCCACAGTGGGATGCGACAATTGGACACCGTTCTCCAGGAGGTGTCAAACACTGCGTGGACCAATGGATAAAGTTACATAAACGCACGTGTTTTGAATTCTAAATTGTCCCAAAAGGAATCCCCGAATTCTTCAGGCCTCTATCTATAAGCTGTTCACGGTAAACTGAGTACTTTTAAAAGCACTGCTATATATCTACTTGTATGCACATTGTGTGTTATTCTTCCTTACATAAAATTAACACTGCCATGGGCCTCATCACGTTGTTGAAGCGTCGGTCGAGTGAAAATGTGTAATTAATAAAAAATAGCACATATTTTACAAATATGCTAATTATTACACTCATGTTCATAAAAACAGAAAGCAAAATATATAATTTAAATTATCACAATATTTACCTAACACTTTTAATTCGACGTTAAGGTATGGAATTATTCCTACCCCTACCCCCCTACCCACTTCCTAACGTTTCCAACTTAACTGGGCGCATGCCATTCGCGCGTCCGTTTAAAATATGTATGTACACTGTAAAAAATTAGTGTAATTTTACACAGCCAGTGTTGGTGTATTTTTACATTTTTGTCGGCAAACCGAAAAACTACCGATGGTGTATTTTAGCGCAAAAGTATACCTAAATTGTCTAAAAGCGAAATTTTGTATGTTAAAAAAGATCAATAAAGTGTATTATTACACAAAAAGTAGGCGTGTAGAAGAAAAACACTAGGTACATGCATAAAAACATAAACATGATGTATTAATCACATGTGCGTGTGAATATTACACTCACGCCCACAAAGAAAAAAACACGACAGTTCTAGCATAAAAACAGTTGCAAAGAAAATGTAGTTAAACAATAACCTAACGTGAAAAACAACACATATATTTAGGGTAATTTTACTCACGTGTGGTTATCATGCCATCTTGAAAACACCTCACGTGAAATTAGTATATACACGGAATTAGTATATATACACAAACTATATAGGAGTAAAAATAAATGACATCTTGCAAAAAAAAAGTTTATGGCAAAATATACACATACATTGAAGGTTTTATTTAACATCGACTTTCTGTGAATAATAACACTTACATTTAGGGTAATGTTACGCACACATAGGACAAAATTACCACTGAAAAACTCTCCATGTGTAAATTTACACCGACACTGTGTATGTTTACCATAAATGTTGCTATATATTGACTGAACTAGATGTATGTGTGAAATTACACCATAATCTTTTAAATAAACACACGAAATTAGTGAAATTACAGAAACTATGTAAGAGTAAAAAGACACGACATCTTGTTAAGGAACGTAAATTTATGGTAAAATATACGCCGACATTGAAGGTGTTCTTTAACACCGACTTTCTGTGAATAATAACACTTACATTTAGGGTAATTTTATTCATATGTAGGAGAACATTATAACTGAAAAACTCTCTGTATGTAAGTTAACACCAACACTGTGCATTTTTACCAGGAGTGTTGCTATATTTTGAATAACTAAACGTATGCGTGAAATTACACCATTTTCAGGTAAATAAACACGCGCAATTAATAAAATTACACAAATGTCAATATAGTTGTACATCTTAAATTGTATAATTTTACAATGACCACGTGAGTGTAAACTTGCCTTACATTCTGGAGTATCTGTGAGCGTATATTACACAAACAAATTTTCCGTAATTTTGCAATTTTTATGTGTAATTTGCAAAAACGAGTAGAGTATTTATAATTTTACACTAATAGTCCTGTGAATTCAAATATAACTACACGTAATTGTTTAAACATGCGATATAGCGACAGAGAGTAGAACTATTTCGATCTCCTTTTGTGTGTTCAAAAGGAAATCATATCTCCCGCTGATGGAATATGCTGGTTTTTGTATATAACTACCTATTCTATATCTGAAGTCAATTGTTACCTATATTTTGGAGATAATGTTTTATAACACTGTTATAACACAAAACGCAACAATTATTCACACAGTCAGTGTTGGTGTGATTTTACTTCATGTATGCGTAAATATACAAAGTAATGATGGCATATTTACACCACATACTGTGTCTGTGTACTTACACATGATGCAGGTGTTTAAAACAAAACAAAGTCCTTATTAACACAGGCAGTGTTAGTGTGATTTTACTTCATGTATGTGTAAAGATACAAAATGATATCACGTATTTACACATATAGCGTCTGTGTACTTATACATGATGCAGGTTTTATACCACAAAACACAACAATTATTCACACTGACAGTGTTAGTGTGATTTTACTTCATGTATGTGTAAAAATGCAAATTGAAGTGGCACATTTACATATACAATGCCTGAATACTTATACATGGCGAAGGTGTTAAAACACAAAAATAAATGTTAATTAACCCGGAAAGTGTCTATGGAGTTTTACACAGTGTATGTGTTGAAATACGAAATTGAACTCTTTTTTTTTACACTGGCAAAGATGGTGTTATTTTACAGTTGGTCAAGTAAAAAACTAGCTCATGGGGTACTTTTACATTAACAGTGTTATTGTATTTTTACAATATGTTATTTCATATTTCTCTCTATTGTAGCTGTTCTAATACACCTACATGCGTTGCTGTAAAAATACTCCAACTGTTCTGGAGATTCGTGCTACCACCAACATTGGTGTAAAACTACACAAATTTTTTTTTACAGTGTAGGTAGAGGCAGTGACTTTTTATAAGGTTGATTTCAAAAATGCTCACTTTATCGTGAACAGCATTTAACGAAGCATTGCCCTGGACACACTCCATTTCAGTAAGACTCGTAGAAAACAGATTATTGCGTATACGAAAAAAAAAAAAAAACACGGGTACAGAATAGAAGCCAAGTTGGGCTGTCGTCAATATACCGAATGTTTTTGAACAACACTCTGGACCAAAATGTACATACGCTTTCCCCTTAGTCCTAATATAAAATGTCTTCTTGTGTATAGCCTTCGTTTTAGTCAACATACATTCTGTTTGAGAGCTACGCATGGATGTCTCGAAAACTGTTCACCTATAGCATTCTGAGTCCATGACCTTTTTGTTGATCTACACGTGCTTATTCATAAAATGTATTTTAAAAAATCGCGTAATCTTAGGGTTACAAAGTTTTATCCAAAAATAAGGATGCCAGTCTCCATTCTCATCATGAAATGGGACGGAATTGCCAACGCGTTTTCAGAGGCGTAACAACTCCATTCTATAAAACACTCTTCCCAGATTTGTTGCTTAGTGGCAAGTAGCTTATGATATTTTAAACCAAACAAAAAGCATTTTAAAATTTCGATATTTGGGGGCGCATAACTGTCTTAAGGATCAAGTCCCGCCTTCTTGGATTATTCTACTTTAAGCTACTACCCACAAAAGTGGATTTTGAATGGATTTTTTGGACAACATGACATAGGGTATAACTTGATGCGTTTTCTTAAATCTGTGTTCAACTGCCGTTGCTATTATAACCCCCGTAGTCGCTCCCATAAAATAATCAATTATTTTACCTTAGCTGTTACAAGTTAGGAAATATCAAATTCAGAGAGTCTGTAACAATTCAAGAACATTCAGGAAGGTATTATTCATGCTTTGTCGTGCCAAAAATTGTACTGCACCTCCTGAAATAGAATTTGTGGCGGAAAATATATTATCCCTGGGAAAAGTGATACATAGATTTTCGTCATAATTTATGGTAAAGAATGATCTGCCGGAGTTATCGGTGTTGTTCCGAAACATTAAAAACATACAAAAACCCAACACAAGGAATTCCAAACAAGAAATTAAATCAGAAAGCAACGAGCAAACGCAAAAACTCGACACGACGACACAAACATGAAAAAACAAAAATTATATAAAAATGGACAATACAGTGAAGATAGCTTGGACGAAAATATTTGCAATCCACAAGTAAACTGATGTTTGCCTCTGTGTTGCTTTACATACACATTATCGTGGTTTCTACGAGACCCAATGCTGTGGAATATGTCCATATTAATGTTTCGCTAGATATGCTACCCATATTGCATGAATCCCTCAAAGAAAAAGGTTAAAAGAGTTTCGATTTTATTCGATGTTATCAACATTTATGGAAATGTAAATTATATTCTATTCGCAGTATCTTCTCACTACCTTTGAAACATCGCCCCATTAATGAAGCTGTGTTGGTTTGTTTACTAAATCTGTCATACACCACAAGCACTTTGTGTTTCTGTTGACATTAAATTATATTATTTTTGGTCAAATTGAAATTCTACTTATGTTTTATCTATCAATTATATGTCATTTATAATATTAATGAATAAAAACAGATAGAAAATAGGTGTGTTTGTAATGCTCTTGTAAGAAATTGTTCGTGTGCAAAATATTACGAAACTGAGTGCGCACGAATACGGTGTGTTGTCCCTTATGCGTAATTTTGTAGATTCGATTATGCTTTTTTTACTAGAGGCGGAGCAATAGCCTGAAAATATTACTTCAGCAGAGCTTCAGAAAAGTTGGAAGTATTAATGAATTATATATATATATATATATATATATATATATATATATATATATATATATATATATATATATATGCTTATGTGAGTTGGGACATTTTGAGCTAGACACTACTCTAACGATTTTCTTCTGTAAATTAAACTTTTTTTCCAAGGTTGATGCTGTACCACACATCAAAATACCGTACTTTAAGATTGAATGTACATCTGTATAACAAAGAGATACAGTAGATTTTTTCACAGCTAACTTTTTATAGTGTACTTAGCTATGTAGGGGGGAGATGAGTTTGTTGCGTAAACCTGATATGTCCTTCCTTCCAGTTCAAATGTGGTATATCGTTCATCCTTAGTTTCAATCTATTTGTTAACTTTATTCTTTCACTGTCATTTATTATTTGGGCAGTAATATTTTTTCCCTGGTTTTCTCCGACTTTATTAAAAGAATATAAGATCAGGAGATATTTGGAACTGTTTATCGAAAATTAGTTTCTAACAAAACACTTTTCCATTTAATCCTAGGAAGTTTGAATACTATAGTATAAAGTGGTCAAATTACCATTTGTTATTATTTCGGACGTATCGTCAGCAAACACTATTTGTCTCATCAGACGTTAGGCATGAAAGGAAAGTCATCAATGAAAATTATTACGACGTACCATCAGGAAACACTATTTGTCTCATCAGACGTTAGACATGAAAAGAAAGTCATCAATGAAAATTATTACGACGTACCATCAGGAAACACTATTTGTCTCACCAGATGTTAGGAATGAAAGTAAAGTCATCAACGAATATGAGCAATGATATGTCTCCTAAAATTGCTTATTGTGGTTCTCTCATCGTAACGTATCGTGTGCTGAATCTGTAGTCAATTTTAGTTTATATTGTCATATTGTGTCATAATGATTACTGTTCGTTAGGTAGGGACTAAATATATTATGTTATGTGTCTTTTATGCCATATTTGTCTAGTTTGTACATGTTAATATTTTGATCAACACCATCGAAAGGTTTGGACAAATCGGAAATATGCATACAAAGGACGATTTACTGTTTAGTGCTTAAATTGCTTTATTAACACGTTTTTAGAACACCTGTTCAGCGGACTTAACGGCCAGTGTTGTAGAGGTATTTGAATAATTGAGAGTTTCTAGTATATATGTATCAGTAGAGGCCTCGTACCGTTACTACGGTCAAGGAGCAAGAGTGACACAAGTGCCATTAACCCTGGTGCATCTTGCACATGCACTTTCTCCTTCCACCCCCTGGATGTGTACCGAACTAGTCTGATGGGATCCCTTCTCCCCACCTCAACCCCCTGTGACCTACTTTCAGCCGATTCAATTATCCCATCTCACCCTCCTGGAGTTGATGTCTAAAGTGTTAGGCCACCCATCCAACCTTTCCACCCACTCTCCTTTAGGAATGCCGAAGATGACAGGACCTGTTTATGGAGAGAGTAGTAGGCTGGATGCCCGCCAGAATGGACTTGCAGCGGTCGGTACTTGCTTTGGGAAGGTAGTTATATTTTTGGGCGCTTGCGCAGTTAGTAATTACACATGTTGTCTGGTCGGCAGCTGAATAAAAAGTGAGGAAGTTGGAGGGGGAAATGCATTTAGGTGTAGTCTCGTCGGCAGCTGGAAGAGGCGTGAGGGGGGTGAGGAGGGTTAGTGCAGTTGCATAGGGATAGGTGTAAACAGCTAATTTAATTAGAATATTTATTCGTGCAATGAATAAATAATTATACTAACTTAATTCTATTATTCATTTGTGCACTGGGTATGTACGCACTTGTATATGCAGCTATGAATTATTTAATCATGCAATTACTTATTATGTGCCCTTGTGTATGCAGCAATGAATAATGAATCGCACAATGAATTATTTAATAAGATTATTTAATCGTGAAATTACTTATTAGGTGCATTGAATATTTAATCGAAGACTTGCATTGCAGAGAGAGTACATAGTGTATGTACAAAGTCTAACTACACAGTCGACCACCCTTCCCCCACCCTAGGACAGCCAGAACTTAATTCACCTCCGTTTGCTTATATGAACCATTATAATCATCGCCGATGCCATCAGCTATATTGGATCGTGTTAAATATATTATAACAAAGTAAAAATATAGGAAAATATTAAAAAATAATAATAATGTTCAGATTCTTTTATTTGCTTTGGGGAAGGTCTTTTTTGTTAAGATGAATTACTATTTTTTGTTAGGAGTAGATACCTTTCTAATTCTCTGTATTATTTCAAGGGAAGTTGGAATTTAGGATTTTTCGGCTGGTTAGTTTCGAGATTTTTCCATGTTTTTTCACTGAGGCTAATAATCAAGTATTCCAGAGGTATTATGTTAGGGATTGGAACATTTTTTTCTAGTCCTTCTCGAACTGTCGAGCTGAGGCTGTCTTTGGGTTTTCAATTTTACTGCCAATTACCAGTCGTCGAGGACAAAGAGCAGTTTTTGTGTCGTCAACACATATTTCAGGCGTTTCCAGCAGAACATTTCTGCGGAATTTTTGTGCAGAAGTGTTTACTTTGTAAGTTCCTGCGCCATCGCCGACGGAGGTCTGTTTGTGCTATGCCAGCTGAGAGTTTGATGGTAATGCCAGGTGTAAGAGATAGGTGTGCTGAAAATAGCAGCGAAATTTTAGGGCGTTAAGGGGGAAAGGGGAGTATTACGGCAAGGATGTTTGCCGACCAGCTGTTTCCAGGTGGAGAAATCCTCGACTCTGGTTGGTGGACGTAGGTGGAGTGACAAGTGACGTAAATAGGGACAAGCGAGGCGAGGTTGGAGTCTGCAAGATGGAGGCGAGCTAGGACACACGTGCGAAGAGACGCAGCCTGGAGGAGGCTGCGAGAAACTTCAGAGATGAGCTAAGTATTTGTTTGTTTGATTGATAGGGACATTCTTTCCTAACTTCAGGAAGAATGGCCCCGATCAATCCTATAAATAGTCTTAATTTTAGGAGAGTACCAGTCAAGGATCAGTGGAGGGATCAGTGGAGGATCAGTTGAGGTGAGTCAGTAAGTTAGCCAGCTAGCTTTGGGAGTAGACTGCAGTGAGAGGATGAGAAAGTCATTAGCCGTTTAAGCAGTTTATTAGAGTTGAATTTGTTTTAAGAAGTGCCTAAAAGTAAGTGAAAACTTAGTCTTATTCATTTGTTGTTACTATAAGAGTTCATTTTATTTAGGGTTCAGGTCATGAAGGTTGTACAGAGTTGTGACGTCAACTTGTTTTGATAGCCATTATCTAGCGATTGCCGATTGTTTTGTTTATAGTTTGAAGCTTCGTAACTTGTAGCCTGTAGTATTCTCTACCTTTTGTTTATAGTTTGAAGCTTCGTAACTTGTAGCCTGTAGTATTCTCTACCTTTTGCTTATTGTTTTAGTATATCTGATAATTTTTGACCAATCATTAATCTGGGCAGGTTCATTCATAATGTTCTTATGTAAAGTAAGTCGGGAATAATAGCTGAAATCATTCAATACTTAGGTAATTTTAACGAGTGTTTTAGTAACTGTGTTGATGTTCACATTGATGTTTATACGGATTTAACCTCTAACACAGACCTCCCTTCAGAATAAATGAAAATAAATGGCTTCGAGATAATTTTCCCTATTGTAAATGATTTCTGTTTTAAACCTCTAGGACACACTTATCTGTTCTGTTAATGAGATTGTTATTTTGTTTATTTCAGAGTCACTACTGAAGTTTGTTTGAATAATCACTCTGCCGGTGATGGCATTCAATTAAAATTTAATAGACTGAATTTTATTTTTGAAGATATTGAATGTCCCAGGTTGTTATATAGTTTTTATTTTTATTATCTTCGTTTGAGAAACAGAAATTTTATGACTAAATCAAAGTTTGATTGAATTGTTTCTGCAGTCAGCCTATCCAAATAAACAATCTATACCTGTATTTATTTTATTTTATTTTTATCAAAGCAAGAGATCACATGTAATGATACTACCTTTAAATACTTTTTGCTTATGCTTGGTCACATTGTTCTTTCAGTGTTGAAATTGCTATGTTACAAATTTTTTTTATCTACCAAAGATTGTTGGCCATTTAATATATTTGCCGTTATTCTTGGCATAAGTTTTTAAAGTTTACAAATATTTATATATGATTGTTATTATATTTAAATAATTAAATAAATTCCTCTATTATCATGTTTTCGAAAATCTCTGGTTTTTATTTTGTTCACTCACTTTTTATTATATTTGATTCTCACATATTCTAGTAGTTTAAATTATAAGGATAAGGTTATCTTTCTCATGCCTCCCCTCAAACCAAAGAGGCTTAGGTTATATTTGGAAGCAACTGGTACACTTGTGAGAAGTAGTAGTGGATAGCAGATTATGTTACATTCATTGCAGGACCAGAAACCATGAAAAGATCCCGTCCCCAGTAAACTGTTGCAAGCCGAGCGATTATACCCCCAACCCCCTCCGACCTTTTTTCTTTTTACCTTGTTTTCCCTCTCATTCGTAATTTCTAGGATTTTAAAATCTTGTTTTGGTTATTTGCTCATTAATATTGAGCTCAGTCATTGTAAGAAAGATACAAATGTTTTCTTTGTGAAGATTATCCTAAGTACTTGTGAATTAATGCTGAGAGCTTCAGGATAGCCTTGCAGAACAGTCCAGTAGTTGAGGCTTCTACTTCTTGCTCCCCCCTTAATCTTCCACCGCTGCCACAATATAAAGGGAGAAATTATTTTAAAAATGCTCAATATATGTTTGAAAGCAGACGATCTCGGATCGACTTCGGAGCTGTGTTCTCCGTGTTACAAATTCAGTATATATCGCTTAACAATATTAATTACTGAAAATAATGTAAAATATATTAATCAATTATTTTATCACCATCGTGTCGGATCTACATATAGTGCTACGAGAGGTACGTACAACATTTCACATCAAGTGACTGGGTCATACTTGTGATGAACAATAAGATAATTTTATTTGATTAATTAATCCTACACTTACACAATTTACTTATTAAGCGAAATTATTTATTTAAGCGTACAAGTAAAATAATAACAAAATAATAAATACGCACTTACATAATTACTTTTTTACATGTGCCAAGAGATGAATTACACAACATATCTTTAAGACTATAGACTCGACATTCACTTGAGATTTGCATACATCTTTAGATTTTAACCCACGCCGATATAGTGCATTTCCTGTAAACAGCACGTCACCGAAACACTGGCCAATTCGCGGCATTTCCTAACGTAACTGAATGCGAGCCATCGACCGAGGGAGGCAGACATAGGGATGCTCGAGAGATCGCTATCCCTTTGAAACGAGGAACTGCAAGGTTCGAAAAAACTGGTATTAGGGCACAGCACCTACCAATCAACTCTTCAGCTCTCTGTATGCCGGTGAAACTGACTTGTCGGGAGATCATACAGACACCTCTATACCAAACATATATTTGTGTTAAAATTGCCTGTGCATTCTTACGTATCATAATTTCCTTGTATATATATATTTTTTAAATAATTACTTTATTTCACTTAACTACAGATTCTACGAATCGTATTTCCAAAATTTTTAAAATATTTTCTCAAGTATTGTGTAAG
Source organism: Dryococelus australis (assembly GCA_029891345.1). Classification (NCBI taxonomy): domain Eukaryota; kingdom Metazoa; phylum Arthropoda; class Insecta; order Phasmatodea; family Phasmatidae; genus Dryococelus; species Dryococelus australis. Next base: position 292,739,108 of record CM057009.1, on the reverse strand, counting down.
CACACAAAATATATTGGTGCTCACGACTTGGCTTACTGTAGTGAAAATTCGACGACCTAACACCCATATTGGAAGGCGTTCAAATATATTGTGGAATTTTTTAAAAAATTACATTTACTAATGTAAATTTAGACCAAACATCTTTGGTTCACGCATAGTAACTGGTATTGCTAATCTTTATTACTTGAATGTATTTGTGGAACAAGGTGAAACACATTTAACAAGGCTGCGGGGTAAGGGATATATAGGATTGAGGAAATAATCCTTAATTCATACCCAGTCAGGGTAAGTTAGATTTTTATTTGCATAACAAATAAATTATCGATATTATTTACATATGAAATAATCATACATATATAGTACTTGCATATTGAGTTGTAATTAAATACATACCAGCTGTCGAATCACATTTGATGAGGCTGAGAGTTAAGGACTAGAGCTTTGAGAAATTTGTCCTTGCTTCGTGAGCCGTTAAATATACTTAGATTTTTTTCGCATAGTGAGAAAATACACGTAAGTAGTATATACATAATAAAGAAACACAGAGATTAATTTCACCCTTAAATACACATCCTAGCAGAACCATAGCTCACTTCCATCTGACTAAAAGTTTCGGTGTTTATGTTTAACTTATATGCCTGCAGTGTTGTAATTATCAAACGCACTACAGATCAGTCAAATGGTATGCCTTTCCCAAATCCTATTTCATTCTCTCGTGGCTGCGATCGCTCGTCTAACAAGTTACCACAGGTAATTAAACAATATAGGTCTGCCCACACCCACCCCCCTTGCTCCTACAACCTGTATTTATCTCTCAAATAATAACACACTCCGCATTCTGAAAAAGACACAGATGTTTGCTTTGTATAGGGGAAGGCTACACACGCTCGCTGCGCATCGATGATATCACAAAATGCCTTTCACATATAAAAAATTAAAGTATATAATTGTATTCTTTCAGAAAATTAATTTTTTTCTATTTATTACATATTTTTCATTTAAAAATTAATTCAAACCCTTACATTTTCTCAAAACACTTTTCGAAAACCAAATTGACATTATTGGTCTATTTTTAAAGTAAAGAAAAAGTATTTTCCTGTTTTCCTATTGCTTTTCTACATGTACCAAACTGAGAATTTTTCCAGAAATACGTATATAGGTAAAATACAATTTCAAAACCTTGATTCATTTCCTATCAACACTAAGATTTGTAATGAGTTAGTTCGCGCATCGATCCCCTATAAAGTTAAAAGTTATTACTTCGGGAGATTTGAACACTCGCATTATCACCCATCAAGTGTAAAATAAATGTAGTCACATAACAAATAATTATTACCTAGAGAGACTATTTACATGCAAATAGTATTTGCATATTGATTCAAGAAACGCACACGCTAATTATATTTTCTAAATAATCGCGTATCAAGTAAACGATCGAGAGTATTGGCATAATGATAATACAAATGCAAGTAGTATGTGCATAATGAATCAAAATCAACTACCCATCAGCTGATGAAACATACGAACAAGGTTGGAAAACAACTGTAGAATTGAGATTTACTCCTTGCTTCATATCCTGTCAAATATACCTAGAGTATATTCACATAATAAATTAATATGTTGAATTAGTATTTATGCAGAGAAACAAACACCTCAAGTACAGATTCTACCTGAACCAACCTTTACTTCCAACTGACTAAAGTTTTTTATAGTATGTATATTTTATATGCATACCATGTTATAATTATCCAATGCAATGCAGAACAAACACACAAATGATATGCCTTTCCATCACCGAAATCACTCTGCCTACAACTCTCATGGCACAATCATCATTTCTATAACAACTTACCGCAGTTCGTTTGGCGGCAAAGAACTACCTACCCCCAGCCACCCAGTCCTCCATCATTCTGTAGTCATCTCTGGAAGAGAGAACAATGGACTCGTGGCGAGTGGAAAATATACAGCTGAGTGCTACACAAACACTCGTATTCGTGTTTACAATATAATAATCTTACACACATATTAAATTAATGTATATATTTATAAACCAATTTTTCAAAATTAATTCTTTTCTAATTATTACAGAATAATAGTATTAGAAAAATAATTAAAACCCTTACAGTTACTCAATTCGCGCTTTTCACACATATGCTTCGAAAACTAAAATGCAAATATTATTCTATGTTAAAAAAAGTAAAAAGTTTGTGTTGTTAACGAAATTAACCAGATATTTACCAAACAGACAAGAATTTTTAAGAAATTCCCATTGAAGCTAACTATGATATAAAACCTTGCTTCATTTCCCAACAAGTCTAAGTTTTTGTTTGTTTGTAATAGTTCGCATCTATAAAGTTAAAAAAGATATTCACTGAAATATTTCTTCTTGAATCCCAATGAAGATAAACTATTCACATCGTGTTAATAACATCCAAGCCAACATCATATAGAGGAGCTTGAAAAACAAGAGAGTGCACGCGCACATCTCTAGCAAACTTCCCGAGAGGCTAGATCTCTCGAATGGTAGATGGGAGTTCGGCCGACCAACTTGCAAAGGAGATGAAGACATAGGGTAGGGGAAGGCGAGGCTAATTCCAGTATTGCCGCTACGAGATGCATGTCGATGACAAGATAGTTGTTCACCACCGCCCGAGCAGATCACAATCGCTAATATGGCAGCCCGCGAGGGTATCCATACAACCCTTGCAAATAGCAGTTTAACTGTTCGCTACAGAACATATTTACCAAACTATCGCAATACAACAAAACATTATTAGATCTTGTCCAACACACCACAGACACACAACCCCACATAAACATCTCATTAGTGGAATTACTGTCACTGATCGATTTGTCAGTGACTCATGCGAACAGAGGGACATAAGGATCTCCAACACCACTCGCCTCGCACATACCTATTGAAACAGTATCACAATCTTACAAATTGTAGTATATCAGTATAAAAATTCTTTTAAAAAATTTAGTTTATATTTTATATTGCTACATATTAAAGTAAAACCCACTAAATTACAATTCCCGTTAACATGTGAACCAACATTTATAGGGTAAAAAGTAAATACCCGTTCTTACTATACTTTCAACACAGATACCAACCCTGTAACCAACCAATTTCCGTTAAGCTTTATTAACTTTATATACATTTTAGCAATGCGAGAACCCACAAGGCATGAACATATACTAAGACATACACTATTAAACCGTCTCTTTCAAAAATGGTTTCTATATGCAAATATTCAGAACTCGCTCCATGCTAACATCATCTCATTCCAAAAACATTATATCCTCACAAGAATTTTTATTGGGAAAACACACAAAGTGCAATATGCAATAGGTGAAACTGGTGTGTGAAGAATAAAAAAACCTAACTCCCCATTCATATTTATTACATCCGTAAAACATTATTTATATGACTACAGAAATAATCAAAATTATGTATTTCAACACCACCACTATCACACACTAACATTTCAAACAATGATGTTGAATGCGAATGGGCTTACTGTGACAATATCGTTCATGAGAACAGAAATTTCCCACATCGAGATACTCCTCAAAATACCAACACCTTTGTTGCGAATTTATTGTTTACTGAAAATTTTCCTCTAAAGAATGCATATTAACTTATAGACATTCAAATCTGAGATGGTGTATCTACTGCAACAAATACTAATATTTAGTGCAGGGGCTATATGCTATTGATGTAAAATTACCTAAAAGTTGCTATTACAATCATTACATGTAAACACACACACACAAACAAACATCTTCCACATTCTCGACCTTCATCTCTTTCTACCAGTTCGGTTTACCTAAAAACACCAACAATTTATACATTTCGTGAACGTAGTAACATATGAGGGAGGAAAATATCATATGCATGCAGGCATATTAGGAAATGCTGCGACTTGGTCGGTGTGTCGGCGACATGCTGCATACGGGAAATGCATTATATCGGCGTGGGTTAAAATCCAAGGATATATGCAAATCCCATATCAGTGTCGAGTGTACTGTCCTAGAGAGATGATGTGTAATTCGTCTCTCGGCACATGTAAAAAAGTAATTACGCAAGTGCATATATATTATTTTGTTATTAATATTACTTTACTTGCACGATTAAACCAATAATTTCCCATAATAAGTCAATGGGGGTGAGTGTAGGATTAAATAATCAAATTACAGAATCTAATTATTAATTACAAGTTTTCACCCAGTTACTTGATGTGGAATGTTGTATGCGCCTCTCATAGTACACAGACTCGATGTAGATCCGACACAATGGTGATATGAAAATTGATTAATACATTTTTCATTAATTTCACTCATTAATATTTGAAGTGATGTATGCAGAATGTGTCACATTGAGTACGCAGCTCGGAATTCGATCCGAGCTCGTCTCCTTACAAAAATTTACTGAGCATTAAAAAATAATTTTCTCCATTTATATATTTCACACTATCCAATATGTTATAATGGTTCATGTAAGCAAACGGAGGCCAATTGAGTTTGATCTGTGCTGGGGGACGGATGTGTAATTAGACTTTGTACTTATGCTATGTACTCTCTCTGCACATGCAAGCCTTCTATTAAATATTCAATGTACGTAATGAGTAACTGCATGATTAAATAATCTATTTCAATAACTTATTGAGCGATTCTTTATTCATTGCTGCATATGCAAGTGCACGTAGTAAGTAATTGCACGATTAAATAATTCGTTGCTGCATATGCAAGTGCATGGATACCCAGTCACGAATAAATGATATAATTAAGTTAATGGGATTATTTATTCATTGAGGGAATAAATATTCTAATTAAATTAGCTATTTACACGTCCTGTATTTATGCAAGTGAATTTACCCCCCTCACCGCCCTCATTTCCCATTCAGCTGCCACGAGACTACACCTAAATGCATTTCGCCCTACAGCTTCCTCAATCTTATCCCCAGCAGCCGACAAGACTACTCCTAAATGCGTTTCCCCATACAACGTCCTCAATTGTTATTCAGCTGCCTACCAGACAACATGTGTAATTAATAATTGTGCAAATGAGCAATTAAGATATAACTACCCTTCCTAAAGGCGATATTGTACTATACCAGATTCCGTAAAAGTTTGTGCAAGGTCTGCCATAGCTGGCGTTATACGGGCTAGTGTAGCACCCGTCATCACATTTCCCGCCTTGTACGGCCAGATTTCGTACCAGGTTTGGTAATTGGACACGTCCTATTTATCGTGGCAGGTTCCATACCAGGTTTCGTACCCGGCCAATATCATCGCAGTTTCAGAGCATAGGGTGCTCCATATGGCTAGTACTTGAAACGAGTTGATGAAGAAACATAAAAGGACACCTCTATCTTATTTATACATCCGTGGGGTTGAAACTCTTTCAAATAGATTTAAAATACGACAACGACGAATAATATTAGCGATGACAAATTTTAATTACTGTTTAAAAATTGTTGCAAATACTAAAAACTTGACCTATTTTATGAAAAATTAGAGGAAATATTTAAGGTATCTAGAGTATATAAAGTAAACAGTTGATGTGTGCACTGGTAGTACACTGGTAAAACTGCGGCACTTGCGTGAAGTTTCTATATTTTAGCCGTGAGTTCTAAACTCCGTCGGACCCAAATTTTTTTTTATCATTTAATATTACATGCGGTTAATACACCGGTACATAAAGAAGAAAGTATATTTTGCAGCAGGTCAGTAATTTTCGTCAAAATTAAAAGTAACACTCTCGTACTCTAATGACTTAATGTCATTTTCGAGAAAATGAACGAAACTATACTAGTAAGGAATCAATTGATGTAAAAGGCGAACAGTAATGTAGCAATATTAAGATGTGCCAGCTAGTTCTTTATAGGCCTACGCCAGTTCCTGACTGGTAGGGTTTCTACGAATGGGGTTCATATTTACTACAGTCCACACACTGCGCATACACCGAGGGTGCCAGTTACTAGTACGCAAACTGCTGTCGTGTAATATGAATCTTCCATGGTGGTTCATATAGAGGCTGGTATACCAGCTCGTGCCCCAGGCCTTGTAGAAGCTTGTACAAGAACCAAGTATGGCTGCAGGTATCGTGTAATATCGGCTTAAGCAAGTAGGCAGCCGGTCTACGACTCTCGCCAAAAACAGGTCCTGTCATCTTCGGCATTCCAACAGGGGGGTGGATGAAGACGGGGTGGGTGGCATAACCCTTCAGACATCAACTGCCAAGGGGTGTGGCAGGATAACTAAGTCTGCTGAAAGTAAGTCACGGGTTTCGAGAAGGGTAGGGGGAATCCCGTCAGACTGGTTCGTTACACATCCAAGGGGATGGGAGGGGAAAGTGCATGTGCAAGGTGCACCAGGGTCAATGGCATTTATGTCACTCTTAATCCTTGATCGTAGTAACAGTACGAGACCTCAACTTGTATGTAAGTTATTCACATGACCAAATATTATCTAAAATGGTTTATTTACGTTAAAATGACATTTCGCAAAAAACTTTCAGCTTTTCAAAGTGGAGTTCTTTATAACTTTTTACAGAACGATCACAATTGTAATGAAACAAACTTGGCGACTCCAGCAAGTACCCCAACGCACTCAGCAAGTACGGGCCGCGGTGTCGCAGCGGATAGAGCACTTTCCTCCCACCAAGGCGATCCTGGTTCGAGTCCCCGTGGTGTCACTCACGGATTTTTGTACGTGAGAATCGTGCTGGACAATGCTGTTGGTCACCGGGTTTTCTCAGGGATCTTCCATTTCCCTTGCTCTCACACTCATACTGTACTCCGTACTCACCTCGCTTCACCCTTATCGGCTCTTAAGAACTAGTTAAGAGCCGACTAAACCTCTCCACTGCACTCCATACCCAGCGAGTAAGCAAATTTAGTGTACTCGCCAAATTTATTTTCTGTATTCGATACTAATTATTTGGACCACATTAGTGTGTGGTCACACACAAGATGACATCGCAGACGGAGGCAAGTGGAGTTTGTGTGTGATTGAAGAGACTTTAGACAAGTCCTTAATATCTGAATATTTAATTGATAATATTTTATTATTGATTAGTAGATATCATTAAGCGGTTACCAGATGATCCAAATGTTTCGCATGCCGAGTGTACAACGGATGTTTGTGCCTGTTTTATATGAATATTATTATTGTGATTCAACGTGTAAGGCATTCCCCCCCCCCCTTCCGTTTTTTCCCCCTCAGACAGGATTAATCTTTCGACATTCAGTGACGTTGTAGGAAAACAATCAAATAATATAAGAACGTGATCTTTGGTTTTCAGTGACACCAGAGGTAAAATGGTCATTTGTTCAGACACATTTAACACAAGCAATTTCCACTATTCCATCTACAAGTCATAATTTACATGTTATTTTCACATTAAGAGCGTGTGATACATAAATGCACAGAGTACAAATTTACTATAAGCTATTCACGGTAAAGTGAACACTTTTGAAAGCCCTATCCTTTGGAATAATAGTCAATAAATATATTTCATTTTAGTTGTAGACGTTAACTTCCGAGTGTAGTTGAATTATATACATTGTGCGTATTACTTACATGAAAATAATTTTTTTTAAATCCAGCTTAAGGTTAAAAAATGGCTGAAAGTAAAAAGTAACTAGGGCCTCAAAAGTGTTCACGTTACCGTGAACAGCCTATAGAAGACCAAGAGGAGAAATTAAGAAAGAGCGATTCCACAAGAATTTTACGTACCAAGGAAATTTTCGTAATTAGCAGGCAGCACGCTGGAAATTACAATTCTATGCAGTAATGAAGGAAAGTATTTTATTTATTGGCTTCTCTTACTGTGAGCACACGTTTTGTTTTCTGTCCTGGTCGAACGTGACTAAACGATTCCACAACTAATTGCTTCTTACTAACGAGTCATCCAGGGCTTGTCTACTGACAAAAGCAATTCCAGCTCGCAAGCGCTAAGTATGCTCTGTTTCCAGACAAGGCAAGTTTTCCAGGCTACCATTTGTAAGAAATAATATTACGAGTGTTGTGAAATACTGTACAACAAGAATATACGTAAAATCAATTTTGGTTTGGGACAAAGAACCAAACACATCCTAGTACAGTTGTTCCCATGGATCCTGATCAACGCTAGCAGAACAATGACCCGCTATATAAATATTCCGCAGTTTTTTAATTTAAACATGCTACACAAATTGAAACCTGATGTCTTATTTCCTGTTTCATTATTTTTGCCAGTGGAAGACGTTCTATGTACGAGATAAAGTTTTTTTTTTTTCCCTATATGACCACCAAAGGAAATATTATGATAATACTGATAAATCATGACTCGAAGTGATTTTGGCACAAATATATTAAATTTAATTTTCCTACGAGTTTTTTTTTTTTGTGTGGAAAGAATCCAACACAGCGCCTGGTTATCTGGGCGCAACGCAAATGTCTGACCTACGGCTAGTCGCAAATGTTTAAATACTAACACTTCTTTTCAAAAACAGTATACTTTTGTTCTGCTGGAATTAAGTCAAATAGCAAAGACTACTGGCACTAAAATTTCGTCCACTCCTGACATAACACCGCTCCTGAAGTTTAGGAACAGGCGTCCACCTATAATAAAAATTGTGTTCTAAAATCAGGTGCCACCCGGCGTTGCCCGGCCATCGATTTTGTCTTTTAATCCTCTACAAATGTAGGCTGTTTAATAAATTAGTAATACGTTACTGAATATAACTTAACCTTGAAGCAAATGTACCAGAAAGAGGCCAATCATTTTATTTGATCACAACGTTAGTCAGTATACCTTCTTTAATAGCAAAAACCTAACCCTCGTTGAATTAGGGTTCCCGTTGCAAACGCCCACATCTTCTTATTGAAGCTATTGTACAGTACTATTTTCGCAGTATGTTAAATAATGAGTATTTCGCAAGAGGACACTTGCCAGAATACGTATAAGTAGACACAAATATCAACCAGACATAATTTTGAAGTATTTTACTGGATAGCTGAATTTGTATTCCAATTGGCGGGGTAAAAGTTCAATCCCTAGTTTTATTACGCATATTTTCAATAATAACAAAGAAAACTACATTCTTTAATGAAGTAGTTAAATTTTATGGAATATGTTTTGTCACAGTGAATTTAACTAAACGTATCTTAACTTTTAATAAATCAGATTTGAAATATGTCAACAACAGTATAAAATTTATCAATGTAATAATAATAAAGCAATTTTGTAATATACCCATAAAACAACCATTTTGTCTAAGCATGATAAAGCAAACTAAATTTGTCGCACCTAAATTGTAACTGATATATTATAGCTAAGTTTTGAGTGGCAGTAGCCTACATACTTTGGATTATGTATGTATACTTACGTTAGGTAATTGTACATTAAGAAACTCCACGGTGAACAAAAAGTAGATAACGATTTTACTACCTCGAAATCACGAAACATAAAAAAAAAAAAGGTGTAATGAGCTGAGGACAAAGAAACAGTCCAGCTTGTACACCTGCCTAGAGAGTAGCACTTAACGTATCAACAATTTCAACTAAAAATGCCTTTAACTACAATGCATAAACGTAACTAACCAGTGGAATATTATTTATAATCTTCTTAATATACTCTTATAGAAAATTATAACCCCCATTTAACCCTTTCAAATCTTATTCTTTTATCATGACCCATACAAATCCATCAATGACCATTAGCAAAAAATATTATTTATAAGTCAAACATGGCAACATAAATCGCCAGTTCACTGCCTCTAAACATAGGCAAAAAAAAATTTAAGCCTACAAGAATTCCATATTTACCACTTAAAGAAATATCCTTACCAATATCTAAATATTATAAGTAAAGAACGCACTGCTACCCTGAAGATCTCGACAGCAATGTGTGCCGAAACGTCGGAATAATCTTCGACCGTGACTTTGCTAAACCCAAAAGCCAAGAATGTCCTCACGGCAGAATTATGGCTTTCTGTTGTATCTTTATCTCCACTCCTTCTTTATAAGGGGCTTGAAGTTAGGATTTCACTTATCCGAACTTTCCTTGTTCATTCAAGATGATTTTTGTTCCTCAAATCTGGAAGAGGTGAAAGAGTTTTCAAAATTCCTCCTTCATGCTTTCATGTTGAAGGTGGTAGTTTTCTGGAATATGATGAATTTCTTCTGCTGAGTAATTTTACCAAATATGCTAACTTCTCTGAAAATGGAACGTGTGTTTCTGTGAACTTGGGAGATTATGAACTTAGACAATGTTGTTGAATAATAGCCGCATATTGCTGGATGCTCTGTTTTCAAAATCACACGGGTCACATCTCAGCCGAACACAAGATGTGGTAGACCTATCGGTAAAAGATTTATATCTACTGAGAAAGGAAATGGGAGGAAATCTATGTCAAAGCACAAGTGACATTTCCGTTACTTTTTTTTTGGGGAGATACCAGTGTCTTATGTGGTATATTTTGTGATTTTCTGACCCAACGCGGTACTGTTTCACTCCCGTATCTGTGATTTTTGTTTGCTTTTGGCGCAGCCTCCTACTGGTATTACATTTTTGCTAAAACATATATTTGCGTGTTCTTTTATTAAAATTGTTTTCTTTTTGACCATTATAAGAGATTTTTTAATGCATGTATTATATTAATTTGGATTGAAAATGCCCTAAAATGTGATGATATATTGCATCAGCACCGCACTTGGGGCTCCAGGAATATGCCTGAATGCCATACATTGTGGCCACACAAGAAAGGACTTTCTCTAATCGTGTTTACCCCAGAAAAGGAGTTCTGAAGTGATTTTTGGCTAGAGGAGATAAACTTGCAGAGGAAGCAGGTGGATAGTATCAGTTGTAGTAGATACAAAAGGCGGTCCTAGCACACGACATTTAACACGATGTTTCGCAACAACCAATTTAGAATCCAAAAATAAAACACTACATTTGATTTAAATGTTGTATATTACATGTTATCATGATGGTGTGATTGGACTGTGTCCATTGCCGAATGAGACTAAATAAAAATAATAATCATACACACACGCATAAGGAGAACTCGGGAAGACAAACACGAAAAAAAACTTTTTAACACCACAGACAGTTAATTAGGAAAAGCGGTTTCCTTGTCAATATAAAACCTATATATATATATATATATATATATATACATTTCAAACCAAAATCTTATAATATTAATTTATTTAAATATTAATTAATTTAAAATAACAAAATATTAAATATAATAACATTCTTCAATAATAATGCATAAAGGTTAAATTTAATACAATTAATTTTGGTGAATTAGGGTTCTTTAATGTATGTGAAAACCAATAGAGATATATTCATATTTGTAATTATTATGCAATATGTAGGCAGGGTTTGCAAATAAACAACTGAATGTGTAGGTGACAGAACACACACTGCAAATTACTAAAAATCACCGCAAAAACATCAACAGACTTACATCTTACCAACATGTTTCCTTGTATCCAGACTTATCTCCGCCTCCACACAGCTATACATATGTCACACTTTAAATACTTGCTGGGAAATAATAAGGAACTAACTACTAGCATATCAATCAAAGAAGTCCAAGGGTTAAGTGGAGTTTAATGGAACAAAATCTTTTCTCAATTTAAATAATGTTTCCAACTTTATATTGTAACCACAGAATATTTACAAATACCACACAGCTGCTGTACTAGAATATGATATTTAAATCTCTGTATGTCTGTCAAGAATAGCAACTATGTGTATGTGCTTGCAACCATAATTAAAGTCTTGGCAGTTTTTAAAAGTCCGTACCAAATTTATAATGTTTTAGTGTGCGGAAAGTTTAGTTAATGTTCAAATAGTGATCACACTCACACGTTACATTTTACAAGAAATAAATGTACAAGAATAAAATGTTCCTGGCTAGCAATGTCAAAATTCGGTAGAGTAAAATACGAGTTCTTATATTCAGGCACTGTGTGATCAGCAAGAAAGTGTTGTATTAAATGAGTAGTTAACAGAAAACGTCTTTAGCACTACACCGCTGGACCAATGGTCACTTAGTATGGCGGTGATAAGATGCCCGATATTTCTGCATTATACTTAAAGCTGCAAAGCTCCTAAGCCCTCTTCAGACAGTTTTAAAACATTCTGTCGGCTATTTACGTAAAGCGGAGCACATTCGTCGGGGTCAAACTCACTTTCAAATTATAATTTTTCACTGTTCAGACGGAGCTCAGGTCTACCCGACCTGTTACGTTAGCGACCCATCTCAAACGAGATGGAGACCAGAATATTCTTTCAACAACTCAACTTGGCGTCGGTTACCTGATTTAACTTTACCTGTGTGACATAGGGCTTATATCGGGATGCATTCCTTACAGTTACACTCAATACGTTGTTATCAACCATTAACAACTTACACAAATTAACATGTAGCTCAAAACATAACAATATGAAAATAAATACGTAATATTGAGTATATGATTATTAACCTCTCAACTGATGCATGCACGATGGTAAATATGTAAAATAAAATAAAAATTGAAATAAAATTACTGAATTATAAACTTATATGTAGAACTTGTCACAACAATAGCAATTCTTAAAAAAAAAAATAATTATTAGATGCTCATCATAATGAGACGTTACAGAATAGTAAACATTTATCAATTATAATTTAATCTAATGATAAAATTTTATATTTGAAGTTAAAAGTTTAAATTTTTTATTCTTATACTCATTTTTAATCATTATTCATAAAAGCAAAAAGTTATTTGCAATAGTTATAGTTATTTAAAAAATTAACATGTAATAAACTATAAAGTAAAATATACAACATAAAGATTTATGTATTTTCAATAATTAATTTTTGCTTTATATATGTAAAAATAATGCATTTTAATATGACATTATTTAATTTTGATGGCATATATTTATAAAATTAACTCACTTTTTCATTTAAAATTTATTTCATATTTTATTGCTAAATATATTTATATGTAAAAACCTTTAATAAATATTAATATAAATTAATAAATATATTTGAACTGCAATTTTATATTTACTTTCCATTAATGTTATAATGTCTCAAGGTAAAGTATTTAGTATATATTCTATTAAAAAACTTTTGTGTTTGATTACATACAATTTTATTAATTCAGTTGTATTTATTTAATGTTAAATAGTTTTAATTAATTCAAGTTACATAAAAAATCATATTGGTGAATTTGCATTCCACTGCACACTTGGCAGAGGATGCTGGAACAGTAAATTTTTTTATTTCACTTGCTTCAATCTCCATCATTTTTACCACAATTTCAGCTGAATTATCCCCATTATTCGTTATTATTTCTTTATAATACCAATTGGAGTATTTCATGTTATACTATAAGAAACTGGGGTAGTGTTTTTAATATATATATATATATATATATATATATATATATATATATATATATATTTTTTTTTTCAGGGCACACATAATAAATTTCTTAAAATAGTTTTAAAATCAATATAAATCACACAGAAAAATTTGTTATGATTAATATTTATTTAATTTCTTTTCATATATTTCTCTTATTTCAAGTGCTTATTTAAAACCAAATATTTCATGCTCGTTAATTTTTTATAATTAAAAATGGTTAGACATGTGACACATTATTAATTTCGTAATGATTTTAACTAAAAGTACATAAATTAGCTATGAAATTTTTTTAGTTTAACACTTATGTGTACTTTAATTACCAAAATTAAAAAGAGTTAATGTTATTTGGATTCTTTAAAATATGTAATAAATTGTAAATTTCATGTTTTTTTGTAACAATAATTTTCGATTTTTCTAAAATTTTAGAATATATTTCATTATCATAGGCATTTCAATTTTTTTTGGATCTTATTCTATGGTATAAAGCTTATTTAATAGGATACAATAATATTCCTTATATCATTAATTTACAAATTATTATTGTTATTTTATCGACATCTCAATATTCTATGCTTCAAAAACATATGTTAATATTTATCACTCTTTAAAACTCAATTTTCTTATTTCTAATTAAAAAATTCTCATTTCATTTAACAAATTATTATATGCATCATTAGGAATTTTAGCTATGTTGGGAAGTTTATAAACATCTTTATGTTTAGTTTGATAATTATATTCTTGAATATCAAATTTTGTTAGCAAAATTGTCTAACAATTTCATATTAACTTAAATTATTTACATTTGATTAAATTGCAGCTTCAATTACATTTTAATTTAATTTCGTGCTGATTATAAGAGTATATTAAAATGTTATCACTATCAATTAATAATTAGAAATATTTTAATAATTCCTTTAAAAGCTGTATCATTTTTATATGTGTTTTTCATTTGAGTGGAATAGTTATTTCTTACAATGATTTTAAATGATATATTATGTTATTTTATATCAATTAATTATACTTTTACTTTTATCATATTTTACTTAATTGAATAATAAATTGGCATTATTACTAATTACTACTCAACTTTATTTTTTTTAATATTTGCTTCATCCCCGCCATTTCTGACTTTGTGTTTAGTAGCAAAATAATTAATATAATAAAACTGCTTTTGATGAAATATTTTATATTTAAAGTGTACAGTAATATTCCAATTACAATTCAATTAATTTTATTCAAAATTTATTTTTAATTTTTATTAGTAATTAAATTAAATTAACTTATCATATGAATTCAACAATATTATTAATTTAAATTTAGTCCAATTTAATACTGTTATAAAGGACAATATCAAATAATTGAACTTGTTAACTTTAAAATATTACTTATAATTAATCTACTCACTTAAACATATTTTTAATCTATAAAAATATATTTATCTAGTATTTGTATGATTATACAGATTAATTAAAGTACACCAACCTATAAACTATTTGTTATACACAAAAACTATTAAACTACAATAAATGTAATAATAAAAACATAAACATAAGCAATTAATTTCGATTTAAAAATTGGTGTTGGTTTCAAACTTGTGATGATATTAGTTTCCAAATAATTAAAATAAGTATTTTTTAGAAACATTCTGCATGCTATGTTACAATGAATATTTATAGTTTTGTCGGGCTGAACCCTGGAAAAATGTTATTATAAATTTAAAAAATAAATTGTTTCGTTTTTTTTAAAGGTAAATGTCAAATTATACATCTTCCAGTTTAATATCAAATTGATTTTTATATTTAGTATTATATTTATGTTATAAATTTAAAATTATATTTTATAAATATGAAATTATTATTTTAATTCTGTAATTAACTTTACAATTTATTTTATTTACTATAACATTTGAGTGGCTGCCAAAGAGACAACAATCAAACCACACTGTTATTGACCACATACAAAACAAAAAACCACAAACAAATTCTTATAAAGATAAAATGTGAAGGAAAATGAAAACACAAAACAAACCATACAAAAAATTCATAGTCAATTATTGATCAATTATTATAACATTTGTAATATTCAATTTTAATGCATATATTTATATAGATTTTTTAACATTAACATTTGAAAAAAGAGATAATTTACTTGTATATTCATTTTAATTATCAATATTTTAACTCCAATTGCTAAATTATTAATTTTTTTCTTCTAATTCTTAATTTTTTTAAATTTCTTCAACTGAATTTAAACTCTCACAAGCTTGTGACAACTGAAGCTTTCGAAAGCTTGTAAAACTTTTATTAAAATAAGATAAATTGTTATATTTTATTGCATTTCCTATTTCATATTTTAATATGTTTTAATTATACATAAAGATAAACTTGATTAAATTTCTTGTTTATATTGATGTTGTTCGAAAAGCTTTTTTATCTTAATAAATATTAATATCTGATTATTTAAGCTAAGTAAAGAGTGTATCGAAAGTACTCATCATTATTTTCGTATATATGTATATTTTATGTAATAAAATTTACTCTGTTAAAATAAAACTTTAAGAGCTCTGTTGTTATTAAATTATAATTTTTGTATTTCAGTTTTTTAATCATATATAATGTATATACTAAGTATCCTAATTTTTTATTATTGTATAATATTTTAAAATAAATATACATTTCAGAATTTTTCATGTTGTATTAATACATAAAATAAGATATTTTATTTTACAGTTGTTATAATTGTATTTAATGTTAGTTTCTTTTCTTATTTTATACAGTATATTTATATATAAATACATAATCAATAAATTCTCTTATTTTCATAAATATTATTATTTTAAAAAATTTATATATTTTTACATTGCTCATGTTTTGATTGAATAATTGTATTATTATCCTTTATAGTAATACATTATTATGTGAACTATATTTTCCTTAGTTCTCATTATACTATTCATTAATTATCTTTTTTATATAATTTTTCACCATTAAATAATTTTTATTCCCTGCCTTGTTTTATTTTTGGAAGCATCATTAAAGCAATATCATCTGATATATTTTTATTAAAATAGAAATAAAATTTTCATCTAGTATTATGTTTTCTATTTCTGTTTTATTCATTGTTATCCACATAATATTTAACTATATATATATATATTAATTTTTTTGTAATCAATAGTTGTTTTGTACACGATACAAAATTATTATTTATTCCTTCAAATCGTCATTTTAATCCTTCTAATATAATAAAAAGTTATATTTTTATACAAAGTGAAACAATTCGAGTGGATTTAAGTTATTGAATGGTCAATTTGTTATATGTTTTCTTTGATTTTCTTCATTCCAAAATGAAAGGGCTAGTATTTAAATCTATTTATATGCAGAACTCCTTTGGATTAAATGACAACGAATCTATACAAATATTATTCAATTTGCAAATTTGACTTATTTTTCATTATAATTAATTTTATTTTTTGCCTTTTCTTAACTATAAACAATTGACAATGGATCAATTCAACTGTTAAACATAGTTTATATTTCTATGCTTTTGGGAAATCATTATATTATTAGATTCCTTTTCCCTAATAAAGTAATTGACCTCACCTCTATTTTTATATCTTTTATATGAATATTTAATGTTTTAAAATACTTAACCCTTTCATTAGAATTAATTGATAATTTGATAATTTCGAAGGATTAATTTTGTAATTAATGCGATTTGAATAAACCTATTACCATCTTCATTAGTGAAATAATTTACAATATTCACCCTATACACTTTCGTTAATACTAAATTATTACAAATTTTATTTACTCATTAGTTTATTTCTTATGTATAGTTATTATCTAGAACTCTGATTTTAATAACTAATATAGTTATAAATTTGGTTTAACCATTTTAACAATATTGTCGGTTTTTCTTAAATAGTGTTTATTTCATTTTACTTCATTGTTCGGCATTTTTTGTTAATTTGAATTATATATGATTAGGTTCAATTGTGAAGTTACAAATTATATATTTCTAATTTTAGTAATTTGCACATAACATTTTTTATTACGAAATTCAAATAGTTTTCTTTCGATTTTTTTTTTTTTTAGGTTTCGATTATAATGTTTTTTTTCTGCAATAGAATGTATTTTTTTTATTACATTTGCATTTTATTCTGAATATGTTTATCTTTTATTGAAAAAATTTTTATGTTCTAATAACATGCAAATATTTACACTTTTGTGTAAATTTATTACTAATTTGCAATCTATTTATATGATCTAAAATTTTTAGTTTTTAATCTCGTCTAAAAATTATTTAAATTTAACTATAATGTAATATTTCGTTATATATGTAAGTATATGACAAATATGTTAAAATATTAAACATTATAATAATAATTTTTATCTAATGACAAGTAATACAAATTTAAAATACATAAATTTTTATTATTTTATAATAATTGTATATGAAATAATAACTATACTGTGAAACGATATTTTATAAATAACTAGTATACACAGTCATTAAATCACATTTTCCCATTAAAATATAGAACCTATATAAGTTGTTTATACATAATGATTTTTGTAAAAAGCCTGGGATGTTTCGAAACTCAAACTCTTCTTCCCATGGGCAAAACTGATGGAAATAAATGTTTATAACAATTATATCTAATAGATTTCATTTTAGCAATGTATTTTATTTCCCTAATGTTAATTATATTTACAAAATATCCATATATGCAAATATGATACTATTGAAAATTGTTCAAAAGCTTTAACAATTAATGTAAATATAAGTTTTTTTCCTTTTTTCAGTTTACAAGTAATACATTTTTAATGTGAGGGAGGGATATAGAAACAATCTTTAAAACCCATAATAACACCGATAATATATCATACTTCACTTTAGTCGCCAAGAAAAATTTATTAGAAAAAGAGTGATGTTGATAATAAAATTTCAATCACATCATTTAATTATGTTAAGCCAAACAAAATGATTTACCTTCTCAAATATACATTTAATTTTGTTCAACAAATTAATGTAATTAATTGGGCAGAACAAAATTAATGTAATTAATTGGGCATTTGATTGCATTCATTGGGATATTGTATATGTTACTCAAACAAAACATTATAAAGGTGTTTCATAAACATCACGACAGTATAAAATATTATGATTTAAACATTTATGTTATATAGTTACTACTTTATTTAAAACCAAATATAGCTTTGGCTATAAAATATACAAAA
The DNA here is from genome assembly GCA_029891345.1 of Dryococelus australis. Lineage (NCBI taxonomy): Eukaryota > Metazoa > Arthropoda > Insecta > Phasmatodea > Phasmatidae > Dryococelus > Dryococelus australis. The sequence continues at coordinate 292,720,444 of CM057009.1, read as the reverse complement.
ATAATCATCTAAGTTAATATCTGCAAAATTGTTTAAAAAGGGATGCTTTAATATTTTGATGTTTTTAATTTTTGTACTGAAGTTAAAATTAATATTTTGCAGTTTGATATGCCGGACTTGATAACTGCATGATTTAAAATAATTAAAAAATAACAAATATCAATATATTCATTTTAAATGTTTGATCCTCGTTTCTTATAAATATTTGTGTTATAAATGGTAGAACTGAAATTTCTCAAAAGTATGTGACTTTGATTTCGATACTCGATTTTATCATATAATGTATATGTCACGTAATGATTTTCCAAATTCAAAATTCAAGTTAAGAACTTATTGTCGAAATAGCTTTTATATAAGTCTATAGACAATCGTTATGGCAAACATCTTATTATTATTAATTTTTAACAAAGAGCATGTAATTATTTGTTCGAATGGGAAAATAACTGTAATAAAATAATATATAATTAAATTCTTTATAAAAAAATTTTAAGCAGGAACCATTTATGTTCATCTCTCAGAAAATTGTACATACATATGATTATTAAAATTAATGGATTTTAGAAGATTTATAAGAATTATATAATAATAAATTATTGAAATGAGAAAAAAAAGATTACTTTGATTTCAGAAAATGTTTTATTTAATTACATTTTTAATCATTTTCTTTGAGTTTATATATTATAGTCTATTTCTTTTTTAAAAATACACATAATGAATAATTTATAATAGTTTTTTTAGAATTTTATGCTTAAAATTTTTTATGTTACGAATAAAAATAAATGGATAATAATTATTTATTTTATGAAAATATTAAATTATATATGCCCTGAGTTAAAAAAATAATGCATTTTAACATAGAGAAATTATATTTTATTCTTGTGTTGAATTTTATTTTCACTTACTGATGTTACAAAAATTATATAGGTATATTTAATTTACATGATCAGTGGAAATAGCATCATGATATTAATATTGTACACAGATGGTGTCTTGATTATTCTATGGACCTTAATTATGAAAAAAGAAACACAGCACATTAATTTTGTAGAAAAACTTTATATATATATAATATTCTTAATAACTATTATGTTAATAATAATGAATTTAAACATGTATATAATGTGTATAATTTAGAAGTTCTTCTAGACCAGAAACTTTTTTTGATCATCAAAAAGATAGTCTTTTACCAAAACTTTTCAAAATCTGCAGGCCTTGTTACTTATATTATAAGGTACTCTACCAGAGTGACTCATTAGTTTGGTTGTACAATTCTTTAATAAGATCTAAGTTAGAAACTAGTTCTGTAGTGTGGAACTCTCTCCGGAGACTGAGTCTAAATGTTTAGAAAATATTCAGTTTAAAATTAACAAAATTGTTCATGCCAGGTTTCACAAAATTGGTACAGATGTCGATTAAAAATATCTTATAATTATACTTCAAAACTCACACCATAAAAATTGACATGCTGTTTTAGATCTGTATTTTTTCTTCAAACGTTTTTTTTTTTTTTTTATTCGAATGCAGCAAAATTCAAAATTACAAATAATGCATCTCTGAGAGTTCTGTAATATTGGCGAAGAAATCATGAGACTTTCACATCACAGACTTCTTCTAAAATAATAAAATGTTGGGAAATCATTACTCATTACTATTGTAAATATATAGATACGTTTGTCATACGCGTGCATGATTTTTGATGTAAAATTCTGTTTGTCGATGAATAATTTATTGTATGGCTCCGAATCACTCTAGAGTATATTCTTTCATTGTGTGAGTCTGCATTTTTCTTTATTTGAATGTGTCTGAGTGACGGTGGCTTGGAGACGAAAAAATGGCGCAAGTCTCTCTCATTTGGGGACAAAGACAAATAGTTAAGGGGCCCCCCTGTCTACAGTTTTTCTCCTTTTTTTTTCAGAGAAGCGCGGGAGCTATAAGGTACGCTCTACAAGAGCACCATGGCTGCTACGCGCAGTACCTATGGGACTTTCATTGGTGACTATAATTTTATTGATGAAGTCTATAGCAAAGTTCTATATAGGCTCATATTGTATATTAGTTTCACGTAAGCTAATGTGAATTTCAATATTCAATGTCAAAATTGTGTATTAACGTCGGTGTGGATGTATTATTCGAGGAAGTTCGTCACAAACTTGCTGGTTCTCCATTGTAGCATCACAAGTTTTACTGCTGAATTTTTACATTGTAAAATTGGAGTGTGATATGTTGTCTGTAAATGAAATATTGTATTTACTGAATATTCTCTTAAATTACACAGCTAGAGCATAACTTTACATCGTAGTTTTCTGCTGTGCAACTTTTCTGCGCCAGGTTACGGCAATAATTTTTTTCTCTTTGATCTTGTACCAAGTTTGACTAAATAAATATGTGTGTACCTGCAACATTGGTCTCGTTTTTTGGCCCAGTAGTGACATTACAGACGTTCCAGGGATGAAAATAAATGAATGCCTGTGCAGGATAACCCATTACCTGCAACATCAAGACAACAAAACTTTGTGAATGCATATGAAACCCGTCTTGCAACTTCATTTTCTGCGATTTTAGTACCAGCATTTTCTGCATCCGCATTGCACGATTTTCTGCGCAGGCATTCCTTAGTGGCTTAATGAATGTTATGCCCATTTACTGGAGTTGATGAGTCATGAGGGGAGAAGTGTACATCATTTTCCTGAGCGTAACATATCACAGCAATGTTATTGTGGCTAGCATATATATCTAAAAACCAGTAAAAATATGCTTCTGTGGCGCCGGTTGAGCATATTTTATGAAATGTTTTAACCAGATCAGAAATGTTTTAGCACTCATCCAACCATTGGGCTGAGCCACAGTTATAGCTACATCAGGTTCTTCTATCATCAGTCTGTCATTCATTCTCTGCTTTGGAAAAATAAATATCTGCGGACTGAAATAATCAATAGAGTTAATTACAACATGAACGTTTAGTTTCGGCCTCTTTTAGATGATGTTGATTTCCCAACTTGTCTTTTGCCGCTAACGGATATAAATTTATAATTTTGGTCGACATTTTAGAATCTTTTATTTCGTTTGTATTAGTGTCACAAAATGGGGAATTTATATTTATCTACCAGTGTGTTAAGTTTGTCAGGAGAACAACTGAACTTCAGATTCATTGAAACGAACACATCTCATTAAATTTGTTTATTCTGGGGAGCATAGACTCAAATGCAGATACCTCTCAATGAAAAATCTATAACATATTTTCTTGGAAGATCTTTAGTTCCTACTGAATTCCAAATGCCCCTGCTTAGTCGAATGTGATATTCAGAAACTCCTTCTTACTTAATCCGATTAATCTATCATGTTATATAATGTGTCCTGTTTCTCTTAGTCGTAATTAAACCGAAAAGTTGGCTCAAAATTCCACGTTCAGGTTTGTGTTTAAATTCAACTCCTTTTTAAATAGGCTATACTATATCCTGAATAGCACATTTAAGATTCTCAAGATGTTCTACTGAATCTCCTGAACAAATTTTACTACTCAAAACATGGTCTATAGCACTTTTCATTGAATTTTCACCCTATTAACACCGATTTGTGCATCGCCCTTTACATTTTGGTATAACTTTCGTGTCTTATAACTGTAAACGTCTTGAAATTATTGAAGAGTGCCTGTCTTTTAAGTAATTAATTTGTTTCTTCCCCCTATTTTAGACGATGTGCCAATGGCTATATTCAACCCCAACACTATTATTTAAAAACGCATTATAAATTTGACATTGTCTACAATAAGTATAATTCCATTACCCACTAATGCCGTAAGACATGCCCGGAAATTAACTATGTCGTAAAAATCATCACTAAAAGACTCAAAATGACGCAAAATTTCCTCCCCCTTCAACTTATCTCACTCAATTGCAAGCAAGCAAAGAGAGTCCTATATGGAGGACGCCCAGACTACATTTGGACAGCGCAGAGGGAAATGGGTAGATAAAAGCTTAACATTTCGTTGACAGCGATACCATCATAAATTGAGTAAATCGCTCAGGAAATAAGGAACGGGAAAGGAATCTGCAATGGGCTGTTGTAAGGAACCATCCCATTATTCACCTAGAGTGATTTAGGGAAATCAAGGAAAAAAGAAATGATGATGACCTGACCGGGAATCGAACCAAGATACTCATGAATGCGAGGCACAAGGTCTATCATTGGGCCGCCTTACTCGGGAAGGGTGACCCAGGCACACATAATAGCTTATACGTGCAAGACACTGAACTGGCGGGCCTGGGAGCCTTCCGTCGACAAAGTATTCCCAATGAGATTTTTAGCGATAGGCCTAATCTTGTCACTTTGTGGCTCGGAAATAAAGATTCCCATTTTGCTGCACTACTCTGTACTGTTTTAAATACCATTTACTGAAGTTTAAATGCCTCAAAACTCCTTTCTAGCTATATTGACTTTAAAATACACATTGTACACAGAAATAAAAAGCTAAAAATAGCTGTGTGAGTGAAATGTTTCTGATATGTAATTCGTGCACAGGCATCACTCGGGAATATCAAGAATTTTCGGAATAAAACGTCTCCTACTGAAACTTTGCTCACCTTATAGGTAGGCGAGAGATGTCGCTACTGCTGAGAATGAATATTTAAACGTAGTATCACGTCAGGTTACCTTTCGCCAGTCACCTATTTATTGCTGCTCCTGTGAGAACAAGGAATATATCAGGCTGAAATTCGTTATGACAACACTTATAAATGAAGCACATCATTTTTGGTCATTTAGAATAGGAACTTCAAGCAATGTGGATGGAACTTTTTTACCATGAGTAGTGTTGACATTTTCTTGTCCTCTCTCAACCTACAAATAAGCGACATTTCCCGTTAACCTATAGAAAATTAAATATAACCTGAAGTTGTAAATCGTTCGCAAAAATGTATACACGAAACTTATGGTTGCATAAAAAAAAAAAACAAAAAAAAAAACAAAAAAAAAAAACTGAGAATAAATTAGAATATTGTTTCTTTCTTTTAATACAGATTAGTGAAAGAAACTATGACATAGCTTTATATATTTGACTGTATTATAATTACAAAATATACATTTTTCTACTTCCTATTACTGCCACTTGACGGCAGTGAACCGTGATTTAAGTCCCAGGTCTTGATGTCTCCATTAAATACGCCAATTTGACGTAACACAAAATATTTTCCATTTTGAAAATTTCAAATAAGCTAACATTTTCTATATTAGCTTACATATTCATACCACTCTAATGAAAATTATGAAATATTTATTATTGGAAGAGATTGAAACGTGTGTTAGGAATTCTGAGGGATGGCAGTGAAATAAGTGCCCATTGGGCGATGAATAACTTTGTTCATTGATATGTTAATACATATGCATTATAATTGAAAAAAAAAAAACTTTTTTCCACATTTCGTTATACAAGTACTGTATTTATATTGTAAATGTGTGTGCGCAGACACATTTTCGTGAATACATGTGATTCAAACTTATAGTCCCACGCTGTTTACAAACCATTCGCTCAATTGACGAGTAGCAAATAAAGAGATCCGAAGGTTATACATGTCTTGCTTAAGAATACACTCAAACGATAAAAAAAAGTCAGGTTTTCTGCCTTTGTTTTCATTCACATTTTAGAAAAGTGGCGGCGAATTACCTTAATAGCGCTTTTCCAGTTCTCAACCCTCGATAAATACATGGGCAGACTCTGTGCGTAGAAGTAATAATAAAAGTTCATTTTTATTGGACTGCTACTAGCTTGATATGGTACGCCAACAACTCCTGTGTCCACAGTTGTATCTGATGGGAAGGGAAATCAATGTGACCCATGCTCCTCCACTTTCAAATAACAGGGTTAATATTATTTTACCTTCAAGCTATTATCAACAGTGCACACATTTATACACATGTGCATTTATGTGTCAACATAATTATGTATATCAAATAAGTCATAATTTTCAGCTTATAAACGACAAATTCTGGTTAAAATAGCGGTATCTATTGTTGTAATGTTAAATAACTAGATTACCTGCATCTATCGTAGACGTGTATGGAGTTGGACGTTGAACGTGTGCGTCTCCAAGCAGGGACGCTGTTAGCATCTCCAGGAGGAGGAAGAAAATGGGGGGGGGGGGGGGTTGGGTAGAGTTGTAGGGGTATAAACCCCCCCCCCCCCATTTTTGTGGGGGTGAAGTATAACATAGCATTTGTACTCCTCTTTAAATTTTACTGTTGTCGTGTAGCAACAACAGCCTCAATTAAAACGAAATCGTCTTTTGTAAGTATTTGCTTCTTTTCAATAAATGAATGGGCTGTGCTTTAATTAATTTTAATGATACTACAATCTTCCCTTTATGCCTTTGTACCTGGTGCCTAAATCGCCAATGTAGTTGTCAACTTGAAAATAATGAAGAATTTTTTGGTAAATAAAATTTTAAACGAATTTCACAGAAGAAAATAAAACTGTTTATAGAGAAATTCAGAATAGTTTTGTTTTAATTCAGACAAACTAAGGACTTAAAAAATTCAAATACTGGCCACAGAATTCGTTTGACAACATACACCGGCAGAGGTGGACTATGATTAATTTAAATAATATCTACAATCACGTTTTACTAATAAATATAGACTATGCTAAACGGAGAGTTGGCACATCCTTGAAATACTTCTTTATACCCTCTGCCTACACCGCGCCAGTTTCCAGCAGCTATTAGAAAATGTTGTCTGTAATTTATTTGACTGGACACTCAACCTGCACCCCGTCCTCCTTGTAGTGCGTTCATAGCTAATTATAACTCTTATAAATCCCTGCTAAAGTTATACTTTCAGTCTATTCCTCAGAATTCAAGTAAACAAAGCTTAACTAAGCCCAGAAAATTACATTAAAGGACAACGCGCTGCATTTTCGCGCACTCAGTTCAATATTTCTCATGAGAACTATTACTTATCAGGCATTACGAACATGCCTAATTTCCCTGTGATTTTATCCGAATCAATTATAAATGTAATATTATAATTTGTTTGAAAAACACAAGTAAAATTTCAATTTAAGAAGAAATAAATTACTTTTATGTCAACAAGAGTATACAACGCTTGTATAGGCTGTTCACGGTAAAATGAGCACTTTTGAAAGACCTGCTTAAGATCTACTCGTATAGGCTACACGTCGTGTGTTCTTCCGCCTTATGTAAAATTAACATTGCCGTGGGCCTCATGGCTTTATTCATGCGTCGGTCAAATGAAACTGTAAAATTATTATAATAGTAGATATTGTACAAATCTGCTCATTTTTATACTTCGATGCATTAAAAAATACAGAAAGCTAGAGAAATAATTTACGTTATCACAAATGGTTTCCTAACACTTTTATTCGACGTTAATATATGGAACTACTGGACACATGTCACTCATTGCGCCCGTTAAAAAATTTATACAGGTAGGAACAGTGACTTTTTTCTAAGATTCATTTCAGAAGTGATCACTTTATCGTGAACAGCCTTTAATACGTAACATATTTAAGAACTAAACACGGTATACTTGAGGTGATTTTTCAAAGGTTTTATTAAGAAATGTGCGAAGATGCCGGGAACAGACTAGGTTCAAAACAGTTCCAACGCCGCTGCCTTGCAAGTATGGAGCCATGTCACTTTGGGCCGGCCAGTCCTCGCGGTTCGAGAATTTCAAGTGGCCGTCGCTCAGCTTCTTGAAAGGTCATGGAGGCCTCGTTGCGCCAGGGACCTCCTCGGGGCAGGGAAACTGTAGATGCATTTTATTCCCGGCACTAGGAGGTCCTTATCTGACATCTCGGGAGGCCGGCCAGGAGATAGCGGCGGCCAGCTCGCCAGGCTCTTGTCGACGTCGATGAACAGAGTCTGCCTTGTGTTGGCGCTCTGTGGCCGGCGGCGAGGGCCTGCATCAAGACTTCACGTTACACGAAATACGCGCCACGCTGCACTTTTACGTATGTAAAAACGTGTTATTTTTGGCTGCTATATTATCATGCTTCACGAAAGCGTGTAGCTCTTGTGCAGTGAATAAAAATATCGGGGATTAAAGTTGTTTTCAGATCGAAAACTCTGCCGAATTCAAGTCAATTTATTTTTAAAGGTTGTTCACGATAAAGTGAGTACTTTCAAAATCAACCTTAAAAAAAATAGTCACTATCCCTAACTGCATATATTTTAATGGGCGAACAGAGTGACATGCGCCCAGTAAAGTTGGTAACGATGAATGGAAAGTAGTTCTATATCTTAACGACGAATAAAAAGTGCTAGGTAACCATTTGTCATAACCTAAATAATTTCTTTCATTTTCTGTTTTTCTTTTTTAATGCATCGAAGTGTAAACATGAGCAGATTTCAAAACATTATCTTTATTAATAGTTTCAGAGTTTCACTTAACCGACGCAAGAATAAAGTGACGAGGCCCATGGCAATGCTAATTTTGTATAAGGTTGAAGACTACACAATGTGTGTGCATACAAGTAGATCTTAAGCAGGGCTTTCAAAATTGCTCATTTTACCGTGGACAGCCTGTAACATTGGTTTGGCAAAACACAGGTAGCCAAAGTATGGTGTTCGTGATTTATAAAACTTTGAAAACGACTATATCACCATAACCTCCGGAACGACGTGTCACTGGGAGATGCAGACATATTTTTCGCGCGCGCGCGCGTGCGAATAAATCTTATCTTATCAATTTTGATCTATCCGAGAAAATTTAATAGCGTTTCATAAAGTACTACAAATTGCAAACTTCACCATATCCAAGCCTCCGAGATACATAATTAATGAGATAACACAATGCCATCCGTAGTGTGTCAGGCCTGAGAGGTAGCGTGTTGCATTTACGTATCACGCAAAAGCTTGACATTGACAAGCTTATCTATACACGACGGTACATGTGAAACAATCGTAATAGGTCTCATTGAAACATACCAGTCAAGTTGCAGTCAGCTTACGTAAACGTGTTACTTATAACGGGACACGTGACATATAGTCATCAAAATCCCGGCCTGAAGGCTGTCCACATTGAAGTGAGCAATTTTGAAATCAACCATTGAAAAAATAATAATTTTCCATAAGCACATTTATACTAACATACAAATTGGTATGCTGTGCCTTAGTTAAGTTGTTAGTGAATTGATAAGAATTGTTGGAAGACTTGACGTTGAATTCCGAATGTAGTGTTTAAATTTCTTGCCAGTGAAGCCAGTGTTTCTTGTTTTATACGCAGTAGAGTTCCAATCTGCACATTGTTTAGCTTGAATGGTGCATGAATAAAGTTATGATGCCCACGGAAATGTTAATTTTTTCCGTGTGGCAGAAGGATACTGAATGAGAAGAAATGAAAATAGCTTATAGACGTCTTCCAAACCCCAGGCCAGCCTCCTAATTATTTTAAGACGGCGTGGTACGTAAATAAACACAAAACTATTGATATAGGCTTTTCGTTGTAAAACGAGCACTTTTGAAATCAACCTTTGAAAAATGTAACTGCTCCTACCTACAGATATTTTACAGACACACTGACTGCCATGCACCCAGTGAAGTTGGTAACGATGGAAAACAAGTAGTTCCATGCCTTAACGTAGAATTAAACGTTTTAGGTAAACATTTGCGAATATGAAAACATTTATTTTGTTTTCTGTTTATTTTTATGAGTACAGGATATATAATGAGGGCATGGTCAAGTGTATAAATGTCTAATAATTTCACATTTTTACTTGGCATATGCATGGATAAAGTGATCAGGTCAATTTGCAAAGTTAATTGTAAATAATGTTGAAGAATACACGCTGTCTTTGCAAAGAGATTTTTAAAAATTGCTTTCAGTAGTGCTCAGTTTACCGTGAACAGCCTTTACAAATTTGATCTTTTTGGAAGCGATTAAAGAAAAACTATGAAACGAAAATCCTAGATAATATATTTCGCTGACTTCGTGACCTCCTTTTAATGCACTTTTGACCTACTTTACAATTTTTGCACGTGCGGTGACCTACTTTTCCGAAAAGAGCATTTTTTTCACATGCACTTCTGGTTTCAGTTTTTTGCTCATGCATTTTTGCACATGCACTTCCAGTGAAATGTACTTTCGGTTCGATTTCCGGTGAGTGCAACTTTGGAAAATTTAATTTTAGATTACCAGGTTCGATTTCCGGTGAGGGCAGTAAATGTATATATTTTTTTGGATTTAGGAAATTTTGGTCTTGAGTTCGATTCCCGCTCGGAGCATTTCCAGTTCGGGTTCGACTCCTGGGAAAGGCACTTAATTAATTTTTGGATTTAGGAAATTCTTATGAATACCAGCTTCGATTCCCGGACAGGAAAAGTGAAAAAAAAAAAAAAAAAAAAAATTAAAATATATTGGATTTTTGAAATTTTGTTATAAGTTGGTTCCCAGGCAAGGCACTTAATTAATTTTTATTTTTAAAATTGGGAGATTTTGAGACCACCGTGTTCGATTCCCGGACCGGATACTTATTATTTTTTTTGTATTCGATTCCCGGACAAGACACTTAATATTTTTGTTTGATTTGGTTTTGGGAATACCTGGTTCGATTCCCGGTGAGTGCAATTTTGGAAATATTGGTTTTTGGAGTTCTGGATTCGATTACTGAACAGAGTACTTAATATTTTTAATTTTGGATTTTGCAAATGTGTTTTTTGAGTTCGATTCCCGGTGAGGTCAATTTTGGGAAAATATGTTTCTTGGAGATTTTGGGAATACCGGGTTCGGTTCCTGGGCAGGTTATAATTCTCGGGAAATGCAGTCACATTTACTTGCGCAATTACAGATATCGAGTGTTGTGACATTTGTAGGTGTGGAGAGCAAAACGGGGAATGTAGTTGCATCTACTTACGCAATAATGTGTGTGCTCTCTTCGATGTTACCTCATCAAAGTTGCTCCATCGACTGGCGGAGAGTTACTGATGCACTCGGTGACTTGCTGTCGGCTGTTGAGGCGTTGAGGGGAGGGGGGAAAGCAGTTGCGCATGTACTTTCACCTATCCCCCTCTCCCATTCCTCCTGTGGGACTGCCGGAGATGTGAGGAGTTGTTTTGTCGGATGTCACGGACAGGGGAGCCACCATGCTGGATAGCTCTGATGACCGGTGGGCAGATTCATAGTGAGTTCGATTCACATTTAGGATCCACATATCGCCACAGTAAATTTTGTGGTATTTTGGAGAGAGTTTGGTAGTGCTGTAAAGTCAATCTTATATGTTCCTGTTTTATTGTATTTAATGGCCGGTCATATTTAATCATGCTAGCGTAATTTAAAAATGAGTTGGTAAATAATCACATGTGTTTTATATTTATTCGTAGTCTAATTTAAATTGCTATTATTGTGCCAATTTGTAATTAAATACCACTGTGTGGAGAGAGAGAGAGAGAGAGAGAGAGAGGCGAGGCGCATAACGTCAGCTGATCTGCGCTTATGGCTTGTTGCGCAGGTTAGTTGATCGCGAGCAGTCCGCGAATGTGTGTTGGCCGCGCCAGGCAGTGTGAGCGAGTATGGTGCTGCAGTTGGAAGCAGCAGCACCCACGTCGGGTTGCGTGAATAGTCGCCGGTATGAGCTCGGGCCGCAAGGATGATTTAAAACTTAAGTGGCGAGCCCAGGAATGATATAGTGACGAGTACACAATGTCTACGAGAAAAGAATTCCTAATAAGGACTGGCAGTAATGCTAATTAAATGTTTAACGTTGAATTTTGCACTAGGCTTGTGACAGAATGCAACGAACAGTTAACTGCGCCCGAATAAACTCATGCTACCGGATATGCAGTTTTTGGTATTGCGTACAGCAGAAAATTAAGTTTCAGCGCGCTGGATTTGATAACGTGGTGGTGGAAATCTATTAAACGTTGCAGGGCTCTTGTGAATCTTTCATGCTTAAGGGGGACAGTACTTTTTAAATCACGTGCGTGGAAACAGAAACACGTGATAGAAATTTTACGCGATATATTGGATCGCATATTATTTGCATAAAGCAGATCAATCTCGTTGTCAGACTGGCTGCATAAAATGCATTTTGCATGCTCGCTTTTGGAACCTGGTAAATGCTATCGCACGCTTCAAGGAGGTTAATGTGCTCGACTCTCGTTGTACATTTACGTACGTGGCGCAAGAATAAGAAAGTGGTGTTGCGCTAAGTGTGACCAGTGTGGGTATTACCGAGAAGCGTGCATGACGGCGAGGAAGCGATCTGCATCAAGACGCCTGCCTAGGGCGAGTTGTGAGCCTGTATGGCCGAGCCTCGCGGCAGTAGGAGGCCGTGTCGGCCACGTCTGTGGTGGAGGTTGCCGAGGTGGTGAGGTTTATCGTCGTCGTCTCCACCAAGGCCCTCAGAAGGGGCTGCTAGACAGGTATATCTGTGTTACGCCATCCAGTGCCCAACTCGGCACGAGAAAATTGCAACACCGTGCAAATATTTAAATTTTATTAAAGTTGGCCAACTCGCCCCTTTTTCTACCCGGCGGAATTTTAAAAATAAATTCATGTACATCGTGTATGGATTTTACTGTCTTATATTATGCACTAAAAGACATACTCAGTTTTCTAGAGACATCAGGTCCTATAAATTTTATGCCAAAATATTCATGTTGAGTAAGACTGTCAAGGACTGTGTAGTATATGATATCATAATGAATTTGAAGTGCTTTTGTAAACTTAAATTTAAAGTGAAGTGATCAGTAAAGAGCCCAAAAAAGAAATCCTGTTTGTTGAGAACATTATTTGTCGACCTTAATCAACTAAATTAATGGCGAAAGCTCTGCTATTTAGATGGTGTGTATCAAGTTATGATAAAATGGTATAATAAAATGTATATTTTTCTTGCAGTCAATAGGAGCTTTAAGTCGAGTATCGTCCCTCTTTCCTATGGGAGCGTTAGGTTAGGAATAAGTTTCGAGTAAGGCAGCTTCGATCATTCCTGACACCCCCTTGGGGGCTGAGGGTGGTCTCAATACTTACATGTTATTTGTGCACTATCGCAAGTGTTGTCTTGTCAATGTCGCCTTGTCGACTGTCAGACCTCTAATGAAGGCCATTCGCATATATATCAAAGTTTTTACCCATCGCCGCCATCTAGCATTGAGTTTGCGTATAGAAGAGAGGTATGTATTTTTAAAATATTCACTTCAAGCTTGGAAGCCATCGACGTCTCTTCGCAGACATCCTGTGACATAAGCTATATACCGCTTCACCTGGGAAGTACAGCAGGTGAGGTCTGAACCCAAGTATTCAGCGTAAGCAGCTGACAAAAACAGAGAGGCATACGTGCAGCAGAGTACCCGAACATCGGCCATACAATGCAGAATGCCTGTCTTCCAGCGATCATGCGATTTTAAACATCATTATAGAAGTACTAAGAAAGACATACTTTGCTGTTTACCGAAAATGGATACATCGTGTGCATCAATTTTGTGCTCCATATATAGGCAATAATTGCTTCAAGAAGCTAGATTTTCTCCAAAAACATTCATAGCATTTCAAGCTGTACTATAAAAATAATGCAGATATGTTTGTTCATGCACCAAGAACCACAGCGTATGTAATCCAGCAGCAGTTATGCTGTTAGTGATGCCACCTCCAGTGACTCATCCTCAAGTGTCTACAACAGCAGCAGTTCCACCCTGTGTGTCTGCCATGTTTATCCATACAAAATATGATGATGTTCCCTTCAAAACATTAATAGACTCTAATATGCCGATGTGTAAAGGAAAAAAAAAATATTACAAACAATTTCAACTGACATATTAAATATTTTGTTTTTGTAAAAATGTGAATAAATGCATGTACATAAAAAAAGCGATTCCTTATAACAACACATGTGCATAAATATATTCAAAACCAGTATACACTCAAAAGTGGTATGAAAAGAAAGTTAAACTAATGAGCAATTTTTGAAAGTTTTCATACTAATATAAATATTAGAGGCTGATAAACACAGTGATTACAGCACTTATCATGTTGGTCGATACCAAACACAAATTTTGTTATATAACCACACCAAACCTGCATGAGCCTATATCCCACTTGAATTTATGTCCTAATACTTGCATAATCAGTAGTAAATATTCGCACATTTATGTAATTTACACATTGCATAAACACCAACTCTATACACACTTGCACAACCATATCCTATCCCTCAGACAGTCAGCTCGCGAATTACATGAGACTGCATACATCAATGCTTTATACCCCGAGGCAATATAATGAAATCCTATCAGAAACACACTGCCATCACACCGAGCAAGAAGATGCAACATGTTCAATGACATTTTATTTTATATTTATTCTAGGAAGACTGTGTTGTGAATGACTGGTTCTCGCATGCTTCCGAAGGATGTCATAATTGTTATCTGCGTAGGTTAAACGTTTGATGGAAACACATAAATAAAATTTTGAGAGAGTTTGAAAAAAAATTTGGTCAAGGATGTCAAGCAAGGGATGCGGTATAGGCTTACGTCGGGAGGAAGAGTTGAGAACTCGATTCATCATCCATCAAGAGTAAAACTTATGTATTCGAATAACAAATAACGATTGCCAAGAGAGAGTATTTGCATGTAGATTCGATAAACATACAGGATAATAATATTTTAAAACTATTTATTAAGTAAATTATTGAGAGTATTGGCACAGTGAATATCCAAATGCAAGTTACATGTGTGTAATGAGCTGAAACCAACTACCCATCGAACAGTGAAACACAACGAACAAGGATGGAAGTCCACTGCAGGATTGAGAAATTACCCCTTGTGTTATATCCCGTCAAAGATACTTATAAGTAGTATTTATGTATTGAAACACTACCATGATTAATTTCACCCTAAGTACAATCTTACCTTAACCAAAGAGTAGCACGATTTAGGGAAGTCTGTCATAAGGGTATCGGGGATCGGATTCAGATTCGGGGGAGCCGCCATGTTATTACGATACCCGCCCTCCATCTTTATTCCCTCTTTTTCGCCTAAAAATTTATTTATTTCATCCCAAACTGGACCAAAATACCCTAAAAATTCCCCTTTTTTTCCTTAAAAATCACTAGAAATTTTTCATTTTTCCTGGAGCAGGCGAGAGGGATTAGCGACCCAGGTGACCGGGATCAGTGACCTAGGGATCAGGAGAGAAGGACCTATGACCAAGGACCTATGACCTTTGACCTTGATCTTTGACCTCAGACTTCAACAACCAAAAAATTGCAAAGAAATATAAAAAAATTATAACAAAAAATGTATTAAAATATGTTTTAAAAGTTATTACTAAAAAATATTTCCCCCGGCAGCGATCTTCTCTAAAAATATATTTTTTCCTTAAGAATGTCCCCTTTTCCCGCAAAATGTCTCTTTTTCCCCTAAAAAAAAAAGAGCCATCACAAAAATGGCAGAAATATTCAGAAAAAAGCATTTGAAATCCTATTTTTTTAATCCAATTTAATTAATTTGGGGACTTCCTTAGGACAGTCAGAGCAGTGGCGGCCACATTTGTTTTATAGGCAAACCCTATGCTAAGTCGATACAAGGATCCAGGATCAGAGTCAGACCTAATCATCAGCCATCTTACATCCATATTGTGTGCTAATGACATTTGACCTTGACATTTGACCATGACCTTTGTCCTTGAAAATGTGATAATTGCAAAGAAAAATAAATAAATAAAAAATTCCGAAAAATTTATTACTAAAAATTAATTATTAAACGTTATTAAAAATACTTTTAAAATATTTAAAAACTTATAAAAGATTGTTTAAAAACACATTTCCGAAGGTCTCCCCCAGCACCACACCAGCAGACTACTGATACATTCTCCCCGACTCCCCTCATCTATACTCATTCCGCCATCTTGATGTTGTCGTTCGTCATTAGTTTATATATTATTGTAGGCCACCATATTGGTAAGCGGCCGCCATATTGGTAGGTAACGACTATTTTGGTAGGCAACCACCATCTTGGCAGACATCACATATTCGCCATATTGGAAGCCAATGTCCATGACCTTGACCCATGACATTTTATCCTCCACCCCATGACCTTGAATGTCCTTGAAAACAAATACTCGAGAAAAAGGGCATAAAAGTCAACAAGCATATGGCATTACAGACTACCACAGCCATATTAGTTGCAGACTATTTCAACCTTGACCCCGTGACTTTGAATGACCTTGAAAATAAAAACTCTAGAAAAATACATAAAAGTCAAAAAGCATAATACATTACAGACTACCGCTGACATATTGATGCAGACTACCTTGGCCTCATGACCTTGAATGGCCTTGAAAAAACCTGGAGAAAAATACATAAAAGTCAGTAAGCATACTAAATTACAGACTACCACCGCCATATTAGATACATACTACCTCGACCATGACTTCACGACCTTGATTGAACTTGAAAATAAAAAATCGAGAAAAATCCATAAAAGTCAGCATGTATAATACATTACAGACCACCACTACCATTTCAGATGCAGACTACCTCGACCTGGACCCCATGACCTTGAATGACCTTGAAAACAAAAACTCGAGAAAAATTGCACATTTTATACTCACTTATATACCAAACACACACATTCAAGCACAACTACATGCACTTACACACATGCACAGAACACACACATAGCCTGGAATATTTCAATTTGCAGGCGAGACTGATAACACGTTAAGAAACTGGTTGCGTGACTAGGAACACCACTCACATAAACGTTTCCGAGGTGAATTACATACATATGTACATACGACTCAGTAAAGAGTCTAGCTTGTGCCCATAAAATAATTTCCCCCATTAAATTTATATATAAAAAATGGAAGCACAGTGAAGAAACCCAAATACTTGTTCGGCCAAGGAAGTAAAGTGAAGAGATTCGGGCGGCTCTTAACAGCGAGGTCTTCAGAGCCTATGAGGGTGATTGAAGTGAGTATGAAAAAAGGGGCGGGGAAAAGGGAGATCCCCGAGAAAACCCGCCAACCAACGGCTTCATCCGGCATGATTCCTCCTTGTGAAAATCCAAGGTAATAAGCAGGTAGCCTACTATCATATACATGATAGGAATATACATATGTATAGTTGTATATATGAAAATATATAATTATGTTCAATGAATTTTATATGTTATTATCTATATCTTTGTATATGAATCAGTAAATATAAAATTATTTTCACTTTAATTTATATATAGGTAGTTATGTACATATAAGTGTGCAAATATATAATTATTGTCAATTTAATTTATATATACTTATGTACATATAAGTATGTAAATTTAAAATCATTTTAAATATATATATATATATACCATTATGTACATATACGTATGTAATTATAACATTATTTTCAAATTATTTAATATATATAGAGTTATGTAAATGTAGATATCAAAATTATTTTCAATTTAATTTATATATAGTTCTGTATTGGTATATACAAATCTATAATTATATAAATATGGTAATATAAATTTTTTCAGTGTATCTTATACATAATTATGTATAGCTAAAGGGATATAAATATGTAAACATAAAATAATTTTCAATTTATTTTATTCATAATTAGGTATAGGTATATAAATATGCGTAAGTATATAAATATGGAAATATATAATTAATTTAAATGTCTTTATATAAGTATGTACATATAAATGTGGGAAAATAAAATTAATTTAAATGTCCATATGTAAGAATATACATATAAATATGGGAATATAATATTAATTTAAATTATAAAATCAATTGAAAAGTCCATACATAAGTGCGTATGTATACTATGTTTAAGTATAGGAAAAAAATGAAAATGTAAAATTATTTTTATTTAATTTTTATATAAGTATGTGTACTTAAATATGGGAAAATAAAATTATTTTCAATGTAATTTATACATAGTTATGTACATAAAATATACGATTATAAAATAAATTAATATATTTATATACGCATATGTCTACAAGAATATTTAAGTAATATAATCTTATGTAAGTACCTGCGTGTTTTCTTTGGCGAACATGTATTTGGGTTTCCTCAGAGTGCTTCCATTTTTTAAATATTAATTTTATGGTGGAGTTCTTTTGTGGGCACAAGCTATACTCTTTACTGATAAAAGAACCACTTTTATATAGAAGAAATGACAGTTGATGTTCTGATTCCGCGAGGAAGTGCTCTCTCGCTGTGCCACAAAGGCGAATTGCGAAAACGATGGTCTGCCTTTGACCTCAACTAACATGGAGCCACGACCTGCATCATCACTAACTGGTTGTCTCCAGTGTAGATTCTGCGATCGAGTGTTCACCTAAGGTCAAAATGCTCGACGACATGAGAGAATGGCTTGTACGAAGAGACATTTTCGCGCGATGAAGCATTACGACAATGGCCATATGCAGCTTTTGCAAGATTATACAATGAAGGAAGATAGTCATGTCTGCAAGAGTTCATCTACTTGGAGCCGGCAAGTGATGTGAACAATACCTTCTGCTTCATCGATGGGTACCGTTTCCGCAGATGATTATGACGAGATAGTTAATGTTAAAGACGGTATGAGTGTAGTACAGTCAGTTTGTGAGGAACATACACTTGCAAGATGTTCGCGTGAAGTCGACAAACTTCAAAATAAACGACGATCAGCTCTAAATACTGATGAACATACAACACATGTTAAAAATAAAAAGTAAAGCTGATATTTATGATGAAGCAGGAAGTGAAGACGATCATGAAGACAGCATTAATGATGACTATGATGACAGTGATAGTGTTGAAGACGATGATTATTCCCTCGACGGCCCCACACATTTCACCAACGAGTTTCCTTCGAAAAGTGGCGTGAAGAAGGTAAAAGACGTCGAGAACACGGGCTGCATGTTTACCGAAGACCCGAATGAACTTGTTGATAGACTCAAGATGACAGAAAAGGAGAGGCACTCGTAATCATACACAGCAAATTCGCAATGCAGAATGGAACAAAGCAGATGCGTTTCTAGCTTATATAAGATTTTTGGAACTAGTTTCCTTGTATTCCTCCACGGACAATCTGTACTGACTGATTCGTACAGACTGACTCCTCCTCCTTCTCCTCCTCCTCTTCCTTCTCCTGCTGCTGCTGAGTCGTATGTACATATGTATGCATTTCGCCTCTGAAACATTTATGTGAATGGTGTTCCTAATCACGCTACCATGTTCTTAATGTGTTATCAGTCTCACCTGCAAATTGAAATATTTCAGGCTATGTGCGTGCATGTGTGTAGGTGTGTGTAGCTGTGCAGACATGCGTGTATTTGGCACATGAGAGAGTGAAAAATGTACAATTTGTCTCGAGTTTTTTCAAGGTCATTTAAGGTCATGGGGTCCAGGTCGAGGTAGTCTGCATTTAATATGATGGTGATAGTCTGTAATGTATTATGCTTGCTGACTTTTAGGAATTTTCAAGTTCATTCAAAGGCATGATGTCAAGGTGGCGGTTGTCTTCATCTATTATGGTGGCGGTAGGCTGTAATTTATCATGCTTGCTGACTTTTATGGATTTTTCTCGAGTTTTTTCAAGGTCATTTAAGGTCATGAGGTCAAGGTCGAGGTACTCTGTATCTAATACGGTGGTGGTAGACTCTAATGTATTATGCTTGCTGACTGCTATGTATTTTATCTCGAGTTTTTGTTTTCAAGGTTATTCAAGGTGATGAGGTCAAGATTGAAGGAGTCTGCATCTAATGTAGCGGCGGTAGTCTGTAATGTAATTTGCTTGTTGACTTTTATGTAATTTGTCTCGAGTTTTTTCAAGCTCATTCAAGGTCATGGGGTCAAGGTCAAAAGTTATGGCCCAAGATCATAGTCATTGGGATCCAATATGGCGGATGGGTGATGTCATCTAAGATGGTGGTTGCCTACCAAGATAGTCGTTACCTGCCAAGATGACGGCCACCTACCAATATGGTGGACTCCAGTAATGTATAAACAAATGACGAACGACAAAATAAAAATGGTGGAATGAGTATAGATGACGGGAGTGGGGTGAGGGTATCAGTCGTCTGCTGGGTGTGGTGTTGGAGGACCTTCGGAAACGGAAATGTAATTTTTTTAAAGACATTTTATAAGTGTTTAAATAATTGTTAATAATTTCTAATAATAAATAATGATTTTTAATACGTTTTTTTGTGATTTTTTGGAATATTTCGTAATTACAACACACACACACACACACACATATATATATATATATATAACATTTTCAAGGTCAAACGCCAAGGTCAAAAATCATCTGAATACAATATGGATGCAAACTGGCTGATGCTTATGCCTGACTTTGATATCTTAGATCACTTGTATCGATTAGGATAGGGTATGCCTATAAAACCCATATGGGCACCACTGCTCTGATGGTCCTAAGGAAGCCCCCAAATTATTTAAATTGGATTTCAAGGGCTCCTTTCTGCATATGGGGGGGGGGGGGGGGGGGGGGGGGGGGCCCCCTTCAACCATTTTTGGGGCTCCTTTTTTTTTTTTTAGGAAACAAAGGGAAATTTTGAGGGAATGAAGGGAACTATTTAACGAAAAAGGGAAATTTTTAGGAAGATTGCTGCCAGGGAAAAGACTTTTTAATAGTAAATTTTTAAAACTATTTTAAATAAACTATTTTGTAAGAAATATTTAATTTTTTTTTTTGCAATTTTTTGGTTGTTGAAGTCAAAGGTCAAAGGTCATTGGTCCTTCTCTCCTGACTCCTGGGTCACTGATCCTGGTCACCTGCGTCACTAATCCTTCTTGTCTGCTCTGGAAAAAATTGGAAATTTTTATGGATTTTTAAGGAAAAAGGGGTATTTATAGGGAAAAAAAGAAATTTTTAGGAAGTTTTGGTTAATTTTGAAGGAAAAGGGGAAATTTTGAGGAAGAAGGAAAAAAAATGGTGGACGGGTGACGTAACAACATGGCGGCTCCCCCGATCCTCAATCCCCTTATGCCAGACTTCCCTAAATCCTACAACTCCAAAGCTAACTTACGACTAACATATGGTTGATATTATGCATAACTCATATACCTACCATGTTGTAATTATAAAATGCATTAAAGAACAAACACTTTAACAATATGCCTTGCCATTACCTATCTCAGTCTGTATACAACAATCGCACTGCGATCATCATCCCTTAAACAAGTCACCGCACGTCGTCGAAAGACAAATAATTACCTAATCACACCCTTCCTTTCTATGCCAGTTTATCATCAATTCTCAACTCGAGAACAACGTTCTCCACAACCCCGTAAAGATACAGATGAGTGCTTTGACTGGGAACGTGTCACAAACATTGTCTTCGCATTTACGATATAATAATCTTACTTATGTATATAATGTAAGTTAACCATTATAAATCCTTTTCTTTAAATATATATTATATTATAATAGATAAAAAATATTTAAAAAAACCTTACATTTACTAGAAACATATTTTTTCCCAGATATGCTCGAAAAAATAAATTCAATATTATTGTTTATTATTAGAAATGTAAACAACTTTTGATGTTAAACTAATTTCCAATACATTTACCATTCAGACAAGATGCTCAGAAATGTCCATTAAGAACAACTATGATTTAAACTTTGCTTCCTCTCCCAACGAAAATAAGTTCTTGTGTTGCTTCGAACCCCGTCAAAGTTAAAGATAATATACAGGGATACTTCTACAGCAACTCTAACATTGGTATTTACATATATAGTAATATCACATTCTGTACTTCAAACCCCGACAAGAGTGAACATGCCTATACCATTTTACTAAATGCACATAAATTTTAATTTAATATTGTGTAAATACCATCCAAACATCATATAGGAAAATGTACAAAACAAGAGACAGAGTACGCATCTCTAGAATTTGTAATACAGTGTAGAGATGATCACTCGAATGATAGCCATGAGGATGCCCAACCGACCTGCAAAGGAGAGCACATTAGCAACATTCCACATTGCAATTTTATAATTATAAAGCTTTTTGAAACACTCATCATTCGTACACCACTCGTCCAACACACACCCAACCTACGCAAATGTGTCAACAGGCGAATGACTGACACCAATAATTTTGTCAACAACTCATGCCAACAGAGGGATATAGCGATCTCCATCACCACTCAGTATTCGCTAAGCTATCTTAACTCTATAAACATTTTTGTATTACCTCACCTCAAATATTCCACAAATCGTGAATATAACCCGTGACATACACTATTAATCCGTCTGTTTCTAAAATGGTTTCTATACCCAAGAATTCAGAACTCGCCCTGCGTAAACATCATCATATCATAAAAATAATGTTATTCCCTCACAAGAACTTCTACTGGAAAACACACACAAAGCTTATCATACTCGTTGTGTAAAGAATAATAACTAATTCCCCAATCATATTTATTACGTCCATAAAACATTATTTATAAGAATACAGAAAAGATCACAAATACATATTTCATCACCACCACTATCAAACGCCCTTACTTCAAACAACTATGTAGATAGCTAATAGGCTTACTGCGGTACTTTCACAATATCAGCACTATTGTTGCGAATTAATTGTTTGCTGTGAAGTATCATCTAAAGAACACATATATACTTATAAACATACCAGTCTGATATGGTTTATATACTATACCAAATGATATTGTTTCGCATAGCGGCAATATGCTTTTCATGCAAAATTAAATAAAAATTGTTTTTACTGCTCATCACATGTAAACAGAACGAAGTAACTACCAAAACTTTATACTTTTCGTGAAGTAAGTAACATACAAGGGAAGAAAATATCATATTTTAAAGCCATTCCTGAGAAATTAAACTGGTCATAAGAATTATAATGCAAAAATTAAAATGTTATCTATGCAAATCTTTTTAAAAATAAGTTTTCCATATATGTCTTACATTCAAGAAATAAAGAACATATATATCTTAGTCATATACCACACAAAGATAAATACTATATTAATACCTTTATTCGGAAGAACATGGGTTCGAACATTCCGCCATCCGCTTCCTATACACAAACACACACACGCGCTCGCGCGAGATATTCCATTTAGTACAGAACATTTGCTATAAGAAATAGTTATAATACAACCATCTCATCTCCTACACAACATTCACTTATAAATATCACTTTAAAATCCACGATATAGTGTAACTGGTGGGTGCATTAATTTGTTTTTCAGACATATATAATAATTTAGTTTTTTCTTCCACATCCCAATACGTCAATGGTTTATTTACAGAAACAGAGATCTCCCCCCATCACCATATTATTAATTAAATATGTAAACCTCACACCCCAGCACCCATTCATAATAAATGTCATATCAACCAACTATAACCCAAACCTCCAAATACCCATCGAAAAATGTTAAAAATAACTTATAATAATTTGATGTCATATCATACTCGTTGCTAAAAAAACAGACCAAAGAGCCATTTATGCATATTGTTCCAGGCAAATACTATATTATATGTTATCCTAAATACATTAAAAAACCATAGAAAACAATCATTATCTACTCCGTATCGACTATACTAAAGCCCTCACTTCATACTTTCCAAGACAACATAGCAATCATATAAACATTCATATGAAATAGTCCAGCGAACTACTCTGATAAACCATTTCATCATGTAATAGCAAAACACTCTTTCAAATAATGCCAGCAACCATAAAGTATACCTTAGTCAACGATCCAACTTTAACGGAACCATATTTTGATAGACTATAACACTTAAAAAAAAATTCAAATGTTCCAGCAGAAAAACATATCCATTAATACTCGCAATCCATATCACACCACAGACAACTCATTTGCACAAACCATACCATCCATTCGAAAATCCCTTACCATCAAACATTACCAGCAACACTAACATACCATACAAACAAGACATATGAACTATCGTAACATTCTTACAACTAGCATTACCAAAACACAATATGAACAGATTACTCATTCTGATAGTACTAACCACTCATTCTACCAGAACATTCCTTATAATCACTCCTAAGAAAAATATTAAAATTAAATCCCTGAGAATTATATCATCATATCATACAAGACTCTTGTTTCTAGTAAATCGCATACCAACTCCATCACATCGCACAATTTCGGAAGTCAGTACTACTTTCAAACATTCTCTCTATACTCACCATCAGTTATTACTAGAATAAATATAATAAAAACACCATTGTTATTTTTTACATCTAATTCTAGGATAATCGAATAAGATGACCATATATAAATAATGCTCAGTACTCGATTTCACAACATCAGAGAGTCATACTTCATTTTCACAAAGATACGATCTCATTTGTCAAAGCGATTGCTACTGGAGGGGTATAACATTTGAGATTTTACTGAAGTCATGCAATTATATCTATACACAAATTCAAAACATCCACAAATAAGTAGGAGGAAATCTTATTATTTTTACTCGCATTCCAAACATTTGACATTAATCAATAGATGTTTTCCTTCCTTTATTCACAGGCGACTCTTTATTGGAAAAAATATTTCGTTACAGAAGTCTCTTATTTCTTTTCTAATTGCCATTTAAATTGACAGAGAAGTTCAAGCCAATGTTCTTATATCCTCAATGCTTTTAGTTATTTTGTATATATCAGAAAAATGTAAATTTGATGATAAAATGAATAAAAACAATAGTCTTCCATACACTTTTAATATATTTCACACAATAGTCAAAAATACATACTATTATTACTTACGTACACTCATACATATTCTCCACTCAACAAAATATATACATTTTAATCTAATTTTATAGAACAAATCTTGTTGTAAGCAGTCAATATACCCCTATTCGCATACACCACACCACAATTATCACTTGAATGCATCTTGTATGAGATACTGAATATAGAGTTACTAGCTTCATGACATTTGGCACTGGTGCAGTTAGCAAATGTCTTGCCACAATACATGCACATGCTTCCCGATAAATGACAAACATTGCGTTTGCACTTATTGTTATGTCTACACAGGTTAACACTGCTGGTAGACACAGCATCGCAGTTATCACAGTGGAACTACTTGTATGCTGGGCTGAACAAGCAATGACTGCATTCATGTCTAGATCATGACAGCTTTTACTAAAAGTATTTCCATAATAGCAACATTGTTACCATAATACTTGCAGCGAATCTTCAGCGTCCCTTGGTGTTGTCGATGGTAAGTCTTCGACTGATGATTCCGTCTTTATATTGTAGTAGAGTACCCAATTGCAATAGATGAATGAAGACCTAATGATCTGCTTTCCCCCGCCACGCTCACTGATGTGCTTAAATATGTTTTACATAATGCTAGCTTATATACTGTTCACACTGCATGCTAGTTTGTGTTGCTGATCTCAGGTTGTCTCAGTAGATGACTGCTGGCTGTGTGATGCATACGTCTGCATGCTTGCTGGATGGAAATATATTTTACCTTATCCTGTCATTCGCTGTTTACCGTGTGATGTTGGCAATTCAACCTTTCAACTTCTTTACAATCGTTCATCTTTTCATGTTGTAGGTGCCTTGTTTTTTCTTTTGCTGCTCCTGCTGCTACTCGCTCCCTTTGTCTCTTACATCAGCTCCGGGGATGTGGTGTTTCTGTAATGGCAGCACTACCTGAGAAACACTCTATACACAGGAGACAGCCAAAAATCTCTTCATCCTGTTGCAAATAAGCAGGTAGAGGTTTATAGGCACATGATATTTTATATTGTGCATATGTCAGAAGGAAATATTTAGGTAGGTATGAGAGTTCAGTTTCTTTGTCGAATGCTACAAGCGATTTAAGGTTTCCATATGTCACAATACCTGATAAGATTTTCTGACTGCTAGAACAACACACCATAATTTTTCACTGAAACGTTACATCGAGAGAAAGACATATTATATGATTTGTAGCGGCAACACGCACGCTGCTTTTGTATGTCTCAAAATGATATAGCTACGTCTCAAAGCATTCGAACTCACTCAGAGTAAGAGTGCTCTTATTAGAACAACAGACAAACTGCGAATGAGCCAGAGAGAGCTCGTGCATCTATATGACCTCGCTTTCCACCCACTCCAACACCCACCAGTCTCCCGAAATATCTTATTATAACTTCTCCAAGACTATGTTATGTCTGCGACAGTAAGATTTCCTTGAAAACCCTATAAACAGGGAGACATGAAAACATACTTACATGTATAATGCTTATATACTGTTAACACTACAGAACAAATTGTTTATGTGAAAACATACTTACATGTGGAATGCTAATATAATATTAACAGTACAGAACAAATTGTTTATATTGACCATCTCAACTGTCTCAATATATGTCTGAAAATTATTTGCCAGATGTGGGATTAGAACCTATACTCCCCTACAAGGAACCAGATCTTAAATCCAGTGTCTTAGACTGCACGACCAACCTGATGTAAGACACAAAGGGAGCGAGCAGCAGCAGCAGCAAAAGAGAAAACAAGGCACCTCCAACATGGAAAGATGAAATAGTGTAAAGAAGTTTCAGTCCAGCAAGCATGCAGATGTATGCATCACACAGCCGGCAGTCATCTACTGAGACAACCCGAGATGAGCAACACAAACTACCATGCAGCGCGAACAGTATAAAAGCGAGCATTATGTAAAACAGATGTCTATTAGTCGGTGAGCATGGCGGTGGATAGCAGATCGTTACGTCTACATTCATCTACAGTGATTGTGTGCTCTACTACAATATGAAGACGGAATCATCAGTCGAAGACTTGCCATCATCAACACCAAGGGATGCTGGAGATTTGCTGGAATCATTACATTATCAATGTTGCTTTTGTGGAAATACTTTTAGTGAAAACTGTCATGCACATCTACATGAAAGTATTCATTGCTTCAGACCAGCATATAAGGCGCTCCACAGTGATAACTGCGATGCTGTGTTTATCCACAGTGATAAACTGTATAGACATAACAAGAAGTGCAATGACAATGTTTTTCGTTCATCGGGAAGCGAGAGCATGTGTTGCGGCAAGATATTCGCTAACTAAACCAGTGCAAAATGCCATGAAGCTAGTATCTGTATATTCAACATCTCGTACAAGATGTAGCCAAGTGATACATGTGGTGTGGTGTATGCGAATAGGGATAACTTGACTGCTCACAACAGGATTTATTCTATTAAATTAGAGTAAAGCATATATTTTTGACAAGTGTGTGGAATATAATTCAAGTGTATGGAAGACTATTGTTTTTATTAATTTCATCATCAAATTTAAATTTTTTTCTTTCTGGTATAAACAAAATAACTTTAAACTATTGCGATATAAAACATTATATATATATATATATATATACACACACACACACACCTATTTGTTATAGCTTTCGGCTTCGACTTCTGTCATTTTAAATGGTAGTTAGAAACGAAATACAAGGCTTCTGTGATGAAATTATTTTTTCAGTAAAGACTTACCCGAGAATAAAGTAAATAAAACCTCTATTAATTAATGTGAGATGTTTGGAATGCAAGAAAAAATTTTAATAATTAGGTTACCTCTTAATTATTTGTGAATGTTTTGAATTTGTGTATAGATATAATTGCATGACTTCAGTAAAATCTCAAATATTATACACCTCCAGTAGCAATCGCTTTGACAGTAGTTAGGGTATATGAGATCGTATCTGTGCGAAAATGAAGTATGACTCTCTGATTCAGTGAAGTCGAGTACTGAGCATATTTATATATGCACAACTTATTCGATTATCCTAGTATTAGATGGAAAAAATAACAATGATGTTATTATAATTCTTTGAGTATTTACTGATGTTAAGAATAGAGTGAATGTTTGAAAGTAGTACTGACTTCCGAAATTATACTTTGTGATGGAATTGGTATGCGATTTAATAGAAGCAAGATTGTCGTATATTAAGAAGATATATTGCTCAGTGATTTAATTTTAATGTTTTTCACAGGAGTTTTTGATAGGAATTTCTGATAGTATGAGTGGTGTGTACCATCATATTGAGTAATCCGTTTATATTGTGTGTTGGTATTGTTAGCCATAATGAATGGTTTAATAGTTAATATGTCTTGTATGCATGGTATGTTAGTTTTACTGGTAATGTTTGATGGTAAAGGATTTGCGAATGGATGGTATGGTTTCTCCAAATGAGTTGTCTGTGGTGTGCTATAGATTGTATTGATTGATGTAATGGTTTTCTGCTTGAACATTTGAATTGCTGGTTTGATGTTATGGTCTATTGAAATGAGGATTCGTTAAGGTTGGATCATTGACTGTGGTATATTGTATGATTGCTTGTACTATTTGAATGTTTGTTTTGCTATTACATTATGAAATGGTATCAGATTAATTCGCTGGACTATTTCATATGATTGTTTATATGATTGCTATGTTTTCTGGAAAGATGAAGTGAGGGGTTTAGTGCAGTCGATATCTAGTATGTAATTATTGTTGTTATGGTTTGTTTATAAATTTGGGAAAACATATTATAGAGTATTTTGCCTGGAACAATATGTACAAATGGCTGTTTGTTGGTCTGGTTTTTAGCAGCGCATATGATGTGAAATAAAATTATTATGAGTTATTTTAACATCTTTAGATGGGCATTTGGAGGTTTGGGTTATATAGTTGGTTGATATGACAATAATTATGAGTGTTGGGGAGTACTGGTCTAGATATTTAATTAATAATATGGTGATAGGGGAGAGATATCTGCTTCTGTAAAGGAACTATTGACATATCGGGATGCAGGAAAAATAAAAGAAATTATTATATATGTCTGAACATTTATGAATGCACCCAATAATTACATTATATCGTGGATTTTAAGGTGAGTATATAGGTGAATGTTGTGTAGGAGGTGAGCTGGATCTAACATAACTACTTCTTATAGCAAATGCTCTGTACTAAATGGAATATCTTTGGTGTGTATAGGTAAGGGATGGCTGAATGTTCGAACTCACGTCCTTCCGAATACAGGTATTAATATAGTAATTGCCTTCGCGTGGTGTACGACTAAGATATATATGTTCTTTATTTCTTGTATGTAAGATTTACATGGAACAACCTATTTTTAAAGAGATTTGTATGAATATTTGTTAAAGTTCTGTATTATATCTCTTATGACCAGTTTAATTACACAGGAGTGTTATTTTCTTCCTCGTATGTTACTATCTTCACGAAAAGTATAAAGGTTTAGGTAGTTACTTCATTCTGTTTTTGTGTGTTTACATGTGATGAATATCAAAAATAATGTTTAGTTAATTTTACATGAATAGCATACATCCCCTATGTGAAACAGTATATTTGGAGACAGTATATACACCATATCGGACTGATATGTTGATTATAAGATACTTCACAGCAAACAATGAATTCGCAACAAAGGTGTTGATATTGTGAGAAAGTCATCTTCTCATCAACGATATTACCGCAGGAATTCTATTCGTCCTCTAAATAGTCGTTTGAAGTGCTGGTGTTTGATAGTGGTGGTGATGAAATATGTATTTGTGATTTTTTCTTTATTATTATAAATAATATTTTACAGAAGTAATAAATATGAAAGGAGTAATTAGTTATTATTCTTTACACAAAGGTTTCATCGACTGCATATAAGCTTTGTGTGATTTTCCAGTAGAAGTTCTTGTGAGCGAATAAAATTTTTAGAATGATATGAAGATGTATTTTTTGGTATAGAAACCATTTTTGAAAAATACATATAATAGTGTATGTCATGGAAAATATTCACAATTTGTGGAATATTTAAGGTGAGGGAATGCAAAAATGTGTATAGAGTTAAGACATTTTAATGAAAATTGAGTATTGATGGAGATCGCTGTATCCCTCTGTTGACATGAGTCTTTGACATAACATTTAGTGTCGGTAATTAGCCTGTTGAGTCATTTGTGTGGGTCGGTATGTGTGGGACGAGTGGTGTATGAATGATGAATGTTTCAAAAAGCTTTATAATTATAAAATTACACTGTGGAATGTTGTTTGTGCAGGTAGATCACAGCAGCCATGTTGGTGATGCTTTCCTTTGCAGGTCGGTTGGCCGTCCTCGCGCCTACCACTCGAGAGATCATCTCTACACTGTGTTATATATGCTAGATATGCGTATGGTATCCTTTGTTTTTACAATATTCTATATGATCTATGGATGTTATTTACACAATATTAAATTAAAATTGGCATGAATTTAGTCTAATGGTATACACATATTCAACCTCGTCAGGATTTCAAACACAGAATATGATACTATAATTATAACTACCAGTGTTAGAGATGCAGTATAAATATCTCTGTATGTATACATTTACTTTAGTCGGGGTTCATAGCAATACAATAACTTTTTTTCGCTGGGAAATGAAGCAAGTTTTAAATCGTAGTTTTTCCTAGTGGACATTTCTGGACAGCTTGTTTGAATGGTATATGTATTGGAAATTAGGTTAATATAAAAATGTTTACGTTTTTAACATATAAAATGAATTTTACATTTGGGTTTTGGAGCAAATCTGGGGAAAACTGTGTTTTTAGTAAATTTATGACTTTTAATTATTTTAAAAATGTTATAAGTATATAAAATATGTTTAAAACATTGGATTTAGCTTTATACAATGTTATACTTTAGTTACATTCAAGTGTAACATTATTATGTAGTCAATACGAGGACGATGTTTGTGTCGCCTTCCCATTCAAAGCACTCAACTATATCTTTACTGGATGGTGGGGAGTATTGTTCTCATGTTGAGTGATGACGATAGACTGGCATAGGAAGGATGGGTGTGATTATGAAGTTCTTTTATGTTCGACGACCTGCAGTGTCTTGTTTAAGGGCTGATGAACGAGACGCGATGGTTGTAGATAGACTGAGATAGGTAATGGAATGGCATGTGGTTTAAGTGTTTGTTCTGTAGTGCATTTGATAATTACAATATGGTAGGTATATGAGTTATTCATATATTCAAACATATGTTAGTTGGAAGTTAGCTTTGGTCATGGAAAGTTGTGTAATTAATTGTAATTAATTATGGTAGGTATTCAATACTTAAATACTACTTATAAGTATCCTTGGTGGGATAAAAAGCAAGGGGTAAGTTCTCAATCCTACAGTTGTCTTCCAACCTTGTTTGTTGTGTTTTATCGGACTGTCAGTAGTTGGTTTCAGCTCATTATGTATCAACTACTTGCTTTTTGATATTCGTTAGCCAATACTCGCGATAATTTACTAGATACATGATTTTTAAAATCTTATTATCCTGTATGTTTATTGAATCTATATGCAAATATTCTCTCTAGGTAATCATTATTTGTTATTCGAATAAATATGTTTTACTCTTGATGGATGATGAATAGAGTCCTCAACTCTCCCGATGTAAGCCAATACCGCATCCCTTGCCTGACATTCTTAACAAAATACTTTAAAAATCTCTCGAAATGTTGTTAGAAGGAATCCTAGATACAAAAGGATGTTGCCTTTTTTGATTGACCTAATTAATTTGATATCAATAAAAATGATTGAAAGGGTTAATCAAATTGTGTCATGAGATTTTTTTGTTGGGAGTGGGATATTGCTTGTAGATGGTGTTGGGGGATAAGCGACTTTGAAAGATACAATTTACGTCCTGTATGTTGGTAATGATAAATTATTAAATAGACGACGATTGCAATTCAAGTAGTGATGTTAAACACGAGAGAAGTTATTGGAAATACAAATTTCAAACGAACACAACTATGTGAATAATCTGGTGTCGACAAGTTCTAACTCACTAAACTATCACAACTAAGTGAGTATCCTGTATGAAATGAATCAATAAGGTACAGCGAAGCAAAAATGTCCCTATAAATTAAACTGCAGTATTCCTAAACACAAGAACAAGGCATTTGAAAACAAGTACAAATTACATGTACCTTACATGATTTTAAAACATGTCTGTCCACCTGTGAGAGTGGTGAGGACCTTTGAAACAGATTCCACATGTTGAAATTAATTAATTAATTAACATGCATAAAAAAGAAAAAATTTAATAGTCAGTGATTTTAATATAGTCTATTCGCTCTGGACGTCGCTGCAGCAGTGACTTTTATATACCACCAACGTCGAGTTATAAGCTGAATTAGGTGTTGAGAGCAAACAGAACCTGGGCGTGCATCGACTTATGTTTGATTATAAACTGATGTGAAAAACTCGGAAATGAACAAAATGATATGTGACTACTATTTACCTGACAAATAGATAAAAGTTATGTTTACAATGCACAGAGTAATATATAAATTACACAGCTTGAATTAAAAAACACGCAATGAAATTGTGCCTCTCCTAAAACACGTATGTCTAGCTGCAAGCTCAGTCAATGAATGAGACGTCTGGCAGGTAACTGAGTTGAAATTATGTCACAGATCAATAAAAATATCCGGTTTACAAATGACAGCACCTATTTCCCTACCAAGCTGCTATTAATGACAAACAATTTAATAACATCTTCCTCAACGTTACCCAGATTTTTAACACAAATTTAACTATTGTAAGACGAAGAATTCATGTTTGCAAAAGAGAGAAATTTTATTTTTAAAAACCTTTCAATTATGTTTCATCAGTTTGTGTAATGTATGTATGTGTCTTTACTACCAGACATCATCATGTTGATTCATCAGACAAAGTAGAAATCCGGTATTATATTTTACAGACACCTAAACATGCCAACGACAGGGTGTAACACACTCACACGCACACAGTTTCCAGAGAATGTAATATTACACTGTGAATTTCATTATCTTCTTATTATTTAACAAGGGGAAAATGTATCGAAGACAGTTGTATTCTTGATACTGTAGATGTGTCATGTCTTACAGATAGGCAAACAGATGACAGCAGCATCATAATTAATGAACATGCAACAGGTGTTGCAAACAATTGTAGATATATGTAGATGTTGTAAATAGATGTGATGGTGGCTGTGGAACAGGAGGTGCGTGTGGTGGTGGCAGATGGACATCATTGGTGGTGTGGTGATGGCAGTTGTGGGGTTGTGGGTGGGCTGTATTTAATGTGGTGCTGTAACTAATGTAGGGAGGAAATAAAAAACTTATTTAGGTATTATGTAGTGCCTCCAAGGTAAGGTTGATACTCCATCTGCCTCAACATACTGCCTATCATCCATACCTGACAACACTACCTTGGTTATGTGTTCGGTGTAGACTTCATGAGCATGCGAACAGAACTCATATTGGGTCCCCAAAACCCTTGTGCAATTTTCGAGGCAATATCGATAATCCTCGTATGTGATCGACTGAAACATGTTAGGTTTTACACCCTTTGCCTTACGTATACATTACTCATTCGCAGCACAGTATGCTTAAAGCTTGGGACGTGAACTCACAAAGAGTGTGATGATGCGACCAGCACATTCATATTTCTTCAACCCAGAACAGCCTTTTTTCTCGTGAGAGACTTTTTGCGGATTATTGAGCATATATTTGGATGTATCGAACAACATCTTTAAATCTGGGGCAATTAATTATAAATGTCATTACAAGCAACAGAATACACCGAGGAATCTGTATCACAATAGAGGAGGTGTAAGGCTGGCGGAATAATTTTTGTACACTTGTACTGATAATTAAATGTGTAGAGTGTTAATTTAGAAAGATCAAGAATGGCAACACAAGTGTACAAAGGTTTATTGAATGCAACATAACTCTTTGACATCTCGATAAGGACCATATTTTAATCGATAATCTGCCTTGCCTAGAATGTAGGATGCCCTATCAGCTCTGCAGCCATGTATATCTTGTTATAGATCGAAACGACTCTTATGTCCCTTTACCCGCTTACATTCTGCAATGTTTATCCATAAACAGAATTATTCAATAATTTGAAAAAAAATATTTGAATTTGTTTGCAGCCTGGTCACGTTTCTCAATGTTAAACTCGATGTACGGAGCCATCCTAGCCTTCTGCTCAAAGCGCGAAACGTGATGAACAGTGTCAAATGTAGCTCCATACATCAAGAACTGCCTCAATGTTTCTCTGTGTATAACATAATTTTTCTGTGGCGCGAGTGTCAAAAGAAATTTATCATGTTGGCCGTTCGGGGGTATGCCTTTTTCTGGAGCCAAAGGCAGATCAGATAATGCATCACGATGTTTGTCTGGAAAAAACAGATCCACTCCCGTGAAAAAACAAGTGTCACATCATTCGCCGTGTTTGAAAAATCCCACGTTGAAAACAAATCAGCCTCAACCCACTCAAATTTGCCAATCGGAATCTAGGATCGCATCATATGACTATACAGCCCATTGATGTCGAAATAGTATATATATTTCGATGTCACATTGGGGTCGTAGTCCTCACCCACAGACTTATTGTTGGCTTCTGCACATCTTTTTGAAACCTGAGTAATGCTGCCCCTAACCCCGCATTCCACAAAAAGATACCTGTCTGGATGAGTCAACAGCTCTAGCCGCGCACATGTCATTGACAATAAAGTGTCCCATGAAAGAGACAGAGCTGTGATGTACATGGTGGTGTCAAGACCGTAATGAGCCAAACATATGGTCGTGAAATTCTCAATAACATCTGCCAGCAAACAAGTGTACACACATAAATAGTGAATGTCATACTGCAGCAAGTTTATACAGTTGAACGCATCCTATGTAGCTTGGGCATGAGCATAATCCTCATTGCTAATGCCTTCGCATCTCATCACATTATGAAATGCGTCCTTTGTTGGGAGTGACTTGCAGATCAGACTGTCTGACAACCTATCAAAGTCATAAGGAAAAACTCTCTTCCGTTTTGCCAATTCGCATTGGGTGATGTCTCAAACCATCGAGCGGGTGATGCTCAATTGCACAGGTACTAAATTACCTCCCAGAGTAAGAGGTGCTCATGAATTGGAATTAATCAATTAATTGTAACTTCATATATTGTGCCTTTCTGTTGAAATCAGTCCAATTGGGAATTAATTTGGTAATACATTTGTATTTTTCGAGGGACATTCCAATCACTTTAATCTTACCCTGGTTTTCAATTACCACAGTTCCATCAGATTGTGGTATGTGATGTTCAGCCAAAGGCCTTATGAGAAAGTAAGCAACATAATTTTGCCGGTTATGAAAAACCGCGACAAGTTGTCTCTTGGGCAGTCTGAAATTCAATTTGCACTTATTATGTGCACGACCTTAGATTTCGCCCATCAGATCGTCATGATCGACCTCAATCCAACTGTACCGAGTTTTTCCTTACAAATGTGACAAATTTTCTGATCCACCAACCTAGCTTCATCAGCAGGGGTTTTTGACTTATTTGGAACAATCATACTGTAGATTCCTGCAACCCACTTTGTAAGTCCAACTAATTTATCAACTAATTGGTACATACAATCAGCACCCACAAACTCAAAATAGTTAAATAAACTTGGATTGTATGAGAAGACCAACAAAATGCTTCAAGTATAAGGAACATGTTGGTTGACGGTAGTTGTATTACTAGTTTCATAATTAAGCAAGCAAGTGGACATGGGTTCCAGGCAACTTTTAACGTCGGAATAGGTGACGAAATCCATTCTCTGCTATTTTCTGTAATCTTTAAATTACAAGTACTTGTTGTTCTCAGTGAGGAAAGTACTGTGAACAGCCTTCTTTTGCTGGCAAAGAATAGTGTGACTTGTGAGTTTCTCCTCAGTTCAAAAATAGTGGAGGCAACAAATGCAAACAAATTTCTTATCACCACATTTACTCAGCTGACTCTTAACCAGCCATGCCAAATTTCTAATTCAGAAAAATGCAAATGAGGGGAATTTCCACTTGCACAAATTGCTAAAATATTTACATGCTTGTATTGATATATAGGAGAAATATGCATGGGTATGATAACCCTATACTTTTTGCAAGTTTAATCATTTATATTGCTATCTTTGCCCACCATGCAGAAGATATTGACAGAAATTGAATTGTTGCCCTCGAACTTACAAATATCCTGTATGACTACAGGTATCTACAGACCTTCAGTATTCAAAACCTGGTGAGGTTTTGGATATGAAGACAAATGACTGACATTTTGTGTGGCAGGATACAAAGATGCTACGACAGTCCAGTGAAAACACATTCCCTCTGGGCAGTGTACATCGACACAAGGTTTCCTATCAGCAATAAAATTTGGTAATTTAGTGTGCGCAGCATCGATGGTGAACATTCAGTATTGGGACACATGTACATCCATGTATGTAAATATTTGCAGACTCTAACCAGATCAGCGCATACTAAACTCCTCAAGCCTGTTTATGAGATAAGTAACAATTTCATCATCATAGATTGAACCCACATAGAATAAGTGTAGGAAAGGGAGGGCTTTGCTTTGAAAATATAAGGTTTCTGTAGTGCCTTCTTCCGCCATGAGAGATTTCAAATACTTACCCGTTATGGTAACTGAAACTCTAAATGGTCGGGGTGATGTCATTATTAAGTTTAATAAAGGGACCATACACCTCTCAAAAAAGAGAAAAGTCCACATCACTGTTAAGCCTATCATTAACTAACCGCGCATCATTTAGTCTTCCTGTGGACACTGTAGCCAATACCTCATATGTCAGGTCTGACAAAGCTTGCACTGGGGCTGGGGAGTCAGAATACGAATTATTTTTCTGGCTCCCTTGGCGAAATATCTCTAATCGACTCAAAAGTCGGTTGTGAGACTGATTGAGCACTAACAGAATCACAATCATTTCAGAATCTGATAGAAATAAGACATCATTCAAAAGATCAGCATTTTCTTGTTTGGGGGATATAGATATGTTTCGATCTCTTTTTTTAATGATCTATCTGTAAGTGATTCCATGCTCGAATCACTTAAGTAGAGATTATCCTCTAAAATATTAACTTGTGTCTGCTTAGGCAAAGGGATACTGTCTCGACAGCTTGCTGTAGACTTTCTTTGCATCTGTAATTCAGAATCTGAATTTCTTATATAAAGATCTTCAAGCAAACTGTCAATACTACGTTGCTTATGCTCACACATTATAAGTACCAAAATTTCCTTTTGTTTCCCTGTTATGACAGTTAAAACACCACAATAAATAAATTCAAAGTGCCCACTGCTCTGAAAACAGAAAAATAAGCCCACTTTATTCCCTTGCCACAAAATAGTTGAAATTAATATTATAATAACAACATAAATGAGGAAATTATCTATTTTAATAAAATTTAACAAGGGAAGTTCTGTTTGGTTTGGGAAATGCAGAAGAAAGACCTGCGTGATTTTACAAAAGATGCCGGGGATGAGAGTTTCTAAAGGCTTGTGGACAAAGCCAAGTAGAGGGTGGTTAAGGGCTTGTGGGAGCGGGAGAAACTTAGGTATCAAGAGCTGAATTAGGCGATGTGTGCGGTCCAGGAGCTGTATACAACATGGACGAAAGTTTAGGATATGTGCGGGTGGGAGATGTGCACGGTGCGGACAAGATGAGATCATAAAAAATGGATCAGTAAAATGTTGCTGTCCACAGCACGTGCCACTGTCCAGACATGCTCCCCTTTCCATGCCCATTTCCATCTGTCCAATGACCCCCCTTCCCCTGCTAGTGCAAATCGCATAGAGCCTGGGTTCGCCTGCATGTGCTCCACAGCAGGAGGGAGAGTTGTTACTTCCCCTCCACCCCCACTTCTCCAATGACTTCAGTCCACAACACAAAGTACCGGCCTGCAGCTTGCCTACACTTTACACAATGTTTCCTGACCTGAGTCACCTCGCCTAACTTTCACAACTTTTACATTTGGAGCAAGCAGATTTAGTTTAGAATATAACATTGCAATTTAAACTCACGCTATTGCATTGATTTTTTATGACCAGTTTAAAAAACCATTTGATTAAGGCAATAACTTTGCATTTTAAATGTGCTTTTAAAAAAACGTGTGGGTTACCGAAAATAATTAAGGAATTTTACACTATCAAAAATATTATCTAGGGTACACCAAAAAAATTGTTTACACAAAACAAAACATTTTCATAAATTAAATAATGAATTTTGTCTAAATGTTATAGCAAGGGAGTAACACTTTGTATTAATATTAATAATAACACACTCTTAAAACTAAACATTTTAGACACTCTCCAAATAAAAATTTATTCGAATTTTACTAAAAAAAACTACTCAACTCTCTATCGACTCACAGAGATGTAACGAACCTAGAATGATTTACACCAAATTTTCCCACACACTCCAAGTTACCCAAAAACTTTGAAAATGAAATATCTTAGAAACTACTGACAATCTGAAAAATTGTAAACCCAAACCACCCCATCACACACATCAAAACATTTCATTACTTAGAAGAACTCAATGTCCATTTTTTCATCACACAGTAATCCTTTTCAAAAACAACTCATTTTGAGCAGATAATAGGACAGAGCTTTGCACTCTCCAGACACACTGTGCATAGCCTGACATATTTTCCCCTTTTTTTCTTGCTCCATAATTCATACTCCAACTACACAACATCCTGCCCTTAAACATCACTTCAAAACTATGTATATAAAAAAATTGCACTCACACTCGTAGTCAGGCACCTATTTTGAAAAGATTTCTCACAGTACTTGGTATTATATTCTAGATGGTTTTAACATATTTTTGCAAGTATTTAGCAGTTTAGAGAAGGCCTCCATCTGTGGTATTGTCATGCCTTCTCTCTATTGTAAGACAAATAGCAGTTACAGAGCATCTGCTTATAAACTCCATTAAATTCTCTCAAATATACATCAACAACCCACCTGAAATTTATTGAAATACCTTTCCCCCGCACTCATACCCACAGTCATGCACCTATTTTGGAAATTTTTCTAAGAGTACTTGGTATTATATTCTAGATGGTTTTAACATATTTTTGTGCATATTTAACAGTATAGAGAAGGCCTCAGTAAGTGATATTGTAATTCCTTCTCTCTATTGTAAGAATAGTAGCAGTTACTGAGCATCTTCTAAACTCCATTAAATACTCTCAAATATACATCAACAACCCACCTGGAAATTAATGAAATACTGTTCCCCCACACTCATACTCAGAGTATTAAAAATAATTTTCTCTCATAATTTGGTATTATAGTATAGATGGCTTAAACATTTTTTTGTGAGTATTTAACAGTGTAGAGAAGACCTTGGTCTATGATAGTGTGATGTCTTCTCTCTATTGTAAGAACAATAGTGGTTACCAAGCATCTCCTTTTAAACTCAATTAAACCCTCTCAAATATACATCAACAACCCACCTGGAATTTATTGAAACACCTTTCCCTGCACTCATACTCGTAGTCATACACCTACTTTGAAATGAAATTAAATCTCTTAAAAATAGTTAAAATTATAAACCCAAAAAAACCCATCGCACATCAAAACATTTCATTAGCTAGAAGTACTCAATGTCCATTTTTCATCACTCAAACATTCGTCACTCAACAACTCACTCAGAACAAGCTTGGGAGCTGAGGTTATGCACCTCCTGGATACACAAGGCATAGCCAGCATAGTTTTACCTTGTTTTAGCCATTCCATAATTCATACTCATCAAACAATCTACAACCCACCTTTAAAATTTCTTAAAATACATTAAATACCAAAAAAGTAACATAAATAAGTAATTATTGTAAGTGTGAAATGAATAATTGTGAAAGTTGACCATTTCATTCAAATTGTAATGAGTTGTAACAAATTGAAATAAATTTCATTCAAGATGTAAAGACTTGTTAAATAAATTTAATGAATTTCATATAAAACATTAAAGGTTGAAACGATTCTAAAAAAATTTCATTCAATTTGTACAAATGTTTAATGAATTTACTATGAAAATTAAAGGTTGGAGGAATTTGTTAAAAAAGTTTAAGGAAATTTAAGATAATTTCATTCAAATGGTAAAGAATTGCAATGATTTTAAGAAACTTTCATTCAAATTGTTAGGAGTTGTAATGATTTGGTAAGATTGTTTAATGAAATAATAGAAACATTGAACAATTTTAAGAAAAAATTCTACATCTTGAAACAATTTGGTAAGAAAGTTATTAAAAGATAAAACGAAAGACTAAATGCCATAAATTTATCCTAAAAGTTATAACAGAATACCACAAAAGAATTATAAACCCTAAATAAATATTTTTAAAACTATTTTCTTACATAAAGTTTAGTAGCGAAGTTGGTAGACTTCGAATGACATCTGAACCCGGGTCAGACAGGCTGAGCATTAGCCCGCTTAGCTAGGTGACCACCGGGGTCCCTACCCCAGCAGGTGGCTATATTCCCCAGCAAGTGGTAAGCTAGCAGTGGGGCTGAAGGTCGGATCCACCGGTTTCTTGACCGCAAAACCCCGTCGCGAAAGAGCCAGACAGAGCTAGGCTAGCGGCGGGCAGCCGGCCATTGTCTCCGAACAAAACGACTCCAGGCAGCAGCTCCTAGCAGCATGGACCAGATCAATGAATGTACCACACTCTCGCACACTGGAGGGGGAATGTTGACCCCATGAAATCA
Organism: Dryococelus australis; assembly: GCA_029891345.1. Classification (NCBI taxonomy): domain Eukaryota; kingdom Metazoa; phylum Arthropoda; class Insecta; order Phasmatodea; family Phasmatidae; genus Dryococelus; species Dryococelus australis. Next base: position 292,679,923 of record CM057009.1, on the reverse strand, counting down.
TAGCTGCAAATGATGTGCTGCGGATAGGAACCACTATTTATACCCCACCACTCTCCTGTGTCAGAAAATTTTAAATTTTGTTATTCAACTCAAAGCTATAATAAATTAACGATTTACCTATTTGAGATATTTTGAACTAAATTTTATCCAAATTTAAAGCAAATAACATGATTTAATGCATTTTTATGAATTTTAGCATGTATATGTTTTAATATATGTATTTATTTGGTTGTAAGCTATTAGATTTGTTTTACATTCTTATTTAACGATTTTGCATACAAAAAATTGTTATTCCATTACAAATATTTCCCAATATAAGGTGTTTTTAACCTGAATTTAATGCAATTTACAACAATTCAACACCATTTGCACTCTTTAATATACACAAACAAAATACTAACATTTATGTTATATATATTTATTTTAATTATGTGATTGGTTAATTATTCCTTTTATGTATTACAGTTACTATGTTACATTCGTACAAGACCTATTGGGGATTCGAACCCAAAAACTAACTAACTATTATCAACCATGGCTTATCTGGGATTCGAACCCAGAGTCTCCTGGCATAAACTGACTTCTCTACAGAGGCTGGCAGTATATAAAGTTATTTTATGTATTTATAGAGTTTTGTAAAAATAATACTACATTCTTTCAAAAGATATCTTTCCAAGGAGTCAGGTTCATATATATCTTTAGTTGAAAAGTTTTTTGTTGAGCTAATAGTTTGTTATATGATTAATTTTTTTTATTACAATGTTAATATGGGTTAATGAATATAATTTGATAGAAACCCAACTTTTTTAAGAATCTACCTATTCAGAGAATTTTATGTAATATTTTTTTTTCATTTCTTAGCAAAAGAAGCACACTCTTTTATTAGAAGGGATAGGTTAGTTAACATACAAAAGGGATTCATTTTAAGACACTTTTTATACTCAAAATTTATACAAACACAAGCTATTTCAAAAATGTATGTTCAATATTTTTTATACTACTACAGTATGTTTCAAAACATACACAAATAAATATAGGACATCCTAAAACATAGTAAACATTATTACATATAGCATCAAACAAGTACAGGTTGCTCCACAATTTATATACAACATTTTTAACATTAGCAAATACAGAATGATACAAAACATATTAGACAAATATTAGAAAAAAATATATATATAAACACAATCTGTTTTAAACATTTAGTTAGAACATTTTAACATAGGTCACTTCAGGTTGATTCAAAATATATACAACATTTTTTCCTTAAAAAAATATTTTTAAAATAAACCATTAGAAACTTCTGTAAACAAGGTTTTCATGCTTTTTCTTAATATTGGATCGAGATCCCCTTCTTGAAATCTGCTTTAAAGGAGGGAGTGTTTCTTATGCCCTGGTTTTAACCTGTCTGTTTGTATATAAGCATCTTTACAATTAGGAGCCTGTAAAAAAATGCTTTCAACCAAGTCTGGGTATGCTTCAACATAATGTGAGTGTACATTTTCAATACTTGATAGAAGAGGTGTGGTTGCAGTCATATAAAACACTGGACATTTGGAACAATCAATGCATTGTATCAACACATGGCTCTCTTCATATGCTAGAGGAAAATTAATTACTTTAAAATAGAATACACTGTTGCAAGTCTCTGTAAATTCACGGAGAAGTTTAGTACACCATAGGGTGTAAGTTACATTAGACTTTCCTGGTTTGACACCGATGTAATTATTTGCAGGATAAAAATATGCCATGTTACTTGGTTGCTATCCAACACTCGACTGAGAACAATTAGCAAGGAACAATGAATGTATATTGATAAATTCATTCTCTAAATTTGCAAGTTGAAACATGTTTGAGGGCAAGTTTTATTTTTGCTAATTTTATTGCTCGATACACATAACATTTTAATGAATCACACCCAGTATGAGCTGTGTAACCAAACCTGTTTTTGCGGCAATGATATAAAGTCCGAAGATTATTATCATATTCTTCGAAATACTAATAGGGCAAAACATTATCAGTATTATAAATGAGATGTTTCAAAAAATTTTCTTCCTCACAAAATGTTGTTACAATGCGCTCGCCCTTCAGCTTATGCTTTTGATCTACTATATGTGGTCAATACTGGTTTACAAGATGTTTAAAACTTTTCAGTTAGTTAAACTGGAATCATTACTAGTTGTTTTACGACCTGGTGTCAAAGGTTGAGATAAATACGTACAATAGAAATGCATGTCTGACTCGCATAGTTCCTTAACAACAATATGTGAATGTGCTATGCTATAAGTTAAAGAATACAAACCTTTATTAATATATGCATACTTGTATTTAAACGATAACATTATTCTGCATTAGCCATTTCACAAGCATATAAGGTACATGGAAGGAAAAACTAACCCTCCTTGTTCAAAGATAAAGTTGTGGATGTCCTTATCGCAGGTTTCCTTCCAATGGATTGTGGTTCTCTGGTGAATTCTGGTGAGTTGGTAGGCGATTACCCTATGTCCATGCTACTCTTCAAGTTCCTCTGTAAGACTGGCTATCATCAAATCTTCTAATACTGATAGTAAGCCACTGTCAGGGCAAAGATATCTCACAGTACAATCGTTTCATGCTATTTCTTCACCAAAGCAAAGTTTAAAGAACACTTATGTATCCTATTTGCAGGACTTCATATGTCTGTAGGGTTTAAGGTGAAACCCAAGACTTCTGATCTAATACTGAATGGTCTCCTTTACATAGCTGTTGTTTCATAATTTTTTTCCCTTTTTGACTGTTCTTGCTGAGCCAAACTTTACAATCTCAAATATCACAGGGAGTAGTTTAATTCTTGGTCGCTGATGTGCGTAAAATGTTGCTTGTTGTTACATTGTTCTGTCAAAACTGTAGTCAGAGAGCAGCAACTAAATTCCTTCTGCATGATGTATTTGTTTTTCTCATAAGATATATGTTTTGTGATGTATCCATTTTGAGCTTCAAATTCTAGTTGACTGTCATTGCAAGGTAGCTTGCTGTCAGGATGTAAATTATATAAAATACAAGAATTTTGCCCATAACATACATCGAAAACTTTTAAAGTATAATCAGGACTGATTAATGAGAAATGCCAATGTTCATCTCCGTTGCACATCTGTATCTGTAGTGGACTATCTTCATCTTCAATTCGAAACCATACTTGCCTGTATCCTATTCCCTGCTTCTTCTAAAGTTAGAGCACTTACATAGTTGACATATGTGTGTGTTGCTATACTTCCTTCTCCTCCTCCTTTCTTTTCATGGGTAATTCGTTTCATAATAAGTACACAATGTGTTTGCATTGATGTGTAACCCATATTGTTCCTGCCTGTCGAATGCATTATTGGCTTCGGCAGGAGGAGAAAACATCGCCACCTTGCAAAGTCTGCTGAGTGTGTAGGCCAATGCAGTTATTTTTACCATACAATGTCTCTCTGGTGAATAGGATGATATATGCTATTTCATCTCACAAGTCTCATGTAATGGTGATCGTGTGGTCAGGGCATCAGACAAATAACCCAAAGGAAGTCAGAACGATCCCCCCCACCACCTCCTGCATATTTTGCAAATGATGCAGGTCCTGGTTTGCTATGTCTGTCGAAGATGTCGTTAGACTTAGTCGATGAGATGTCTGGTGAGTATGTGGGCCCATGCTAGTATTTGTACCCACACAGTGTTCATCAAGGATGCCAGGAATGTCCATAAAGATAAAAGCCTCGCTGGCTCATGGAGATAAGTCTGGCGAGTGTGTGTAGGCAAATGTAGGCTTTCCTAACCACACAATATCTGTCGAAGACATCATTGGCGAGTCTGGAGGTCGTCATCTCTTTTTGGTGACTGGGGTAATGTCTTGGTTACAAATTGGGTAGTTATTTCTTAAAAGATGCAGAAATCACAATCAACTATGCTTATAAGCGCGCTTAGGACCCCTTGATCATTTTCGTTGTTGGGGGTGATGTCTATATTATTTTTTTTGGTAGCTGTATCTCAATTGGTTCGGATATTACAAACAACTATGCTTAGGCTGTACTTGACACTTTGGCCCTTTTCATTGCTGGGGTGGGGTGATGTCTATGATGGAGCACAGAGGTTTCATGCTTGGGCTTCTTTGCAGGGATTTAAGATTGACAGGGCGCTTTAGCTAGGGATGAATTGTGGGTGGGAGCACTTAGGGAAAACCTTGACATATGAATGATAGAGCATGATATTCGCACTTTCACTACTTAAGATTTTTGGTACTTGTATCTTACATGATTCGATAATTATATAGCTAACAATGCTATGCTCTTGGGTCATTCTTGATGTGAGGATGATAGCTCCATCCTGGGGTGATGCTTCTATTCTGAATTTGCAAGTTGTATATCTATCAATTCGGAAATTATGGTCAACTATGCTTATAAGTGATTGTAGGTCAAACGTGACCCCTCGATCAATTTTGTTGTCAGAGAGCAATGCCTATGTTATAAAGTTGCTAGTTGTATCTCTAATGACTCGGAAGTTATAGTCAACCATGCCTATAAGTGCTCTTAGGTTATATTTGACCCTTAGGCCCTTTTTGTCATCCGGGGTGATGTCTATCTTACAAATTTGACAACTTTATCTTCAATGCTTCGGAAGTTACAGCCAACAATGCTTAAAGTAGACATAGGTCATACTTGACCCTGCAGTCTTCAGTCATTTTCCTTGTTGTGGGTAATGCCTATGTTATGATTTTGGTGACTATATATTTAACAAGTTGGAAATTGCAGGCAACTATGCTTATAAGTAGTCATAGGTCATTTTTAACCCTTTGGTCTTTTCCCTTGTTGTGGATGATGCATATGTTATGATTTTGGCGACTATATATTAAAGTGTTTGGAAATGACAGTCAACTATGCTTATAAGTATACATAGATCATACTTTCCCATTTGTTCCCTTTCCATGTAGTACATGATGCCTATGTTATGAATTTGATAACTATATCTTAACAAGTTCGCAAATTACAAGCAACTATTTTTATAAGTTGACATAGGTCAAACTTGACCATTCGGTAATTTTCTTTATCGTGGATGATGCATATGTTATGATTTCGATGACAATATATTAAACAGTTCGGAAATTACAGCCAACTATGCTTATAAATAAACACAGGGTGTACTTGACCATTCGGTCCTTTTCCTTATTGTGGGTGATGCTTATGTTATAAATTTGATAACTATATATTAAGTGGTTCGGAAATTACAGCCAACTATGCTTATAAGTTGATGTAGGTCATACTTGACACTTTGGTCCTATCCCTTGTCATGGGTGATGTCTATGTTATGATTTTGGTAGTTCTTTCTGAGACTGTTCGGAAATTACAACTAAATATGCTGGGAGAGACATTGCAATGGGCTATGAACTCGAACATTCTTCAAGCACGATTGATGTTGCTGTTCTGTCCGAGTGTGACTGGCAGGGTGACCCCCACACTTCCCGACCCCCACCCATGGTGTCAATGGGTCATCGATGGAATCCAAGAGTATGAAGTCAGGAAACCAAGATAGCATCCAGGAGTGTTTGCTCAATGAGTGCACTATGCGGATGGCCATCACAACATTTCTGATGGATGAAGCAACATTCCAAAAACAGCCCGCCGGATTTAGCAAGGGCACTTTCGGGACATAAATGGGGCTTGGGCCACCATATTGCTATGCAGTGCCAAGATGGTTTGTCGTGGTCCTCAGCCAGGAGCCACTAGAACATACGGCAGAGGGTCTAACACGTGGCTTCATTGTGTGTACTCAGGCGCCATTTTGCTAGTCAGTGGGGTGGGACCCACTGAGAGTGGTTGCACAATGATTGCGCATTGCGGATGGCCATCATACGATTTTTCGGTGTATTCAGCGGCATTCCGCAAACAGCCCCCCCCCCCCCAGCCTCTCGGCAAAGGCCTGGCTTAGTTGTGTGGACTCGGACGACATTTTGAAAGTCAGTGGGTTGGAGCATCAGGTACTTGTGTCAGGTCACCATCTTGCTAGACAGTACACAGCCAGGAGCCACAGATAGGGGAATTCAGACACATGGCTTCGTTGTGTGGACTCGAGTCCCATTTTGAAGTCAGTGGGGGTGGGGACCCGGGCGCCATCTTGTTGGTCATCCCTCAGCCAGGATCCACAAGCTCAAACAGCAGATAGAGGAATTATATCACATGGATTCATTGTGAGGACTCATACGCCATTTTGGTAGTCTATTGAGTGGTGGGGGTGGGGGAAGACATGGGCACATCCAAATTCCAATAGAACACACAGCAGGCTGGTAGGGTGGCTTCATTGTGAGGAGTCCAGCACGCCATTTTTTGAAGGGTGACTTCATTGGGAGGACTCGGACGCCATTCTGGAAGACAGTGTGGGGAGAGAGAACTACCGAAGTCCACTAGAAAACACAGCAGGCATTTAGGGGGGGGGGGGCCCTTCATTGTGAGAACTCAGGTATAAAGGGTGGATTCTTTGTGAGTACTCGGGCGCCATCTTACTAGTCAGCAGTTGGAATGACAGAGCAGGAAGTACTTGTTTCCCTACTTGTCTGTGCCAGCTAAAGGCCTCTGGAACATTCGGCAGGGCCGCCTATACAGGGCCGTCATCTAGCTAGTTAGTGCCACCCGCTATCTTGCTAGCCATAAGTTGGGCAGTTTTGCGGGAAATGTCGAATTTCGGAAAATCCAATATTTCGGCCGAGTCCTCCAGTTCTCAGCCAGGAGTCAGTTGTCCCAGAGTCGGCTATTATATATATATATATATATATATATATATATATATATATATATATATATATATATATATATATATATATATATATATATATATATATACTATTTTAGATGTTACATCCGAAGAAATTGATGGTTTTGTACCAGCTGTAGACAATTGTGCTGCTACAGGATCCTTAACTATTTTCCCCATAAAATCTTTCACTTGCTTCAACTAGCTGAAACTATTTCCATTTTAACTTATGTGTCTATACATGATGACCGCGAAGCCATGCGGGCATTGAACAATTTACCACCACTTCGAAACCGTGCAAATTCTGGTAATACGTCCTTTCTTTGGTAAATTAATGCGTAAAACCTTATTAGGAAGTAGATTTTTGTAAACAGCATGTGATCCACCCTTGTGAGTGCATAAAAAAATGTTCTTCTTCTAGGCAGATCATTTTAATTTCCAACAATTATAATTTTTTACGTGTAGCTCATAAAGTACTTTAAATTGCCTTAAATAATTCCAACCCTCCCTTTTTTCAAATTAAATTTATTATACATTTTATATATTCTATAGTTCTTATAATTAACATTTGTATTTATACTTTGATTTCTTGCATTCCGGTCAGCTGCCTGATCACAGACCAGTCTTAGAGCTTCTTCCTCATCCAGAACTCATGGTGAGATCTCCCGTGGTTATGACCTGGAACAATACAACGATTTTGCCCTCTGCAATTTTCATGGTCTGAGTGCCATCAGGTATGTAGATAGTTGGGCTTAACGTCTCGTCGACAGTGAGGTCATTAGAGAAGGTGCAAGTTGCACAGGAAAAAAGAATTGGGGAAGGAATGGACATGGCCTTTGTTAGGGACCCATCCCAGAATTCGCCTAGAGTGATATTGGGAAAACCATAGAAAACCGAAATCAGGATGGCCGCACCGGGAATCAAACCCGGGTCCTCTCGAGTGCGAGACTAGTGAGTTACCTCTGCGCCACCTCGCTCCGTCAGTACCATCAGGACTGTAGGGCCACGGTGATCAAGGACCCGAGACCTTTACAAGTCATAGGTCCTCAGCCTGCTGAAACTGTATAAGCTATAGCTCCGTTACGAGGGTACATCACATAATTTTCATTTCGAAAATGATGCCGGATAATATTATCTCCCATAATGTACGCTCAAATCAGCTTACGCCTTTAAATTTGCTTTTCCAAAATTCCAAAAGAAAGAAACAACTGCTACAAGAATAAATTGCAAGCAATTCCTACGAAAAGAAATACGATGTAGAATAAATACACCACAACAGCAAAAAAGAAACATATAATTGAAACCAGATTAAAGTGAGGTAAGCGCAGAAATTCTGAGGTGTATGAAACAGCAGAGGTTGCTATCAATGTGGCAGAGATCATCTCTAAAAGAATACATCCATGAAATACATATTCAACTTACTCAGGAAAACTTGCAACAAACACACGTGCCTTGGAAACACACACGCTGGCGAAAAAAAAAAAAAAAAAACTCATCAATCACGCATACCTAAAAAATCAGAATGCAAAAATACTATTAAAATATAAATTCACATACAAAAATAACTAATGGCCATGATAGGTATGCAAATTTTATGTAATAAAAAATTTTGTAATATGAAAATACTTCCACGACTGCGCCCTAAAATTTATGTAGTACAATAATTACATGTTGGTGCAGAATTTTCATTTACCAATCAGATCTTACAGTAAAAAAAAAAAAAAAAGTAGAAGTAAACAAATTCAAATATCTGCAAATGCAACAAAACATGAAGGCAAACATAAATTACACATACTGAAATCACCAAAAGTGAGGGAAAAAAATGGAACTGACAATAATTGCATATCCAATTAAAATACATTTATGTTACTACAGTCTATTCACACTTTTTTACCAAGCCTTTGAAAAATCACCCCATTTATGACGTATCTGGTTGTTTCCTACATATCTATTGCGTCACAAGCGTTTTAAACTTCTGTTAATATAAGATAATCTTATTTTTAGGTTAAATTGAACTTTTACTTGTATTCTGTCTATAAACTGTAATATTTCATTTATAATTAATGCGAATAAAAGCCGGGAGAAAATGGGTGTGTTGTTAATGCGTCGTAAGAAATAGTTCTAATGAAAAATATTATGTAACTGAGTTCACACGAAGGCCATGCGTTGCCCTTTTGGTGCATTTTTCAAGACTAAGTTAAGCCTTAATTCCATTAAGTGGAGGGATATCCTGAAAGTAGAACTTAAGCCGGGCTTCATAATAGGTGGAAGTAACCGCGAATTGACTACTGAGCGAATGATGCGTAAAGCCAATGAGTCTATAAAAATAAACATACAAACGAATTCCTGCCGCTGTACAGTCTCCGGTGTTCGGAATCTAACCAAACGTTTGAAAGACAATTGTTATATTGTTTGGTTGGTTTGATTTCGCGGCGAGGAAACCGCAGAGCCACGAGAGCAGTGGCTATGGTTTGGAGAAACGCTTGAGCGTGTCTGCGTCGCAACATGCGCGGAATAAAAACCTCACGTGTTTTCTCTTCGGCAACGAGGGTTCGCTTTGTTTCGTGTTAACTCGCAGCTGGCTGTAGGCGGGGGGGGGGGGGGTGTGGCTTCTGGTAGCCGCCCACACGTCAAGTCCAACAACACAGTCCACCGGACGTGGCTACACTCGCAAATACTTCAACTAAACAATAGCAAATTATCGTCTTCGCGAATTCAACATTTATATTTATACTCACGTTTTAATTTGAAATATTGTTGCAGGTATTTATTCCACATGTTAACTTTTTTTTCATTGGACTAAAATTACTGTAAGCTATACTTCTGGTAGAACTAATCATAGTACTGCCTACCATAATTTTCAAGAATTTCCATTAGTAAAGCGCTTTTCTAATTATGAATACAAATACTATTTCAGTTTATTTTCTCGTAAAAGTAATTTCTAAAGAAAACAATATAGCATTTTAAAATTATTAATTATTCGGTTTAACGATCTACAGTGCTGTTTAGTTTTTACTGGTTTTACATTTTATTGAAATGGGTTCATCGGAGGGAACTTATTACCTATGATAAGAAAACCCATATTTATCGACATTCGCAAATTGATTAAACATCACATTTGGCATCAAGATGAATAGGGTAGCAATTAAAACTCTTCAAAATGAGTTAACAAATCATATCATAAAATATTTCACGTGGGCAGTTAAAAAGAATACACCTTGGCCATATAAATATTTTCCTTTTTACTGAGGACTTTATCGTTTAACGCTTTACTGAACTTACTTTTTTTTTTTTTTTTGAGAAAAATCAATAATATCGCATGCATGTTGCTACACTCTCATGAACTGATATATTTTTATAATCGAGTGGTCACAACCAAGTAGTTTGTATTCCACAAAGTGATCAACTGTGGAATCTGCTTTTGGAATATTACACAAACGGATGGATTTTCCACCCCAAACCTCACTGCCTATCACCAGAACAAATTTGTACTAGATTTGCGGGACTGTTTCACAAAAACCATGTCTCGTATATGATTAACGCTCAACAGTAAAACCATTGATTGAATCTAAAGAATACTGTAAAACAACTGACTGAATAAAAAGAACATTACTGAAGAGGAGAAGCCATTATAAGCTGTTCACGGTAAAGTGAGAGCTAATTTTTGACGAAAAAAAATTCCTACCGCTTAACGCTATATTTGCTTCTAAACACACTGCCATTCACGATCCAAATAAAGTTGGCAGCTGATTAGGTAAAATAGTTCCATGTTTCGATGGTGTGTTATGAGTGTGATATTTAATTTTATGGCAATTCAATTTGCTGTGTTGTGCCTTATACACATTAGAGTACGAAATGATAGATTAAAAATACATTTATCTTCCTCAGAATGTTCTCGGTTGTTCTCGGGGATCTTACGTCTCCCCTGCCCTTGCATTCCGGCGCTACTCTATACTTATATCGCTTCGCCCTCATTTGCACTCTAGAAGTCGTTATTAAGGGGTCTGCCTGCCTGGTGCTCGAACTGCGTTGAAAAGTATTTGAAGTCCAGATTTTTTTTTACGGAACTATAAAATGTGCGTCAAATGTGCAGAACGTCGCGCACATCAAACGGTTAAAAACGGCTTTTTCAAAGCACTGTATCTCCCAATATAAACTTTGTATACACACAAAAGTACTCTGGTGAAATGCACTGAACCTTCATATAGGCTATTCACGCTAAAATGGGCACTTTTGCAAGTCCTGCTTAAAATCTACTTGTATGCATGTGGTGTATTCTTCCGCTTTATGTAAGATTAACATTGTCATGGACCTAATCACTTTATTCATGCGTCGGTCAAGCGAAACTGTAAAATAATTTGAAAAGTAAATATCGAACAAATCTGCTCGGTTTTTACACTTCGATGCATTAGAAAATAAACAGAAAGCGAGAGAAATAACTTAGATTACCAAAAATTGTTCCCTAACACTTTTTATTCGACGTTAAGATACAGAACTACTTTCCCATCCATCGTTTCCAACTTTACTGGGCGCATGTTACTCTAGGTGTCCGTTGAAATATATGCACGTAAGGGGCAGTAAAATTTTTTAAAGGTCGATTTCAAAAGTGCTCACTTTATCGTGAACAGCCTTTACAGATTTTCAACCAATAAAATTATAGGGTCACCGCTTAAAGTTCCATAGGCACACGCAGCACGACGAGAACACTGTGCGCTAGTTCATAACCTTGCGCGTAGGGGCGATGGCGCACTTGATGCGCGTGGTATGTAGACCATACAGCTCTCGCGCTTATCGGCCTGAAGCGCGGGAAACATCTCCAAGCAGTCAGGCAGACCCCTTACGAGTCCACGCAACCTCTCCACTCCGCTCATTCTTTCTGAAGCAGCCACACGACCCCCCCCCCCCCCCCTTACTCCTAGCACAGTCCAGTGGCGCGCCCATTTATTCCACGCTCTCTATTTAAAACAATAACTGCTAAAAATATTCTCAGTAGTACTTGCTTAAAAATCTAGGTATAAAATGTTACTTTTGGAAGTAATTTCATGCTTGCTGAATTTAAGAACTGTTGAGGAAATATTAGTTCGACCATCCAAATTCATTTCATTGAATTCATACTGAAACGCTTTTAGAATTCTTCTAATTTTTTCCTGAGATTTTTTTCTACATTTGAATATAGCGTAAGTAATTTTCAGCACTTTCTGAAAATTTTCATTGTGGAAAGTTTTTTAATTTGTTTTAGTTTATCGAAGAATTCGTAATTTTCCTTTTTAACATTTAAAATGTGTTACATGAAGTGGTACGGTGTTGTATTTAATAATAATATATGTACATTCATATACTCAGAAATGTTACAATTTTCGGTATTTTGTGTTTATTTTTCTATCAAATCGTTTTCGTAATCTTACAAAATTCTCACTTTATAATTTTTTTTTTAAATTAAAACTCACCGTCTTTCATCCCAAATCATAATCTGATAGGATTTTCTTTCCTTTTCTTTTACATTTTAAATTTGGTTTTAGTCGCTGATATAATAAATTGAATTTGGTTACAATTTTTAAATCCTTCCAAATGTGACTGCCTTCATTAAGGCGCGGTGTCACCACTTTTGCAAAAAATTTCATTTTTTGGGTCATAGTTTCGTATTCAGAGTAATCACTGACAATGTGCGCTTATATAATATTCACATTTTACGAGTTGTTTAATATTCTTTTGTTTAATTTTCAATATTTGTTATCCACTATTAGCAAATAATCAGTAACGTATTGATATTTTTTTCAATAAGTTTCTGCTTTTTTTTGCAATCAGTAAATAACACACAGTGAAAATTAGATACGAAAATATTAAACAACTAGTAAACTGCACATTTTCCATAGTCAAACATTTCCAATATACCTCTGGAATTGAAATCATAACACAAAAATGACGAATTTCTGCATAATAGGCGAATCCTTTGCCGTAACTCGTCGCATCGGTAACTATTCAGAATAGGGGCTTTTTCGGAAAACGGGAAAGTAATACTTGCAAATCGTGTATGGTCATTAATAATCACACTACCAGGAATTTCGTTGGGGATTCAAGTAATATGCCATAGATTCCATGAAATGCGATGGTGAGGAGGGCAATGAAGATGGTTTAAAACACGTAAAATACATGTCAAATACATGTCTTTCTATTTGATGAACCGTGTAGTGCGAGAACGCCTCTGGAAAAGAAAGCGATTTACAAAACGTTGGCCACAGGGAACGTTTCTGCCGACGCGCTTTGATTATGAAGATATAAACTACGGTAATCAAGCAGTGCTGGAATATCATTTAATTCAGTTGAATTTTTCAATACTTGCCTTCTTGATACTCAAGAGAGGATCGTATTACGTAACATACTAGTAGTAGAAAAAATATACATGTAGTATATCACACAAAGACGTTCCCAGGTGTTTACAAGCAGTTGACTTGTATCGCCACGATACATATATTTTTTTAACAACAATGCACAGGCAGGAAACAAATGTGAATCTCATTTGGTCTTCTCGTTCAATTTGTACCTATTCAAAGACACAGTTGAATGCTGGTAGTGTCTGGAAATTCAGAAAACGAGGGAATTTGACCGTGTAAAGGCTTGTGATTTACGAGTGCTATTAAGTGTGTTTCTTTGCGATTACACACACTGTTGCCACAAACAAACGGGAAGAGCTAGAAGGTTGCGGTTTGCGCCGCAATGCTCAAAAAGATCCATATTTTTTGTACACGAGCTTGTTTTCTTTGTTTCAGGAGGCGAGTAACGCATAATGGAAACACCCCAGGAAAAAGCACAACGTGTATTGCGGTATGCGGAGAGCAAGTCGCCAATCACAGCGCAGTGAAATTACCAGCGTCAATATCGGGCAGCACCGCCTCGCCCTCCAAGCCAAGCATACTGCGCTGGGTGAAAAAAACTTTAGAGAGACAGGTAGCGCTCTTGACCTACCTCGTAGTGGACGGCTCGGCTTATCTGAAGAGACAATTGACAATGACATCATTTGTACGAAGTCCCCAAAAATCACTGCGTCGTGCGTCGCGGGAATTGCACATGCCAAGTTCAACAGCGCACAAAGTGCTACATGAACATTTACGCCTGTATGCCTACGAAGTCCAACTTACTCAGGCTGTGCAAGCAGATGACCATCGTCGGCGTTTTGAATTTGCCTGTTCCATGATTAACGCCACTGGGGAAGACAGTGACTATCTGAAGAAAGTTCTCTTTTCAGATGAATCAACCTTCCACGTAAGTGGCCATGTCAACCGCCACACTGTGCGGATATGGGGGTCTGAAAACCCACACCAAATTCGTGAACACATTCGCGAAAGTCCAAAGGTAGCAAAATGTGTGGTGTGGACTCATGCACGACAAAGTCATCGGCCCTTTATTTTTTGCAGAAAAGACCACAACGGGGGTCATTTACCAGGACATGGTGGAACTGTTTGTTTTCCCTCAGGTAGAGGAGTTGCAACCAAACGTTATTTTCCAACAAGATGGTGCGCCGCCTCATTGGAGCAATAGTGTAAGGCGTGTCCTTGATGAAACGTTTCCAAACAGATGGACCGGTTGCATGGCCTCCACGCTCTCCAGATGTAACACCATTGGACTTTTTCTTGTGGGGTTACGTCAAATATTATGCGCATGCTTCTCCAGTTCCTGACATTAGGGCACTAAAATTACAGATCACGCAGGGTATCGAGTGTGTCAGTGCTGCTACCCTTTCCCGTACTTGGGCAGAACTTAGTATCTCCTGGACATCCTAAGGGCATCAAAAGGAGCTCACATTGAAGTGGTGTGATTATGAGTCAAACTTTGGTTCATTATGTCGAAAACTGCAACCTTCTAACTAGTTTCGTTTGTTTGTGGCAACAGTTTGTAATGGCAACGGGACTTTATAGACAACCTGTATTTTGCGGAATACGAGTGTTTACTGGCAATTGTTTCCATGCGAAGTGTTATAATATAATTATTGTGAGGAAATACGAGTGTTTGCGGCGTTTACACAAACAGAATAGACGTTAACGTGTCCTATGTTGTCATTAATAGATCACAAAGAAGCTATATTCGCCCACCTACTTTGGTAACATAATTTATACTCTCGTTTTTGCGTGGGAAGTAAGCGTAGTTAATTGTACTTTGTAGTAATACATGTGACTGAGAATTGAAGGACTTCGTTCTGCTGCCACCAGCCATGTAAAATGCAGATAACCTAACCGAATTACGCCGACCTTCACGATATGTTGATGAAACGATGCAAGCTTATTTATTATATACTTTTTCTAACACACTATCTCGTGTCGGCACACTTTTCCCCTGTAATCACACATCGTGAAATTAGGTTAGGTCTTCTTGCATTTAACGTGTTTAAGGAACCCAAATAACATAAAATTTATATAAGTTTTTCCCTGATCTTCATAGCCCTCCCCACTATCGCAATTGGTAGCATGTACTGCCAGTATTGTGATACCTCTAGTAAATTCGTGTTCAGTGTGATAAGTAATGTTGATATATACCATTTTTCGGGACATGTTATATTTCTTCGGCAAATCCCATATTCTGGATGATTACAGACGCGTCATAAGAGATTACAGCTAGATTTATACTGAGGGAGTTGTCAGTGTAATTAGCAACAGTTCGCTCGCAAACACTTTAACACTTCCTTCTATGAACTAATATATAATAATCTTCGGATACGTATGCTAATTTCGTCATGCTGCACAGTGGTAAGTTTACGTTTTCGCAAACGTAGCGTAATAGCAAATATATATATATATATATATATGTGTGTGTATATATTTATGTATATATGTGTATATATATATATATATATATATATATATATATATATATATATATATATATATAACACATTTATTAAACCGTTTTAGAATGAAAATATTTTAGTTTTGAAACATTAATTTTTAAAATGTGTATTCACTACCGTTTAGAAAAATCGTCCACAGCATGTTCATGATGCATATAAGCTTAGTTTAAAAATTCGCCAACAGATAGCAGGAAAGCAGCGCACTCAGTTTAAAAATCTGCTAACTCATAGCAGAAGTTTATTTATTCGTATAATGCATTTTAACTCGAAATATTAGCATATAAAGCTCTAACTTTAAATTATTGGCCACAACAAATTTTAAAGTAAGGTAAAGTGAACAATTACAATAAAATTCACAATGCTTAATAACATTGCGTGAATTTTACACTTCATTACCACAACATTTCATGTTCGGATCGTCGGATATGTTGATAGTGTTTTGAAGTCGAAATCGACAATATTCGGATTGAATTTAAAGTAGGTAAACTGCAGTTTGCAGTGAAAAGTTGCATCATTTGTAGGGTTAGAAAAATCAAATTTTCTCTTTAACTAGCCAATAAGAAAATATCCGAAGCATCAGTACAACCAACGTAAGCAAATTTTGTGAGGAAACACAGCTCATCGTTACGACGCCTCAGGTAAGACGGGGCAGTTATTTCTCACAGAAACGTACTCAATTTTTCAGCACGGCGGCGTCTCAACGATGCCGTTATAAGAACGACACCTCTTGAAGCAAGACGTCTCCCGCAGAAATATCGGTAATCGATATACAGGAATGACGTTCGGTGACGTGGTCCAATGGCTACGAACATTTCTAAACGTTGCCAATGAGCTGTTACTGTGAGGTCACCGGAGAGGGCAGGACGCCTCTGATGCCGGCTTGTTCGACGCTCAGCAACTAGGTAGGAAGGCATCTTGTCTCCATTTTCCTCCCCCCGTTGCGAGGCTGCATACAAGTTAGTATATTAAGTGACACGCACTAGATGTTTTGGGTGTGTAGACGAACGTATTTTTGGAGGATTATGTGACTAACATCGCATCGTGTGTGTATGGATTCTGCACAGCCATTATAATGTAATAGGCGTTACACGGTTCAGGGAAGATCCGAGTGATCCAGGAGATGAGAACAGCTTTCTTCCCCCAAACTGTCAAAATGTCAAATTACCTTTTCTAAACCATACAACATCCGAACAAATATATTTAATTTTTGAAGTTTAATGGCAATAGTGAGTTCATATAATATGTTTACTCTCATCGTCGGCAATGGACAGAGTTCAATCATACCAACATAATAACAAAGAGATTTAATTTCACTTTTGTTTGCTGCATATAATGCCGGCAGCCTTTCGACTACTTCTAAAGGAGTCCGCATATTTGGCTTTCGAACTGCGCGATGCAAGTTTTCTTTCAACTTGTTCCCAGAGCAAGCACTTCAGACGACGCCGAGCTGGTATTTTCAAAACATCGCGCGAACAGTGAACATTAATTTGGAGTTAAGTTGAGGGATTTGGGTGGCTCTTAACATCGAGGTCTTTACTGCCAGTGAGGATGAAATGAGCTGAGAGTGGAGCAGCGCCAGAATGCAAGGGCGGGGAAAATTGGAGATCCCCGAAAAAAAAAAAAAAAACCATCTACCAGCGGCATCGTCCGGCACGATTCCCACTTGTGAAAATTGGGGAGTGGCCCGGCCGGGGATTGAGCCCGGTTCGCCTTGGTGGGAGGCAAGCAGTTTTACCGCTTAGCCATTGCGGCCCCCATTAATTTGGAGCCTTCGCTCTCTCTCTCTCTCTCTCTCTCTCCCCATATATATATATATATATATATATATATATATATATATATATATATATATATGTATATATACACACACACGCTGTTTTTTCCTCCAAATATACTACGTGAATATCTGCGAAACTTGTATATAGTCCTGAACTGAACTTCGCTAAACAGACTTTTAGCAAATACAGAACGACGAAAAGGGTGCACAACGGATCAGCGCTTTGCACAAAAACAGGGGCGATGGGGTGATTGATGCGCATGTAGTTCTCACCTTTACTGCACGTTACCTTGTTTCTGTTCCTTGAAGAAAACGGAAAGCAGCTACAGCTAGGCATGCACCTTAAGGCCGCTAGTCACCGGAAAACTCATTATTTCGTATTCGTACGAAATGCTGTTGAACTTGCAGACACTACTTACAAGTAATATTTCATCGCATAAAATAATATATGCAATATTTTTTTTTCCCCACGCAATGACTTTTCAAAACTAAATTTTTTTGGTTTTTGGGACGCACAATTAATAAAAAATAACTCACTCGCTGAAATAAGGTCATTCACATTTAAATGACATACTATGTGTTACTTCAAAAAATCTTTAAAATAAAGCTATGAAATGTTTGAGCAATTTTTAGAAAGTTGCTCAAAATAAGGAAAACATTGTCTATTTTTTAATTTGTAGCAATCAATGATTTTTTGTAAAAAAAAATTCCTAGACGTACCTTAAAGTGGATTAAGACGTACAATGTCAATTACTCTTGTTAACTTGTTAAAAATGATATTATCTATTTCATTATTACTTTACGAAAACAGTAAAAACTGCGATTTTGACATAACACTATGAAAAATTATGCGATCTGAATTCTTTATGCGAGAAAAGCGTATTTTAAATAACGTGTACAAGTTTAACGTTGTTTCGTGCGAGAGCGACGCAATAAATTATTTGGTTGCCGACGCACCTCAACTTGGACTACATTGCTGAGTGTTTACAATACACGAAGTTTCAGCTAACTATCAAAATGCGCCAAAAAATGGCTCGCTCACGTAACTAACATCCACTTCAGAAGATGCCTGTCGATTGCATTCCAGACACCGCGTACACTGAAACACCATTCCGTTGCACGAAAGCATAACTGAAAACGCTGTTTACAAATCACTGTATTTCAAAATAGTGCGATCAGATACAACATTGACACTCGGAGACCTGCACTGAATCTCACTTCACCCTTTACACAAAAAAAAAATTACCGCTTAAATTCCAATAGGTGCGCGCAGCACGGCGAAACCATTGCGCGCTAGTTCAGACACTTTCGCGCTTGATGAGCGTGGCAGTATCACCCTTACTCGCTCTCTTCATCTCCAGATTGGCGGCACTTTCAAAGGGGCATGGGGTGGAGACGTTTGGGCGTCTCTTAAGGTTGAAGTAAAGCAACTGCCTATGGAGCACTGCACCCGACTGTACGACGTGAAGAACTCATAAAAAAAAAGTAGTACAGACACCATGAAAATTGTCAGAAGAGTGCGATTTATGCAGTAAATGAAATAAGAATGTATATATTTTACAACACTGCGTCTTATTTTACTGAAATATACTTTTTAAATCTAAAAAGTTAATCAATCGGTAAGAGTCCGCATTTTTAACTAAATTTAAGCGCATTTCCATTCTGGATAACTCAGAAAGCAGAATTTATTATAAAATCACAAAAAAGGATCATTATAAAACATTTACTACGATTGCACGTACGAAAATTGTAATAATAATGTATAATATAATTTTTGTAATTGATTTTAAGTGCGACCATTTGTCGCAAACATTTATGGCTGAAACAAAAATAATTATAAAATTAATGTGATACACTATTATTACAATGTTCTTACATGCAATCATAGTAAAAATTACGAAAATTTTTCTTGTATAAGAATTTATTCTAAATTCTGCTTTCTGAAGTATCAAGAATGGAAATGAGTTTAAATTTGGTTAAAAATGCGGACTCTATCGATCGATTGATGTTTTACATTTAAAAAGTATATTTTAGTAAAATATTTTATAATGTTGCAAAATATATACATTCTTCTTTCATATACAGCATAAATCGCACTTTTCTGACAATTTTCGTGGCGTGTGTATTATTTTTTTTATGAGTTATCACGTTGTATATCGGGTGCAGTGCTCCATAGACAATCGCTTTACTTCAACTTTAACAACGAGGTTTTGAGAGCTGGCGAGGGTATAGTGACGTGCGTATGGAACAGCGTCAGAATGCAAGAGAGCGAGGGAAGCGGGAGTTCCCAGAGAAAACCCTCGACCAGCTTCATCGAATGGCACGATTCCCACGTGCGCGATTCCAGGAGCGACTCTGCCGGTATTTGAGCTCGGTTCGCCTTGGCGGGAGGCGAGCGTTCTAGCCGCTGAGCCACTGCGGTCCACTTAAGGTGGCATGGGACATAAATGAGCGCTATAAGGATGCGAAATGATGGCATTAATATTGCAAAATAGTTTGCTTGGACACAGCAAATATTTTTGTACGCTTTACAAACAATTCTTTGTAAATAGTTGGCAATGGTTTTTATTGTATAGGCTGTTTACGGTAGGGTGAACACTTTTTGAGGAACCAAGTTAGTTATTATTTCAGCAATTGTTTATTCTTTAACTACTTTTCTAAATAAATATTGCCATGTAAGTAATAAACACCGTTTGTATATTCCTATATTCACGTTAACCAATAAGTCAAGGTGAATTGTATGAATGAGAGCGTGTGAATGAGAACGCTACGATTGTCTGCAGTGTGGTATAGACTCGTCCTTTGCGCCCGGGCGACGAGGAGAAGAAGAATGATTCTGGTCTACTGGTCATCCCCCCAATCTAAGTCCTGTATGCACTCGAGCGCACTGGGCCACGTAAGGAGATAATGGGGTACCACCATGTTTAAATTTTAACCATGAAAAAAAGAAAAGCATAGATGCGACTAGTTAGTGTGTGTGGGAGTAGTTTAGTGTAGTTAGAAATGACATTTTTCGAACAGCATGGCGGTTTCAAAATCGCAATTTTTTCGGTGTATCCTGAAGAACAAAAGAGCCCATTTAGGTTTTGTTTTGTTTGGGATGATTAACCTACAGTTAGAAATTAGTGCTCTAGGTATAACCTTTTTATAGGTATCGGCCACCTAGAGGGGAGGTTAGAGAGGCCAGCGCCAGTTCCACCGGGAACTTTGTATATTCCACCGTATTCGGAAGTTAACGTCTAAGGCTAAAATAAATCATATTTATTGACTATTATCCCAAATGAGAGGACTTTCAAAAATGCTCACTTTACCATGAATAGCCTATAACTCTACAACTGAAATGTATCTTTACAACACCTCGTTTTGTGAAACATACGAATTTGTTTATATAGCTTCGGTTTGCAATAAACTTGAAGTCTGCATTACTTGGTAGATCCGAGTGCAACTCGGGCTACAATAAAAAGTAAAATTTCTCTGCCACTGATAACAAATTAAACATGGACGTAACTTCATTGTTTCCGTGACGTTTATCGGGAACTTAAAACAAAACTTCAGAGCGCGTCAACAATCATTATCGGTAATTAGAAATTTGGGGGTGCTGTGTTGGGACACGGCCGTTTGCGTGAATACGCCTGCATTGACGCGCTCGGGCGCCTTGATGTTTTTTTTTTCGTTCCCGGCACCGCTTCACTCGATCATATGGGGTTTTATGGGTTTCACTGGACTGCTTTTGAGATGCTCTTTCCAACCGTATACGATTTCAGTATTTCGACTTGGCTTTTTTGACGAGTATAGGCCAAAATTGTGTTAGATTTTCTTGATTTTTTACATTAAACTAGTACAATTTCACCATAACCACGCCACACAAAAGTTTTTATACACACAATCGATTGATCCTGACTAGAGCTGTCGATTGAAACCTAACCGAGTGTCTTAGCATTTCCTAGCCAAAAGTTATACTACGCGGAAGTTATGAGACACGGCAAAACGAACTCAAAATGGCGCCCCTCCTTCCCCCCTCCCGTGTGCGATGATTCGCAGTCCTCACTCAACGTAACATATTCTTTGATCCTTTGGTAATCGAGGGGTGTAATTGAATTTTGAACGTAGACGATAGATTCGGAGGTGCAATGCCAAACTGTATCCCCCGATTTTGTTATCATCGGATTTTCTGGATTGCCTCCCACTATGATCGCAAAATTAAAGACGTATTCACGTCAAAAATAACACTTTACAACAACTCAAACGAACAATATAGATTGCATTACGTGTTACATATGAAATTGTATTTGATTGGGGGACAAATCGGCACTCCACTGACTGCAAGCCTGCTAGTAATAAACTTTATTCAGCGAGTGACGCACTGCGAACCAATATGGCAGTAGTAAGCGGGAAAGGGGAGACCAACATAAAAAGTCGTTACTATAATGGATGGTGCATATGAAAGAGAGTATTCTAACTTGTATTGAATGACAGCAAATGAATACAAATTGTAAAGCGCTAGAAATAAATATTAGTTTTACACATTTCAAAGCAAGTAATTTAGTAAAAATTTTTCTCATTTATTTTTAGTATTATGAAAATAATATTGGGAACTTGTTTACAAATAATAGTCTGGAAAAATACAGAATACTTTTTCAATGCAAAGTTGGAAAAAATCTGTTGTAGACTGTTCACGGTAAAGTGAGCAATTTGTAAGGCAATTCTAAATTTTTCCTTTCATCCTATTTCCATCTTCCTGCTGCTTTTTAGTATAAACATTGCTTTGTGACGAACAAAAACAGTGTATACATTTCACCACCCGCAAAATTTAATGCCTGATGCTGCAATACGATGTAGTTATTTGTGGTTAAAGCATGTTGGGAGGGCCTTAAAAAGTGCTCACTTTACCGTGAACAGCCTATATCTGGCATCGCCCCTTTTTATTTTTCCTATGTTGGCTTCCAAATATGAGTAGAATTCATCTGATGTATTTGGAATTAATTTACGTCAACTGCTCTGTTAACGGCAACCGAAACGGAATGTCGGAGCCGCTTCGGGGCCGCGCTGGCGCACTGGTTAGGGAACTTGCCTCCCACCAAGGCGAACCGGGCTCGATTCCCAGAGCGCCACTCCCGGCCTTCACAGGTGAGAATCGCGCTACATTATGCCTCTGGTCGGTGGGTTTTCTTGGGATTCTTCCGCCCTTGCATTCCGGGATCGCTCCATATCCACCTCGCATCTCCCGCGTCGGCTCTCAAGACCTCGTTGTTAAGAGGATCATTCTCCGCCATGTTGGATTTTTAAATTTCCGCAAAAACATGCCTTATAAGTAGGTTTTTTATTTCATGGAACGATACGACACAGGGCATTTCTTTGTAAATTTTCGGGAAGTTGGTATTGCTTGACTATTGTGGTCAGGGAAGATCATATTTGTTTCTTCCCAGCTGTTATTAGTTAAAAATTTGTAAAGGCAATGAAAACAGAACAACTTGATGAAGCTCGAGGAACTATTAACTATGCTGTGACGTACGAAAATTGTCGCTTAACGAACTTAAATGTGAGTAAAGCCCCTGTTACGTGTCAAATATTTCCGTCAAATTGCTTCCAATAAGTTTGGTCAAATGAAATTGGACAGTTATGACGTCATCGAAACGTCATAAACACCGCCATATTTGCCTGAAAAGTTGGATGGCTTCCGTTTCCATCAAACATTTGAATATTGGGCCGGTTCTAAACTTTATTTGATGTTTGACCGTCTCAGACAATCAGAATCGTGCATGACAATAATGGACGTCAAGAAACTTAAAAATAACAAACAATTGCTGGATACGAAGTAAGTTATGAAGATAATTAATTTATGTAGAAACTGTCTAGGCATGAATGCTATTTTAATTGAATATTGAACATTATATTCAGTGGCGGCTGGTGACTTCTGAAACTGGGAGGGCTGTAGCGATCCTAACTCATATCATTACAAATATAATTTTTTAATAGGCACAGTGATAAATATATTGCTTATGACAGGCTTAAGTAAGTGTAGCTTATGTAACTAAATACAAAAAATAAGTGTGGTTGTTTGAAGAAAAATGTATCATCGCCCGATTTGTAATGGTCAACATGCTGTGGCCGCTGGTTCAGATGTAATCACTATCACAGGCATGTATTTGTTATAAGTTTGTTTATATGCCTTCCAACCAGTACCTACATGGTGTGGTACATTACACGAGACGACGAGAGATAACATAATAATACCAATTCAACCATACTAATGATAATAATAACTGAAATGTACTAAAACAAATATTTTTAAAACCAAACACTAATTTACATAGCCTACAGTAGATACAAAATTCATGCCAAATTTAAATTAGAGGATGAAAATGGCATATCTTAATTAATATATTTATTTTAAAAATCCATTCGTCAACCTGTACGCGCTATCTTACTGGCGATGTATATTCACTTTACCAAGCAATGAACATTTTATGGCATTTTTTATATGTCGCGAACATGATTTATGTCTTTTAACTTTGTCTCCCAAATGTTTTAAGACTTTTTTTACCCCATTGACAGTCCACGCAAGATCATTAGGTTTCATTAGCAAAAAAAATTAAACAAAACAACACATTTCCAACTTCACACCCGCATAGCCAGTCCGCGAAATTGTGTGTACTTAGGTCGAATTTTCTCGTATACGAATCATTTACTACTTTGGCTTTGTTATTGAATTATATTTAACTGTGGCTTTGCTGGTCCCAGATTCTGTAGCTCTAGCTTTTTTTCGTAATCGAAAATCTTTGCCGTAATAAGGTTTAAAATGTTACTCGCCGAATTAACAATTATTTACAAGTTTACACAACACCACATTAACAACAATTCAACCCTGTTTCTAATCGATGCTCATAGCTCATCATTAATTAACAACAAACTTATTCAGAGTATTACACACTATGTTTGAAGCTCACGCGAGTTTGAACGATATATATATATAAATAAGAAATATTCTAAATAAATACAAGCATAGTTAAGAAATGTGTTTAACAACTGCAAAAGAGTGGAGCGCGAAAGTGTGCTTCCAAAACATGTAGTTTGGGTAACTTTGTGAAGTTCCAGGAAACCATTTTTTTTTTGTTTGAGCAGGGACGCGCCCAGCTCTCTCTGATTTACAGCATGTGATTGGCTGAAAAGGGCCGAGCCCCTGAAGTCTTCCCTCCCTCCCGTAGCTCCCCTAGCCCATATTACGGTCATCTCTCTCTACTAACTCTACCCACTTCTGGGTGAAGAATCTGCCACCCTACCACTCGACATTTCCAAAAACATTTCTCTCGTGACAAGACTCTCGTCCATCTCAAAAACATTGGCTGAGAAATAACCTCCGTATTCGTACGCAGTATTATTTACTGAGTAGCAGATAAGTAGAAGTATGCGATCTGAGATTTTATTAAGAGGGTTGCGCCCCGCAGCCCTACCTCAGCAGCCACCACTGAATTATATTACGAACACAGAGGCGTTATATTTATTTGCGCATGAAACATCTCCGATAGATAAAATTTTAATTTAGTAAAGAAGCGAAAATAAATTACAACGTTCCTTACATTTCTCCCTGTAATGGTCTGCATTGAAAAAGAAACACAGTACCTCACTTTTAAAATATTCTAAAATAATAATTCAAATTAGATTATCCCAATAAAATAATTTGACAGTGTGACACATTTTCAAACACGTTCGGTATTATTTGATAAAATTTGTTTGAAGGAAAAATTTGATGGCCTTATTTTGTCTTCAAATTTTATTGTCAAATATAGTTGGAGGCGAAAATTTAACAGTGTGATATGGAAAAATGGTGGGGACCGATACACTTTAAGTGGGCGCGAGACATGTGGCTGTGAGCTGCGAAATCAACGTTCGTGGTGCAAGAGATGCTGTGAAAACCGTTACATATTTTGAAATCAGGGTAATATTAAGATACTGCGTAAGGTTGGATTTTACATTCACATTACCCGAAATTTCGAAATGTGTTTTATTTTACTAATTACATAGCCGTCAATATGACGAACTTCAATAGACGAATACTAATAAATTTGCATTACAAATGGAAAACTGAAAAGTGTCAATCCACAACACATTTGTGTACATGGCGTTGAAAATTGCAGGACACATGTAGAAGCAACACATGCTGTAAAATCTATTGCGCCTCAAGCCTTGAAAATGGAGGGTTCACGCGGGATTTGTCGCAGATTAGATACGCCGTAGTTCACGCGTCCACCCATAGGTGACGGGCTCTCCTCGCGCAGTGATTCATTACAGTAACACATCACAGGTGTCGCGCGTGTTGGAGGCAGTCATTGTTTACTTTACAGTATCGCGAAACCACTCTTTTTGAATTCTTCACCACTCTCTTTTATCCCGTACAGGCAGGGAAAAAGAGAGTAAAAATCAGTTATGGAAACAGCTCCCAGGCGCTACCCTGGGAATCCTGTACAATAATGTTGCTTTGCAGCTTGAAGTATGTTTGATGGGGGGTGCGGAGGGGGGAGGGGGTAAGCTTCTCCTCGCCTCCGCAAACTAATTGATAACCAACTGGGTGGCCAAGGTTCCTCACAATGAGCCGATCTACCCCCGCGCTGAGGGAGTAGCGTCCCAGTGATGTAAAATGGCGGTCTTTTTGAATTTGGCGAGAGACATTACAAGTGGTAATAAGACACGATTTAAAAAGAACGCGGATAGAGGACAGATGCTTATTTCTGCATGGCGGAAAAGAAGCCAAAGAAAATCACTTTAAATATTTTTTGCATCCCATATTCCAAAAAACTTTGGAAAGTACTTGTAAATTATTATTATTTTTAAATATTTTTATACAATATGTATATTTACACACAATTGCATTAACATAAAAATATGTAACAGATAAATAATATAATTAACACACTTATTAATTCTAGCAGCTCTACAAACATGTAAGACTACATTTTGGTTGCCGTACAAGTTATTACAGTTCATATACAGATAGATATTAAAGTATAAATATGTAAAGTCTACATTAGATTGAAACACAAGGTATTACATGAAGTCTCCTTAAATCAGTCTTGTTCTCCATTACAGAAATTCATCTTTATTTAAGTATTCTTCTACGGAATAGAAGGCTTTATTTAAAAAGTAGCATTTAACAGTTCTTTTTAATTACTGCAAAATAATTAATTGTCTTCAAATGACTAGGTTATTTATTAGTTTTGCCACATCATAGTATGGATTTGATGTAAATTTTGAGGTTCTGTAGGAGAATAGGTGAAGATTATTAGCTTGTCTGATATAGTAATGGTGAATATTACTATTTTTACTTTTTTTAATGTTTTCCATGTAAAACAGAATACTGCGATACATATACATGCCATGGAATAGTGGCAATTTTGTTATTTATAAAGTAGGGGTTAGCACGTGACAATGTTTTTAGTATTTTCACGTGCCTAGAACAGTTACGATGTTACACAACTGTGTTATCTTACAAAGACTGAAAAAATATATATGATGTGAAATTAACTGAACATTGTATATAGTTCTATCCACTAAGCCACTGCGGTACTACTTGTAATCGCTCTATCCACTGAGCCACTAAGGCCCCACTGGCATTTGCTCTAGCCATTTTGCCACTGAGGCCCCACATGGAATATCTCTATTCACTGAGCTACTAAGGCCCCATTTGATACATATCTATCAACTTAGCCACTGTGGCCCCACTTGATATAGTTCTATCCACTAAGCCACTGCGGCCCCACTTAACATAGTTTTATCCACTGAGACACTAAGAACCCACTAAGAAACACTCTATCCACTGAGCCACTGCGGCCCCACTTGGAATATCTCTATCCAATGAGCTACTAATGCCCCATTTGATGTATATCAATCCATTTGGCCACTGCGGCCCCACTTGATATAGTTCTATCGACTAAGCCACTGCGGCCCCTCTTGATATAGTTCTACCCGCTAAGCCACTGCGGCTCCACTTAACATAATTCTATCCACTGAGCCACAAATGCTTCACTTGGAATCGCTCTATCATCTGAGCCACTGCGGCCCCAATTGGAATCTCTCTATACACTGAGCTACTAAGGCCCCACTTGGAATCGCTCTATCCACTGAGCCACTGTGGCCCCACTTTATTAACTCAACATTGACGCGATACATTTAAAGTAACCAAAAATGATATTCCATTAACTTCATATCTCTATGCAATATTCTCTATGCATTAATACAAAACTTTTCATAGGGAAAAGTAACTAAAAAATTAGTTTTTTTGGATAAAAGGTAATGATTGCGTAATCTGATCTTGCTGAAATTCGAACTTGACCTGTATTTTACCCTGAGGATTCACTCTGGAAAAATTCGAAGAACTTTTGTTGAGTATCAAGGGACTTAGGGGTATTAAAGACGGACAGACAGACAGACAGACAGAGATTGTCTACTTATTATATAGGATAACGGCCTACAATGTCTTCTTTTTTCCTTATTACTTACTTATCTTACTATATTCTTCTGTAATCTAAAATCCTTTTTACATTTTGTCGATTTACCCCAAAATATGATTCCATAATTTATTATGGACTGAATATTTGAGAAATAGTATTAGAGTATTGTATTATTATTACATATATTTTTTAAGGCATGTACCGCAAATCACACTGAACTCAGTTTTGTACAGAAACTATCAACATGCTCAGTCCATGTTAGATTACTGTCTACAATTAGCCCTAGAAATTTACTACTATTTACTGTTTGTAACCCGTCTTTTTCTACTGTTGTGCATCTTTCATCCTGCATTGTGTGTTTATTTTTTGCATGAAACTCATGAGCACAGATTTGTTTACATCTAATATTAATTTATTATACTGGAGCTAACTGGACATCTCAATCACTGTTTTATATTTCCTTCAAGAACAGCATTATTTGAACTAGTTACCAAAATGTTTGTGTCATCCGGAAACATTATAGCTGAGCCGTTGGTTATTTGTTCTGGAAAATCATTAATAAATAATAAGAATAAAACTGGTCCAAGTATTGATCTATGTGGCACTTCTATTCTAGTAGTTCTGGTAGTGGACATAACATTTGTAATGTGATATTTGTCATAATATGTTATGGAGGTGATCTGTTTTCTGTCTTCAAGATATGATTTACACAAATTATTGGTCACGCCTCTTATTCCACACTGTTCAAGTTTTTGCAATAAAATATTGTGGTTGACACAATCAAAAGCTTTTGAAAGGTTGCGAATATACCTGTTAAGAATTGTCTTTTATCACAAGAAGTTAATAGTTTTTCAGTAAAACTGTAAATAGCCTGTTCTGTGGATCTGCCCTCTACAAACCCATACTGATGCAATGAAATAACCTTTTCTTTAAATAGAGAATTGTGTCAGTTTATTTGCTATTAATTTCTCTACATTTTTTTTTAAAGGACGCAAGAAGAGCAATAGGCCTATAGATATCCATCAATGCCTTGTCACCCTTTTTGTGTATTGGGACTACTTTTGCATATTTGAGTCTACCAGAAAAAATTCCCTGGGCAAGACATTAATTGAAAATGTAAGTCAAAGGCAGTTTTATTAAATAAGAACACTTTTTTTTTAGCAGAGTCATAGGTACCTTATTTATTCCACATGAACTTTTACTTTTGACATTTTTAATTACATTTATGATGTCGTCTTCATAGATAGGTGTGAAAACAGCATGGTGGAAGGAAAAAAGGTAAGTAAAAGTAATATTTATTAACAGAAATATGCGGTCCTTATGATGATTTTCGAAATTGATTAAAGGTATGTCAATACTGTTGCTTATGCCTGATTAATCATAGATTTAAGCTGTTTGAATTTTACGCAAGTGCAGTATTATTTCAAAGTAAAAAAGAAATAAATTATAGCTGAGAGCTTATAAATGAAATATTGCGAAATTTCTGCACCATTAAAAGGCGAAATGTAATAAAATTATACTTATTAGAAACTATGCTTATAAGCAGTATTTAATTTTTTTCTGGGTTGAATACGTGGATGTGACGAATTGATAGTCACAATTATTTGATGTATAAATATAATTTTTGATGGTTGGGCATGTAGGTTATAGTTTTCATACATTTTTATTGAAACAAGTGCAAAACAGCATTGACAATGTGACTAATACATGTTGTATATCTAATGACAACATTGATAAACACCGTTATTTGACATCCACATTCTAACTAAATTCTTCATTAACTAACTAAGCTTCATTAGTTGTTTCTGTCCTAATGAGAGCTGAACAAGTAAAATCAAACTGACCGAGCACGTAGTAAAAATAGTAAACACTGAGCTATCATTCTGCAGGGCCGGGGTTTGAATCCCTGTCCGGGCATCCTCATTTCAGCTTTCCATGGATTCCTGACGTAACTCCAGGCAAATGCCGAGATGGTTCATTTACTAAAGACTATTGCCGGTTCCTTTTTCATTTCCCTTGAACTATTTTGTAGTTAGTGGATTGGGGTGGGGGGAGGTGGTACGGTAGCGTAGCGGCTATAGTTATCGCCGCCCGCCAAAGCTTTCGATTTCGATTTCCGGCCGGGTTACACTAGAATTTTCACATGTCAAAAACGCGGCAGACAATACCAGTGGTGGGTGGGGCGGCTTTTCTCGGGGTACTGTACACTCGTTCCACATGTAGATGTTTTCCATCACTGTTCCGTCTTCACCTCACTTCACCCAGATCTACTGTTAAAGTGCCATATATATCCCCCTTGTCCTTAATGACCTCGCCGTAGAGGACTGTGAAGCCATAAAAATTACAGTTAAAGAAATGAGTGTTTCTTGCGTGCAGGTCGTAAGATTTTACAAACTTGCTTAATGGAAGGTGATTCTACTTTTTGGTTCCCATCAGTGTAAAATCGCCTTCTTTATTTCAGTACTTACTCGGATTTTCTGCACAGTATTTCGGACAACAGATAAGAGAAGCTACGTTTATAAGTCTAGGTTTAGAGCTACAATAGCTCCCATGTGTCCGTAGAGAACTCTGGCAAAGTGTTTTGAAGCTGAGAGAATAGAGCTGATATTTATCTCTAATTAGACTTTGAAATACTCTTAAAATCTTATGTAACTAACTCAGGACCGTTTACAGTGGGAACACAGTTTAGGATGATAGAAGGTGTCAGTAGAGA
This sequence comes from Dryococelus australis, assembly GCA_029891345.1. Lineage (NCBI taxonomy): Eukaryota > Metazoa > Arthropoda > Insecta > Phasmatodea > Phasmatidae > Dryococelus > Dryococelus australis. The sequence continues at coordinate 292,649,390 of CM057009.1, read as the reverse complement.
GTATTTATAGAAAATCAGAGACCACAATAAGTTGATGCTATGTCGGAATCACATTCCAGCAGTACTAATTTTTCATGTGATGGAAGATACAGAGCAGAGATACTGAGCAGTATTCATTAACTGTCAATTTTACTTGCGGGGTCACTCCCGGATTTTCGCATGTAGGAATCGTGCCTGGACGACGCAGTAGGCCGACGGGTTTTCTCGGAGATCTTCGGTTTCCCCTCTTCCGCGTCATTGCATTCCAAGGTGCTTCTCCATATCCGCCTCATTCATCTCTCATCGGCTTTAAAGACCTTACCTTAGCTTAGATGATAAGAGCCGTCCAAACCTCTAATTAACTTATTCTGTAATATTAACGTAATTATCCATGACACCAGCGACTGATTTGCAATGTCAGAATTTAATATGACTAAGTTTTATTTAAAAACATATCATAGAGGTATAATACACTAGAGGGGGTGTGTTCAACATGGAACAATGTTTTGTTAAAGTAACGTAACAGATTCCGAACACACCATTCGCTCCCTGGAGCGTGACGTCACGAAGGTGCGTCCAACAAGTTTCGCCATTGCGCAATCTTCCTAAAGTCAAGTGACCCATCTTGAACACACCCTTTATTGCAGATTCTTATAGCATACGCCGCCTCTATCTATTATACCTCTGTGGGTATAATAGACATCAATGATTATATAACATATTGTGAAGTCCGTGTTGTATGCTTTGACATTTACATGTTTATGAGTACCGTTTTCTTTGGGTTTGTAGCTAACAAAGGAAAAATTAAATAACGTTTAGGAACGGCCCGCGGTTAAAGGAGATTTCGAGATCGCTGCGACCCGAATTTTCATATTACAATTCGTCAGTGTTTTCAATTATATATTTGGACCGTGAGACATATATTTGTGTGCAAATTACCCTGGGCACAGTCTAGGAAGAGGCCCTAAAATACTATCACTGAAATGGCGTGTTAAATAATCTTGTTTTCGATAGCGACGTTTGTAGGGGCCGATAGCGCAAACTGTAAAATAATGACTTTACGTTTGATTAGACCCCCAAATAACTTAGATATCCAGAAGTCAACATATCGAAACAAAATTTAGAGACGTAAGAAATATTTTTGTAACATTTTTGGCTTCCAAGTCATAGTTTGGTACAGTAACGCAGTTTTATGTCCGTGACCGCAAAACAGACAACTATACTGTAACTGTGGCATCAAGTTTCTCATGTATCCGAAGAGAGAATATTATTTTGAAACTCAGTTTAAGGCTTTTGAAGTATAATGAACTATTATTTTAATTTATTGACTTTTACGATAAGTCTAAGAATATTTTCAGTGGCAGAATTAACACTTTCAAGTACATTTTATCACGTTATCGTGTGTTACAACCATACGTTTTCAAGTTTATTATATTCGAATGTGAGTTAAAATTATTGTTTTTCTGAATATCTGAGTCAATATTACAATATATACTATAATAATACATCATATTAAATAAGATACAGCAAAAAAGTTTTGCTCTATTTATTTTTTGGAGTTAGACATTTTTCTGAGTGATATTTGCTAACGTTAAGTGTACTCCATATGAAAGAAAAGAACATTTTAAATTCCAAATAATTTCAAACATTGAGATCAATGATCTTACTTACCTTTTCGTACTTTTGTTTATAATAATTTTATGCACAACTTACACTATTGTGCCAAAAATAAACTACTGAAAAACAAAACGCACACGAAAATACACCATAATTCAGTTTTGATGAAAACAATCCAATTATACTAGTGATATAAATATAAAACCAATTTCTTAGCACACAACAGAGCATAGTGCTTGTTATGCGAGGACAATATCTCTATGTCTAATTTACCTAGTCAGAATTAATTGATCAACTACAGAAGTGTATCGTAAACGTGTTTGCCTGCCGAATACCACTTCTCCCTCATACACTTCCTATTATAAATGTTTTGAACAATAGTTTCTTAAATTGCAATTATCATGACCATAGTGCGCAACTGTGAAAAAAGTATGCATCACTAGCGTATTCAATCACAATTTGGAATGTTCTGCAAAATAAGCGTAATATTCCGTTTATTATCGTCTGCAATCTACTTTACATTAATTACTAAATATAATCTGGCCAACGTATAAAACGTAGCTTCTCGCGAGGACTGAACGCGGAATATTAATGTTCTAATATATTCCACCATTAATTTTTATTCAGTAACTTAGAGTAGTATGTCCGTTAGGTAAGTAATCCTAGGAGAGTATTGAGCCAACATTACGTAACATGAACTTAAATAAACTATACAATACGAATCACTAACCTGAATAAATAATGTTAATTTGAATAGGTGGTTCACAAATATGTCGGCACTTAAAAAATGGCATTGACGATTTTAAATATAAAATATATAAAGTAACTTAACATTTCACCAAGATGAGATTAAATAAAAAAATAACTTTAATTTTATGGTAATCAGTTCTCTTGCCCTTGTAACGGTATCGAATTATTGTTTCCTGATCAGCCGTTTATATCACATATAACTTTCCACCTGCCACGATTTCGGGAAACCATATAAAACCCTAATTAGGATAGCCGGACCGAGATTCAAACCCAGGTCCTCCCAAAAATGAGTTCAGTGTTTTACACCTGCGCCACCTTGTTCGCTCCAGGTGTACAGTAGGTAGAAATAAGTTTGTCCAAAACGTGTCCTGAGCATGTTTATAGACATTGATATGAATGCTGTTGATTATCAGTGTAACAGAAAAACCTTTCCACATTCATTCAGGTATGACAATGCAGTTTTGGCGGAAACCTATTAAATATATCTACCTACTTGTTAAATAGTGTTAAATGCCTAAAAATGTTATGCGTTAACTTGGCAAAAGAGTTACACAAATACGTGGTAGTTTAAAAATTTAACAGAAGGAGCAGGCATTTTTTTCGAAGTAGCATATAATGTACTGTTTAATCGGACACAGATGCAAAGTGTTTACAGTTATGAGAGTGTCTAAAAACGCAGTGCTCATAATATGTATTTTAAGACCATCTAGTATTTATTTTTATACTATCGATCGATATCAAATACCCACAGAAAGCCTACTAGCTAACAGCAACATCCGCCTCGTTAAAAATATGCGAAAAATTCGGATTTGAATTCGCCTGGATTTGAACCTGTGCGAGCACTGTTAGCCGCTACACCACCGCGGCACTTCCTGGATGAATAAAACTCGAATTGCTAGTAGGGTATAAATAGATTACTTCACATAAAAGACAATACATTAACAGGCTAACTGGCCTTAGTTGCCATTGATAGAGCAGGTCTACCTTTGGTTGGTTCAGTTGTATAAATGTGAGCTGCGAGCTGCTCATTGCAAAGCAGTTCGCTGACTCAATCACAAGCATGCCACCTGCCAACAGATATCCTTATCTGCATATCATCTTTCTCCACTCTTATCCCCCTTCTACCTCTCACAACAAACCTTGTACGCATTGCGTTGCTAGTTCAAGGTAGCTCCGCTTAGATCACGCTGCGTACGTTGTAGCCGTATGTGGCGCTATCCTACCAGTATCTATAAAACCACACCAGCAGCCCGTGCATGGTAAAATTTTTTTCTCCCGCGCACTCTTAAGAGCCGTGCCAAGCTCTCCACGCCACTCGGGGGTCTCCTTGGCTTCCGTGTCGAGGTGTGGGATCGCGGTGCCTAAGACTCGCCGAGCAGTTGCTCGACATACAACAGTTTATCTGGGATCGGCGCGGCGGCAGGGCGTTGTGCGGGCTGAAGTACGTGGCATCCGGTGCGTTGAAAGGAGCAGGAAACGTAGGTTCTTTTGACGCCCCACGCCTAATTGCTCGAGACGCTGTGCGAGGTGACGGCGCACCGCGTTAAGATCGCGGCGCGAGAACGGATCGCGCTCAGCAGGAGTAACGTTACTTCTACTCGGGTTAGGCACGAAAAGTGTTTTCTTGTGGGGGAGTAAGGCAAAGGGAACATTTCCTCCGCTAGGTGCGCAGTGTTCCAAAGAGGTCACGTTTAATTAAAATTTTAGGCTACGTGAATAATAAAAGGGAAAGTTTTTACTTAGTTACGTGGGTATTTTATATTTGATTTACAATTTTTGCAATTATTATAGATTTTTAACGTCGAAAGTAAACAAAATCCGGTACCCATGCAACACTAGCGCTTACCTAGTAGCGAACAATTTAGTCGTCAAACTTAAAGCATTGAGCTTCCTGACGGGCCACAGTGGCTAAGCGGTTAGCCTGTTCGCCTCCCACCAAGGCGATCCGGGTTCAGTCCCCGGCCGGGTCACTCCTGCTTTTCGCATGTGGTAACCCTACCGAACGATGTAGTTGGTAGGTGGGTTTTCTCGGGGATCTCCCGTTTCCCCCGCCTCTTCATTCCGACGCTGCTCCATACTCGCCTCAATCACCTTCATCGGCTGTGAAGACCTCGCTGTTAAGAGCCGCCCAAAGCACTCTACTGCACTTCCCGACCTGAGCAGAACAAACTTTCGCCGAAGCGCAAGTTCGTGCTCCAACGGCGATTTAGATTTTCGACAGCAGACTAGCTGCTTATGCAGACGTGAAATTGGCGCGGAGATTCCTTCGATGCGGGCCCACACCTCTCGCTGATTGGCCGCGCGATGCTCTGGAACGAGTCTGGTTTCTGATTGGTTACTGCGTGTTGCGAAACGTTCCCTATTGCTTGTTCTGCCTGCTTGCAAGCGAGTTACCAGACGCTGATTGGCGAACGGCGCTACGACATGTTGCTGTCCAGCGACGCCATTTTGACGTGAATACGTCTTTAAATTTGGGACTATAGTGGGAGGCAATTCAGAAAATCCTATTATAACAAAATCAGGGGATACAGTTTGCCATTGCAGCTCAGAATCTATCGTCTACATTCAAAATTCAATCACACCACTCGATCACAAAAGGATCAAAGAATAGGTTATTTTGAGTGAGGACTGTGTAGCATCGCGCGCAGGGTGGCTGGTGGGGGGGGGGGGGGCAGCAATTTGAGTTTGTTTGGCCGCGCCTCATAACTTCCGCGTAGTGTAACTTTTGACTAGGAGAAGCTACGACGCTAGTTTACGTTTCAATCGCCAGCTCTCGTCAATATCAGTCGATTGCGTGTATAAAAACATTTGTGTGGCGTCGTTATGGCGAAACTGTATGCGTTTAATGTAAAAAAAAAAAAAGAAAACTTAACACAATGTCGACCTATAAAAAAACAAAAAGAAACCAAGTCGAAATACAGAAATCGTATACGGTTGGAAAGTGTATCTCAAAAGAATTCCAGTCATACCCATAAAATCCCATATGATCGAGTGAAGCGAAGCCGAGAACGTAACAAAAAAACATCAAGGTGTCCTAGCTAGTTAACGTAGACGTATTCACGCAAATCAAACGGCCGTGACCCCAACACAGCCATACCACATTTTTCTGACGTGTGCGGCTGTAGCTCGCGGTATAAGCGGTTGTCTCGCTTCTGTGTTCTTAAGTATGCCGTGCTTCATCTCAGCACGCTCGACAGCTCTTCTGAAGAAAGATAATAAAAAATGACCAGCGGCAGGCTGTGAGAAATTGCGGCAATGGTTAACATCTGAGAGGTCTGCAACTCCGATGGGCGTGAACTGTAAGGACGTTGCAAGGAAAGCATGCAGCGGTGCAAGGAGACACAATGGCACTCCAAATCAACCACTCAGCCAACGGCTATGCCCACCATGTTTCCCACGCGTGTTATTCTACGTTTTTACTAAGCCAGGAATAGAACCTAGTTCGCCGATGTGGGTCTTCTTACTGCATCACTACAGCCTCACGAGAATTACGAGCAACGTGTACCTGAAGCACGGATATTTTGTTTCGACGTTGAAACAAAAAAAAATTCCCATCGCAGATAGTAGAAAACCAGACACTATCACGCCCCCAAAAATATGCCAGTTGCATAACTACAACCTGCGGAAGAAATAGTCTACAGCACATAAAGGAGTATTGTCATGGGCATACATAAAAATAAAGGCGAATGCCATGTTTTGACTTTGGCGACACTGAATCATGTGGCCTTTCGAAGTGCTCATAGGTTTAACAGCAGTATTTGAGTTAGTGATCGCGAGAAACCATCTACTTACGAAGTTGATCAGGTTCACTACTCTCTGGTGCGAAAATGGACTCTTAGTCTACACATTAAAAAATAGATGTAAAGAACGTTTAAAACCAAACTTTTATTTATAAATGCACTAAAAAGAGAAAAATATTTATAATAGTTATGCAATTTGTAGAACTTGTAAGATGTGGTCAACAGCCTTAATAACCTTTACTACAAATTAATATGTTTGTATCCATTTATATTTAATATATAAAAGATTGGCACAATGTAGAACGTATACCACATTTGCGTAAGCATAGGAAGAACATATCGTGCGTAAGGCTCTTGACTTATTCACGCCAAGCTTTTATATACCAGATATAAATTGATACAAACGTGTTTATTTGTAGTAAAGTTAGTTACGGCTGTGCGACCACATCTTACAAGTTCGAAAAAATTGTGTAACTGTTATAATTATTTTTCTCTTTTTTGTGCATTTATAAATAAAAGGTTGGTTTTAAAAGTTTTTTTTTTTACATTTATTTCATTTTTCACTTTTTAGTCTCCGACCATGTAATTGTATCACGAATACAAGATGCAATGCTAAGAAAAATCCCCACGATATATCGTGATCGACCAGTAGTTCGCTTTCATTCCTATACGGGACATACTGTAGGAGCAAACTATAGTAATAGTTTTCAGAACCATTTGCCGCTACAAAAAAAGGCACGCGCACAACAACAGTGATACTTCTAATCTCCATTTTACTGTTATTAGATTCTGTAAAACAAACTCGATACGACATTTGGTGCATGTAATTGTAGAGCTCCTATGGCCACCTTCCGGATCCATCACCAGATCAGCTCAGTGGTACCTTCACATTGTATTATCATGGGAACTACTCATGTATCCTAAATTTCAGTTCGATTGGATAACGGGAAATGGTTTAACATTCATATAGTGAAGTTACATTATAAGCTTGTAACTTCTGGATCCATCGTCAGATATGTTCAGTGGTAGCATTACATTGTATTGTAGTAGTAGGAAAATGTATGTTTGGGCACAAGGGGATCGAGGAACGGATTCGGATTCGGGGGAGCCGCCATATCGTTACCTCACCGCCCCCCATATGGGATGCCATTTACCTTGACCTTTGACCCGTGACCCTGACCCTTGACCCCAGTGACCTCTGACCCCAAACACCAAAAAAATTTCGAAAAATCTAAAAAATTCTAAAAAATTTATAACAAAAAATTTAATTTAAAAATTGTTAGAGATTAAGAAATCGGTTAAAAAAATTCTAAAAAAAAAACATTATTAAAAATTCTACTAAAAATCGTTAATTTTTTAAATAAAAAGTCGTTTAAAAATGTATTTTTATAAAATTTTATGTAATAAATTTCTTAATTAAAAGTATTTAACCCCGGTGGTCATTTATCCCTTTTTACCCTCGAAATTTCCCTTTTTCCCTAAAAATTCCCCTCAAATTTTTAATTAAAATAAAACTTATGTACTTTACTGTCTCTCTCACGCCCGTTTGCCCAAATTCGTTCGACTAACCCTTGCCATTGATTCTGGAGAATTAATCTGTTCCCCTCCACCCCCACCCTCCAGCCTTGCAATATATATTTAAGTGCACAATTATCCCACCAATGATTCTCATTGGCTAATTAGTCGATTTTCTCCACCCCCTCCACCCATGCCAATGTTTCTCATTGGCTAATTAGTCACCTTTGCTCCATCCCCACCACGTAACAACCCTCCCGATTGGATGATTGATTCGGGAATCTTCGGAAAACTTTGTGCCGCCACTGTTTCTCATTGGCTAATTACCTCTGTTCGACCCGACCAATCAGTGTTTAGTCGGCTACCCTCCACCACCCCTGATCAAACAATTAGTCACTTCGTTCCACCCCGCCAATGTTTCTCATTGGCTAATTAGTCGCTTCACTCCACCCCCGCCAATCTATCCGATTGGCTAGTTACTCACTTTCCGCTCGATCCAATGTTTCTCATTGCTTAATTAGTCGCTTCGCTCCATCCGTTAGTCACCGCCGTTCCACCCCCTCCAATCTCTTCGATTGTCTTTATAAGGCGCATCCCCGAGGGCCTCCGGGAAAAAGTTGCACCTCGCTATTTCGAAAGGAGAGCCCAATGATCATTTCTGAACTTGTAAGTGTCAAAGTCTGTTACGGTAGCCATGTCATCAAGTACAGAAGAAACCCCCAGCAACGCAGAAGACACAGGAGCCAATATTCTTCAGCTCATCCGCACAATATTGGCACGAGGAGCAACGTCGCCTAAGGATAGGAACCCACGACCACCAGTCAACCCACATCCATCAGTCAACTCACACCGACCCCCGGGATATAGTGTATTCTCGCCCAGTTTCGCAGAGAGTCCCATCAGTTCCGACTTTGAAGACAGCGACATCGATGAAGTGACCGTCGCTCAGTTTTCTCCAATCAGATCAGAAGACACGAGCAAGTGCAGTGAACTAAATTGGGGGTACCGAAGCGTCAGTTTTCGAGATGCTAGAGGCGTTCTGCAAATTCGATTTCGCGACTGCGCAATTCACTGGCTATGCTGCTACGATAAGTTCGAAGGCTGTTACATGTTGAACACACTAACGTGCGAATACAAAAACTGCTACGTGTACAATTTATGCCCCGACTCCACGCTTCCCTGTTCGCTGGAGGAGTTGGTAAAACAAAATTGCTACGTTCACGTAAGCAAGACAAGAACGTACGAAAGTGTATTGTAGGAACTGTTCCGAGAAAATTAAAATAATAACGTGTGTAAATGGCTGGAGAAATGCGATGGACGTAACCACGTCGTGAAAAGGCATGGATTTCCGGACTGGACCTCCAACTGCACGCCGTATGCATGCGAAGTGCACCTAGGCTCGAGGCCGAGACCTTTCGCCACGTCTTCTCGCAACGACGGAGCGCGTCCAGGCGACAAGTTTAATCCAGGGAAACAATACGCAAGTATATCTGCTCTACTGCACGGCGTGACCTGCACGGACCCTGTGTGCTTGTGCATACGAGCTTTGCTCTATCTATAGAAGAATCCAAGTGATGGAAACCTCCCATTTTCCCCGTATTTTTTTGTGTTCAGTTGAAACATATTGTGTAAACAACATAATGCTGTACGTGATCAATAGTATGGAGGGGAAAGAAAAGTGTCTTAGATATTAGGAAAATTACTATTTTCTTACAATTTTTTTTTTTTGCCAGTAAAATGTTTGTTAAATATATATTCATCTTGTAATATTCATGTTTACCAAGTTTGTCAGTAAATATGTCTATGGCGTAAAAAATAATTTTATTTTCAAGTGGGTTGTGTGTAAAAACAATGTTTATATATAATTTTCTTTCATTTTTTTTGCAAGTACGATGTATGTATGTATTTATAATATTTTCTTTCAATTATTTTTTGTGTACAAGTGTGATGTATCTATATATAAGATGTAAAAAAAAAAATTTTTATGTTTCAAGTGCGGGCGTAATATTTTTTTATTCGCAGTAAAAATCATGTTAAAAAAATAGCAAATTATCTCTGCTACCGCTGCTGCTGTTTGCAAGCGATACAGAGAAAGAGAGAGAGAGAAAGAGAGAGAAAGAGAGAGTGGGGTACCGTCCTTGCGTCGTGTGGCAGAATGAGGTTGTCACGCAAGCACTTCCTCTCTCCGTCAGTATTCTTGTACCCCTTCCGTCTTCACACCCACTTGCATGTGATAATTAATATAGGCCAGTTCCATTGTGCAGTGTGCAATTTTATTTAAAGTGAATGCCGCCTCTTTAAATGTATATTTATTGTATTAAGAAAAAAGTGCTATAAATTTAAGAGTTTTTAAAATTTTTTTTATGATTGTAGGTAATTGGAACTGTTTAACAAAAAATGCTATTGCGCGTACTTGTCCCGTTCTCCAAGGGAAAAGCAAGTGCAATGGATACAGATTATTTGCTAAAAAAAAAAAACTTACATTTCTGTTTACACAAGGAAAAATACAATAAAGTACTTAACACACACGCACAGTTATAAGATAAATAACGCGTAGTTGTATTTAAATTTAAAAACACATACAAATAACATACTAAATAAAAATTTTGGTATAAATGCGTCTCTCTCTGTCTCTCTCTGTCTCTCTCTCTCTCTCTCTCTCTCTCTCTCTCTCTCTCTCTCTCTCTCTCTCTCTCTCTCTCTCTCTCTCCGTCTTTAAAATCGCATTCGTTTTACATTCGTACAAATGTCTCGATTGGAATGGAGATTCTCGGTCGTTAGAAATAGTTTGACAAGTAGTTCCATGTTACATTTCACCTCTGTAAGCACACGCACACAGTTAGACAGTTCTAGATGCACATCGGCAACATCGTTACGTAAAGCAAGCAATCTTGTTTCAAAGTTATTTAAACACTGACGAATCTCATCACCATAGGGTTGAAGGCGGGGTGTGATAGCATCGAGAGGCAGCGGAGACCACATGTCCTCCCATATTTTGTCATTGATAGGATCAATAACAGAGACTGGCCAGTACCAGATCGGCGAAGGCGAGTCCGTCTATCTGTGAGTCACCGTTGGTGTTGTTTGCACATGTAAAACAGTCATTTCGGGCGATCTACGTTCTCGCTGTGGTACGTTGACAGCTTCCAGCAGCAGTGAACCCTCAGTGATGGTGTTGTCACATGTAGTCAACTCACCCGTCTGGAAGCAACGAAAGGGCGGCGACTGGAGACCCTGGAAGGACGCCGTCTGGAAGGGTACCCCCTGGATGGATGCTGCCGGAAGGGTACTGACTTAAAGGGTTCCATCTGGGTGCTCCGACCGGATGCCGCCTGGAAGGGTGCCGTCTGGGTGCTCCGACTGGGTGTTGCCTGGAAGGGTGCCGTCTGAGTGCTTCGTTTGGACGTCTCTGTCGCGATGCCGGACGCTACTATAGGTGCAGCTCTGGATACTACCATGGTCTCCGGTGGTGCAGTGCCGCGCCATCCTGAGATGGAGGTATCCGCCTTTTCGAACAACTCCTCGCCGCAATTAGGTGGGCGTCGTCACGCTCGGACCAGAAATCGAGCAACGACATGACGAAGATGGGTTCTAGATAATGTACATAGCCACAGCTCAAAAAGAAATCTTCAACACCGATACGATGATGAAATCACTTGTTGGCTGTAGGCGGCGGCCTCAAGAAAAAAATTGGTGCATCTGCTTACACGTGTTACACAAGGACACGGCATCATCGTCCTTTGGCACCACGTCACCCCGTTTCTTCGCCCGGCGCGCCTCGCGCCATACACGGGGGTGCGGTTTGCCGAGGGTACCTAGGCTCTATTTCGTGCCAATTACAGCCCGTGCATTGTGCGTACCCTCCAAAACACGTCAAGCACTTTGTAATATTCACCAACATACCTTTCACCGCCCGATGCTGTACAACAATGGCCCACCAACGCCCAAACTAAAGTTTATAAGCGGGGGTCCAAACCCTCCCTTCCTTTAATGCTACATATACTCCCACCACAGTCTGCCGCCGCTCCAGGCTGTGCTTGTTTGCTCACGAATACAGAAAAAGTTACCTACAAATTCAACTTTATTTCTAGATAGGAAGAACCCTTAAATAAGTTGACTTACTAGTTCGCCTTTTTTAAAACCGTACCATTTATGTATTAATACGTTATCGACGAAATTCTGCAAATAGCCAATAGCGACGTAATGGAGGAGTGGTTTGGGGGGGGGGGGGCACAGGCAGGTAAATGGAGTGGGAGGTGTTCCCCGCAATAATAGCCACGCCGCATCTCCCAGGAGACAGGATACTGACGAAACTGCACATCGCGCAAAAGAGCGGAAACGCAGCTAGCCGCCAGGAAACACGTATTAATTCTAGCGGAAGGGGTTTTTGTTTAGCATTTTAAAGTACGTGCGTGACAGGGCAGGACCAAAGGGATGTCGCGGAGAATTACTTTGCGCAAGCTTTTTCTGTTTCCTGCCGGTCATCTAGTGACTGATGGCCCGAGAGGAACTCCTGTTCCCGTCGGCCAATCCTTTAGATAAAATTTATTTACAAACTTTATTTATTTAGCAAAAAGAATTTTACTAGGTGAAGTAAAAAAATATTAAATACACAACCTAGTCAGTTTCGATATACATGTATATTTTATTTACACAAATTACTAACTACAAATACGACACTTTTATTTTTTTTAAATTCAATCTGCCAGTCAAAATACGTTCGTAAAAAATTTGTAACAGTCTTTGACGTTCTATTAGGCGCAGTAGAACTGGAATCTCCGGAACTTGGTCTTCTTCCAAGTTGAGGTCAGCTGCGGACGAACCCATGTCGGCAGCGACTGTAGCAGGTGACGTCACACGTGGATGTTTGCGGGGGCACACTTCACAGTCCGTTGCAGATCCCCTGGAATTTTTTTTCTTAGGGGAGGCAGTTGGAGTCGGCACGTCGTTGATAGTATTTTTTCCTCCGACATACACCATTTGGTGTGGAGAAATTCTGTGTGGAGCAGTTCTGGGGGGAGCAGCCCTGGGCGGAGCAGTCGAGGGCGTGAATTTCGATGTTCTTAGAGTCACCTCGGCTCGAAGTTGCTGCGAATTCAAGAACCTGGTCCACTGTTGCTGGAAGAGGCGTATCCCGCTTCATGTGATGAACCAAGAAATTTCCAGGAGTTCAGCAAATTATTAACTTTTGCGCAGGTACGGCCGACGTCGTCGAATATAGCCAGTGGTCCAATCCATTGCATTTTTCTTCGTAGGTAAGTAACGATCCAGACTCCCAGAACGAATAGACGATTTTAGAGTCGCCCGGGAATGACAGGGCGTACAAGTTCTCCGGGCGAAAGGGCGTAACTTTGCTCCCATAGTGACTCGTACTCGACTAGCGAATAATTTATTTTAGGGTTCTATTTATATACATTTTTTTCTTGCCATGGAATGACGTCATTTTTCACACTACCAACGATATGTATGTGTGTGTGTGTGTGTGTATATATATATATATATATATATATATATATATATATAATATGTTACATCTTTGCACATACCACTCGTAAAGTAACTGTGGTTCGAAGTCAGAGTGTACGAAGCGGGAATGAAGCACGAGTCGTCGCGGACCGTAAACATCTTTCGACCAGTTTCGTGATGTGGGAATAACCTCATCGATAAAAAAATTACCTATCGTCACGTCTAGCAATCTTCCCGGAGCCAAGATGACAGACTGGAGAATCGAAGATGCCTACGACGAAGGTAGGTTTGAATTGTGCGTTCCGCTCTTCATGCTACTGGGATTTGTCGGTGATTATAAGAAAATAATAATAGGAGCGAGGCAGGAGCTGGTAATAATGCTATCCACATCGCACTTCGATGCTGTGTTGGGAATAGGAGATAACCCGCAGCCCATCTTTCTTACTTTGGACACCATAGAATGGTACGTCCCACACGTGACCCCGAGCACGCGTGAACGTGTCAAGCTGTTGAATTATGCCAAGAGAAGACAAAGTGATCGAAATAACATTCAGAAGTTGGAGCCTGGTCACTTACCCGGCCTTGCCCGCCGCCACACGAAATCACTGGGTCGTGAAGACGTCGACCATCACGGAAAAACCACGCTACGTCGTACTGTCGAGTAATTTGCGAAAGTGGAGAATATCGACTTACAGAGTGATGAGATCGTTATGGCTGAAAAAAAACCCTTTATATACCTCACGAATTATATTGCTATTTTACTCCCCAGTTGATCACTAGAAATCACGATCGCTTAAAAAGCGCAGGCACAAGTGTCCATAGTTCCACGTGTTGGGCATCTGCTCCGTTTCGTAGTTGTAAGTTAAGATTACAATTTGTCAGGTACTCGCACAGTTGCGGCCGAGGGCGCAAATTCCCAAAACTGTTGTAGTATATTGCTTGTTTGCCGTGTTTTACATAAGCTACCCAGTGCGTGCCAGGCCCGGCTGTCGTGTCCAGATTAATTATGGCACATCATTACATTTTGGTTTAGCGGGCAGGGTATTTCTCCGAAATACTCCTCTAAAATTAGGCATTTTCAATTTGCGCGAAAACAGTTACAAATCCATGTTCGTCTGTGGACGTCTAGGCAGCGACACTTTGATTTCCTTCTTCGATTTTTCCCCCTATTTTCTTCCTTTCGGCGTTTGATCCCCCTCCTCCTCTTTCTCGATACAAGTGGCGAATAAATAGTCCTTTGCTGTTTTTTTTTACCCATGGCGATAGCTTCCAACGTTCTGTTATGACGACGGGTTTTCTCTATCTGTTTTCGATAGTTCGAAGCTCGCTTCACGGCACTAACGATATTCGTGACTGCCCCAGCGACACCGGCCAGAGCGCCGATTGCAGGTATCAGTGCGGGCAGGAACCCTCCTACCTCTTCTTCCCTTTCCTTTTGGTCTTTCGAGGGTTGTTCTGCAATGACTTTTTGCTTGTACGTAATTTCACGCCTAGTTTCACCTTGGATTTCATGATGTTGGATAAAGAATCTGCCTAGTGTTCAGATCCTTGTTTAAGTGGGAAGTAATATCGTTTTTTTTTTTGCTTGCAAATAAACCTCATCCAATGTGTTGATATCTGTGTCGTTGATCTAGCTTGGCTCCACAAAACAATCTGATAGGGACGATGATCCCACGACCAGATTTTTCTGTCTTCACCTCACGACGGATCGAATTAAAATGACCTACAAACAATACATATTCTTCTTTTAAACTTTTCTTTCGTCCCATAGCCCCATCGCTCCATAGCTCCATAGCACTATCACCCCATCGCCCCATCGCCCCATCACCCCATCGCTCCATTACCCCATCACCCCATAGCTCCATCGCGCCATCGCTCCATAGCTCCATAGCTCTAAGCTCCAGCGCCCCATTGCTCCATCGCCCCATTCCTCCATCACCCCATAGATCAATCACCCCATAGCTCCATCACCCCATATCTCCACCACTCCATCACACCATAGCTCCATCACCCCATCGCCCCATCACCCCATCGACCCATAGCTCCCTCACTCCATCACCCCATAGCTCCATCGTTCCATCACCTCATAGATCCATCATTCTAGTACCCCATAGCTCCATCGCTTCATATCTCCATCACCCCACCGCTCTATAGCGCCATAGCTCCATCGCTTCATAGTTCATTAGCTCCATAGCTCCATCGCTTCATAGCTCAATAGCTCCATAGCTTCATCACCCCATCGTCCCATAGCTCCATCACCCCATCGCCCCATAACTCCATCGCCCCATAGCTCCATCGATATATCACCTCATAGCTCCATCGCTCCATCACCCCATCGCCCCATCGCTCCATCATCCCATAGCTCCATAGCTCCATCACCCCATAGTTTCATCGATCTTTCGAAATATTTCGATTTTTGCTCTCCGTACATATGTATAGAAATTACATTCGTTCACCAACTGTATGATGCATATATATATATATATATATATATATATATATATATATATGCAGTATTGAATATCGACCATTTTTCGTATGGTGCATGTCCGCCGATGCTGGTTAAAATGTATAAATACGATCCTTTTATACATTTTCGTTTCAGTATCATTTCAGACATGGAACAGTACAGACGAAAAAAATTGTCAATGATGATGCATCTGCTGTGTCGCTTCTGCGGTGAAGAAATCACAGCTGTGCGGAATTTACGACGACATGAAATAACGACCTGCGGAATGAAAAGTTCGAGTGTGACTTTTTAATGTCAATTCTGCCATAAACATTTTTCTAGGAGTGATGTGTTAAAGAGACATATTTTAAAACTTGTAGCACTGGTTCTCTGCAAGTACAGTCGGCGCCACCTGTTCCAGAAGATCGTAGTGGTAACATACGGATCGCCAAGCAAGATGTTACTCTACCCATACGCATTCATCCTGAAGATGAAGCTATCTCCCACGAATTACGTCACCGTGTCATGTTGCCTACTAGTGTGCGAGGTCTGATTTGTGGCCCATCGGGTTGTGGCCAGACATGCATCCTACTGAGCCTGCTTGAGGAACCGAATGGGCTTCGGTTCGAGAACGTGTACGTTTAGTCGAAATCGCTCCAGCAACCGAAATACCAACTGCTGACACGAGTACTGCAAGCTATTGAAGGTATGAAATATATGCCATGCAGCGATAACGATACCATCGTGCCACCGAGTGAAGCTCTTCCAAACTCGATGTTTGTCTTCGACGACATTGCCTGCGAAAAACAAACTTGCATTCAAGAGTATTTTAGCATGGGACGGTATGCATACGTGGACTGTGTGTACCTCGGCCAGACTTTCTCACGCACACAACTGCTTCGTGATACTGCTAATGTGTTTGTGCTGTTTCGCATGGACGACACTAATATACGCCACGTTTACGACGAACAGGTCAATACGGGCATGATATTTTCAGAATTCAAAAATATGTGCGCCTTGTGGTGGAAAGAGAAATACGGATTTTTGACGATCGTAAAGTACTGTCCACTATATAATGGTAGGTACAGGCGTGGGTTCGATCAGTTTATCCTAACAACGTAACTATGAGTCAAGGCAACATTTACAAATTTGGCGACATCCATTGTCACGATGACCACGAATGTGGCCAAAACCTCTTCGCTCCTGCACGTAGAGAAGACTTGTCTCTTATCGGTCGAAAATTGGAAAGTGTGAAGAAGAAATTGGTTGAGGATTTGGTAACTGTTGACCAGCGAATAGGGGGTGCGGAGGCTTGGATAATAGACTTGATCAACGTATCGAATACGCAGAGACGAGAAGAATTGAATGAGCTAGAAAACTTTTTAATGTCAAACCTAGCTACGAAAACCGATGTCGGGGCACCTCGACAAAGCAGTTTCGGGGGGGTGGGGGGGATTCTCAATGATTGATTCCAAACAAAGGTGATATATATGTGTGTGTGTATATACATTTAATAAAAGTATTTTCCAATCAGTGAACGATGGATAACCGAGCCGAACTGGTGAGCAAGCTTCAGCGAGCGATCGAGGCTGTACGGGCCAAATACTTAATCGCGAGAATTAACAGGATGGCAGTAGAGGCTCGAAGGGAGGAGGCTCTCAAACCTATTACCCTCCGGCTAGAGGAAATTAGAAACAAACCGAGTGACGATGTCCGCGTTGATATCAAACGTGAAATCAAGGTGGAAGAACCGACCTCCACGCATAAACGGAAACGAAGTCCGAAACTGAACAAATCGGAAGTTGCCATCACTAGCGACGAAGATGATTCGCCTCTGATCGATTTACTACGTGCACAGGAAAGGAAACGAATCCGGGAGCGTGGACCTGAGTTGGGTACTCTTCTATCTCATTACATCGCTTCCTACTCTGACCGTACTGCAGACAAGACTTATGGTTTGCAGAAAAGTGGTGGAAAATGGTTTCTCGGAAACAAGTGAAGTTTTGTTTTTACCTCGGGATGTACTGCAGATCGGCAAGCGCCAGGTGAAAATCACGCAGGGGTTGAGCGAACTTTTGTTTCGTAGGCGACCCGGGCACTACTCAATCGGATTTGCGCAAATACCGCCGCCTGCTACAGTCCAGTCGTGCTCTTTATGCCGAGAATAACCCCTCAACGCGACGATTTGAGGATGTGACGCACGCAACATTTCCCATTATCGCCAAACTGTTTCCCAACGTATGCGAAATTGACGGATCGGGATTGAGAAAAAGTTGACTATCAGTATTGGAATGATACGAACGAGTTGGTAGATGGGCTCAGACTTTTGGTCGCTTCACAGTCTGCAGGAAACCGCTCGCACACCAACGAAATAATTTCCATCATCGATGAACTCTCAGAGGCGGGCTACGTTTCGAGATGAACAAGTATGCAGTTGCCGACGAGTTGCACAAATACGCCAGGATACATATACCCACGAACAAAATACGTCATGAAAGGGTTGGACGATACTTTCCAATCCGACCTGATCAAGATGCAAGACTTTGCTCGTGCGAATAAAGGCTACCGGTACATTTTGACCATGATCGATACCTATAGCAAATTCGCCTGGGCCAGATCGCTCAAATCGAAGAAAGCACGCGATGTGGTGTGGCGGCACCTGTAGCTAGCGTATTGCGCAAAGGGCGCGTACCGAAAAATTTCCCCACAGACGACGGGAAAGAATACTTTAACACTATTTTCTGTACCCTGATGAAGAAACATAACATCAATCATTATTATACTTTCTCTGGGCTTAAGGCTAGCATCATCGAACGTTTTTTACAGGACTCTAAAGGCTAAACTGTGGAGACATTTCACGGCGAATGGAAACTACAAGTGGTTGACACTACTCCCGAAACTTGTGTACGAGTATAATTCTACCGTTCATTCTACCACTCGCATGAAGCCTGAAGACGCGAAGAACCACTCCTTGCTTCGGACTGTGTACGATATTCCGAAGAGGAGGGACCCGCCAAGCCCAAAGTCAAGATCGGCGACTTGGTGTGGATTTCCAAAAAACGAGGAATTTTCCACAAAGGCTTCCGCCAGAACTGGTCTGCAGAGCTGTACAAGGTGGTGCTTATACGGTATGCGTACCCACGCATGTTTTACCTCGAGGACCTACATGGCGAACCCATCATTGGTGCATTTTACGCCGAAGAGATCGGGTCTACACGGTTTCCAGGCGTGTACTTGGTGGAGAAGGTGTTGAAACGACGCACGCAAAGGTCGTGTGTACGTACGGTGGCTGGCTCACGAAGCGTGATGATTCCCGGGTCGGCGAGAAGGACATTCTGTAGTAACACTCCTGTTACAACTAACATTTAATGTAAAACTTACAAATTTTTTTACTATAATAAAGCTTTGCTTGTTATACTGAGTCGTTTTTGCTTTCTTTCATTTATGTCCCCTCCCGATGCCTACGGGGATGTTGTGTGTATGCTCTCGTGGGGTATGAACAATGTACTGCATGTATTGTACTGCAGTGGGTACCAGGTGTCGAACCTGGACTTTCTGTATATCTTGATGATGTGTATACATTTTTTTTCCCATAACTGAGTTTGTTCCCCTCGCTATATAAGGAGTAGCACGTATTTAGTCCCACCTGTATGATAACAAACAAACAAATTGGGTTTGTTCCCCGGGACAATCTAATGCCGTACATGTTTTCCCCACCAGTACCGTACCATATATTCTCACGTTCGTGTGAAGTGTATACGTTTCTCTCGTTGGTATCTTCTATGTTTTTTCATAACTCAGTGTGCTCTTACCAAAATATATTTTTTTTTTGGTTAGTGAGTATTCGAGGTGTTCTAAGGAGACGGACGTAGAAAATACGTATTCAAGACTGTTCGGACGCTAGCTGCGTATTCTAAACATTAAGTGTGAAATATTCGTCATGCATTGATGGCTGGCGTGAAGTCGCCTCTGGAGCATGGCTGCAAGCCAGCGATAGGAATGCTGAGTGGCAGTTACAAACCCGTCCAGCTGCTGCAAGCGCCGACTTGCAAACTCCTTCCGGCCGGCAGATGAATGTGTCGGCTCCTTGAGAGCAGAGACAATTGCTATGGCTTGGAGCGACACGCGCTGTTGCTTCATTTTAAAATACACATTCAGTTTCGTTCGTAAAACTTAATATGTATTTCTTTGTTTGTGACTGGTCGCGTCTGTCTCTCTTTTTCCTATAAAGTGTACCTCCATCCAGTATACATTTACGATGTAGCGACTTTTAAAAATAAGACCAGCCGTGCATTTTTTCACCTCGGAGTTTACGATTAAATTCGTCCTGCGCTGTCATGAAGTTCGCAAGTCTACAAACTGCTCGTTTCGCTTATACTCGGGACAAGTTGGTGTGAATGTAGATTTTACCGACATATATATATATATATATATATATATATATATATATATATATATATATATATATATATATATATATATATATATATCTGTGTGTTTTCTTTAGACGTGCTTGCAAGTTTTGTTTATTTATCGTTTGTCGTACAGATAAAAGTACATTATTTAGAAATAAAATATTTTATAAGTTACCGCGCTATTAAACAAACATTTCTCTTTCATATGTAATGCGTGCTTGTAGGTAAAACTGATGCCACTTGGCTAAAAACTAAGAATGACAAAATATTATACCAATATGTTTTAATCTATAAATAAATATGAGTGTCGTTCTGCCGACATCCATGTGGGTGGAAGTGGGAGGGAGATGGCGCGTGCCCCTGCGAAAGAAAGTTTGTTATTAAATTTAAAAAATTATAAGAAATTTGTTTATAAAGTTAGAGCGTACGGAGCGGTTGCGACTAAACCCCAATACACTAACGCTACCTGGGTGATGTAAACATAACGATTTTTCAATTTAAAAAAAAATTAAGGGAAATTTTTAGGGAAAACAGGGAAAACGGGGTTAAAGACTTTTTAATAAAGAAATTTTTTTACAATTTTTTAAAATAAAAATTTAATTAGGGAAAAAAGGAAAATTTCGAGTGGAAAAAGGGGAAAATGACCGCCGGGGTTAAAAACTATTTTAATTAAGAAAATTTTTACATAAATTTTATAGTAATATATTTTTTTACCATTTTTTATAATTTTTTTGTGCGATTTTTTAATTAAAATTCTTAATAATACATTTTTCATAAATGTTTTAACGAATTTCCTAATCTTTTATCGATTTTTTGATTAAATTTTTCGTTTATATATTTTTAGAATCTTGGTTTTGGGGTCAGAGGTCACCGGGGTTAAGGTCACGGGTCAAAGGTCAAGGTCAATGACATTCAATATGGCGGATGGTGACGTAACAAGACGGCGGCTTCCCCGAATCCGATCCCCGATCCTCTTGTGCCCAAATATACATTTTCCTACTACTTACTGTCATCGGAACTGGCCCTTGGGGCCGGGGTGGGAGCCAGACGGGTGGATTGAGTTACCAGCCTGTCGTGGGTGTAAGGTTTGCCTGGTGGGGCAACACGCAACCCATGTGGAGCGGTTGTTCCTTCTTGTCCATCCCTCCGGTGATGACCTGTAGAAGTGTTGCAAACGATTGGATCCCGGGTGTAGCATGGAAGCAGGTCAAGCCCCTTCCCCCCCTTGAAATGGGGTAAGATGCGATTATATAGCCTCTCTTACTCAAGTCCATCTCCACCTCCACGATGGTAAGGGCTGGAAACACAGTGGACAACGCTGTGGCTGACGGAGTGAGGACGATGCGCTGGGCGAGTGACGGCCCCACCCGTGCACGGGTGATCGGTCACGGCGAGAGTACGGGTCGCCTCCAGTGGCAATTTGTATTTCTCGTCTACGGTGATGACCCGCGAGCCGGCTGCACGTCCCAAAACTGAGGCTTGTAGTGGATCTCGAGGTGGCGGAGCATCAATGAAGGGACTGTCTGGCGTCCCGGAGGTGTTGGGCTTCTCTTGGGTGAAAACTCAGTGTGCAGCGCACAGAAATGTGCAGAATAAATCGTGGGTACCCAGGGGATCAGCGGTATGAGCCCCGGCCTAGGCCGTGCTGATCAAGGGTTGGACTCTGGGTGGCAGTGGTTGAATACCCCAGCTTGGGGGAGACGTCCCTGGAGGAAAGTCCTCACTGTATGGTAAGGATACTTTCCTACGAAGGGTGCGCAGGTTTGGTCCGCCAAGAAGAGGACCCATTTACTCAGTGAGTGAGTAGAGGTTGGATAGGCCTCGGCCCCATCAAGGTGGTGCTTGTTGGCAAACCCAGTAAGCGCTGTTGACAGGTGAGGTGGTTGTACTTCCACCCACTGCGATTGGAAGGAGCGTATCTCCTTCTATTGGGTGCATGCAACTGCATTCAATTAGGCGTAATAGAGGGGGCGAAGTGACGACTCGTCCTTTTCTGTTGCTGCCTGGGTAGTTTAAGCCCCCTGTTATATACCTTAGAGGCTCAGGCACAGGGGGACCCGACAACCTGGCGAACAGATATCGCAAAACATGTCATCGGAACTACACATGTATGCGAAATTTCAGCTCTATTGGATAACGGAAAGTGGTTTAAAATCGACTTGCAAGATTTCACCCGAACGTACAACAAACAAACTAACAAGGCAAGTTAAATAAATGCTTGTAAAAATAAGAAAACCGGCACGACTGTGAAAATATATATCACTGAAATTGTTTTTTCGATGTTTCATTCTCGTCTGCTGCAGAGGCAGATCCAGATGTTTACTAAGGGGCCCTTTCCTACTTCATACTTAATCATGCGTATGTGTTTTTTACGTGCATATGTAGTAGATACTCACTTGTACCCGCAAACAAACACATTAACACACACACACACATACATATATACACACACACGGGATGATTCACCTAAGCCTGCGAATAGGACTGCCTTGACAGCTCACAACAGGAATTGTAATATAAAATTAGAGTATAGCATTAATATTTTCGTTGATTGGAGAATATGTTTGAGTGTATGTAAGTAATACTGTGCATTTTTTATAATTGTGTGAAATAAAGTTAAAGTGTATGGAAGACTGTTGTTTTTATTCATTTTATCATCCAATATATATTATATCCTAGCAGTATATGGAAAAAAATAACAACTCTGTTTTTATTATAAATCTTTTACTAATAACTGATGGCGAGTATAGAGCAAATGTTTGAAAGTATTACTGAGTTCTGAACAACTACGATGATATCGAAATGGTGCGAGATTTACTAGAAGAAAAAGCCTTGTATTTTATAGTTCTCAAGGATTTAATTTTAATATCTTTCACAGGAGTGTTTGATAGGAATGTTCTGATAGTATGAGTGTTGGGTAGCATTTGGTTGACTAAACTGTTCATATTTTGTGTTAGTATTGCTTTTGTAATGCATGGTTCGATGGTTAATATATTTTGTCTGTAAGGCATGTTAGTTTAGCTGGTAATGTTTGATGGTAAGACAGTTTCGAATAGATGGTTATACTGTTTTTTTTTTTTTCTGCTGGAACGTTTTGAATTACTGGTTTAGTGATATGGTTTACTGGAATGAGATTTTCATTAAGGTAGGATCTTTGACTGTGGTAAACTGTATGGACATAGGTATTATTTGTATATGTGTGTGTGTTTTGCTATTACACGATGAAATGTTTTACCAGAGAAATTCGGAGGACTACTTCAAATTAATGCTTATATGATTGCTTTGGTGTCCTGGATGGTATGAAGTGAAGTGTTTGGTATAACTGATCTGATTTAATGAAATGGTTTGTAGGCAGTGTTCAGGTATTATGGGATATTACAAGTTAGAATATTTTGTCTGGACGAATATGTATAAATGAAGTTTGGTCTATTTTTAGCAGCGACTATGATATGCCATCAAAATATTACGAGATATTTTAACAATTTTCGATGGGTACATGGAGGTTTGGGCTATATAGTTGTTTAATATGACATGAAATTATGATTGGGCATTGGGGGAAAGCTGGTCGACGTACTTTAATTCATAATATTGTGATATGGGTGAGGTCTCCGTTTCTGTAAATGAAGCACTGACATATCGGGATGTGTAAAAAAATAATATATTATATATACATATGAAATATAAATGAATGCATCAAACAGTTACAATATATCATGGATATTAAAATGAAGTTTATAAGTGAGTAGTGTGTAGGAGTTGAGATGGCTCTAACATAACTATTTCTTAGAGCAAATGCGTTCTATTAAATAGAATAACCTGGTATGGTGGTAAGATGTTTGCGAGGAGAGTTCAATATGTTTGTCTACAGGAGTGATGAAATGGAATACTTATTGCTAATGTTTTTTGGTAAATGGAATAACTTGGATGTGTATAGGCAAGGGCTGGTAGAATGTTCGAACCTACGCCCTTCCGAATATGTGTATAAATATAGTATTCGCCTTCGTGTGATACACGACTAAGGTATATATGTTGTTTATTTCTTGTATGTAAGATGTTTATGAAGAAACCTTTTTTAGAGAATTTTGCATAAATAATTTTTGAAAAAGTAATGCATTATAACCGTTATGGTCTGTTTAATTCCCCATGGCTGGATTTTAGGTATGATATTTTCTTCCCTCGTACGTTACTATGTTCGCGAAAGTATAAATTGTCGGTGTGTTTAGATAAACCAGACATAGCAAACGTGGAAGGTTTAGGTATTTGCTTGCATGTGTGTGTGTGCGCGCGCGCGATGTGTGTGTGTGTGTGTGTGTGTGTGTGTGTGTGTGTGTGGAAAGTATAGCAAGAATATATTTAATTTTTACCCTAGAAATGTTGGTTCACATGAGTCGTTAACAAACCGATCAGTGACATTCATTCGCTCGCCTGTTGAGATGTTTTGTATACGGTTATGTGTGATGGGCGAAATATATGTATGTTTTGTGTAATGCGATAGCTTTGTAGATATGTTCTGTAGCGAATGGTAAATCTGCTATTCGCAAGGGTTGCATGAATACTCTCGTGGGCTGTCATACTGTATTAGGCGAATGTGATCTGGTCGGGTGGTGGGGAACAAATGTCTTGTCGACACGCCCCTCTCATAGTGGCAATGTTGGAATTAGTCTGGCCCATCTCTTCCCTTCGCCTTCATCTCCTTTGCAAGTTGGTCGGCCGTACGCGCGTCTACCGTTCGAGAGATCCAATCTCTCGAGAGATTTATTAGAGATGTGAGTGTGGTCCCTATTGTTTTTTTAACTATTCTATATGATGACCTGGGTATATTCATTGGTTGACTGGTTTGGTAGTGTGTTTTGCTTGTATGGTCTATCAGTACTGCAGTAGCGATATCTGTAATGATTGATTGGAACCACATAGTAGATTGGGTTGACGGTAGGAGGTTGATTTTGACGGAATAGCTTTGTCTCTCAGTGTGACATGCCTGTATGGCTGTTAAACAGGAAGCAAGGGGTATCATGACATGTGTGATGGTTAGTACA
Source organism: Dryococelus australis (assembly GCA_029891345.1). Classification (NCBI taxonomy): domain Eukaryota; kingdom Metazoa; phylum Arthropoda; class Insecta; order Phasmatodea; family Phasmatidae; genus Dryococelus; species Dryococelus australis. The sequence continues at coordinate 292,624,423 of CM057009.1, read as the reverse complement.
GAAGGTCGAAATGTATGGCTTGAATATTATGTTGGCTAGTCTCATAATATGAATTTTATGTAGGCTTATCATTGGTAGAGGTGTTTAGAATGTTTGTATTGTATGACCTCTCTGCATGGTTGTTATGGGTAGCTTGTTTTGGAAATATGTTTTGTTAGTATGTCTGACTAGTATATTTTTGGTTGGTATGGTATCTTGGAATGGCTGAAATGAATGGAGTAACATGATGGTATTGTCTGCCAGTGTGGACTGCCTGTATGGTTTGGTTTTTATTATGGCTGGTACATCTTAATGGTATAACCTATTAGTATGACTTGGTTATACAGTTAGTTTGCTTGTATGGTTGGCATAGTTGTTATGTTGGTTGGTATGACCTGATCCATGTTCGGATGTTTTGGCAGTCTGACAAAAGTGTAGCTTCGATGGTGAGGGGAGAATGGTTTAATTGTGTAATTAGTTTGTAAGAGCAGAATGGTTCGATGGGATGTTAGTTAGTATGAGAGGGGCAGAATGCTTAGCTGGTATGATTAGTTAGTATGATTAGATTATATTATATGGTATCTGGGAATGAGGACTGTATGGATGTCATAGATGATTAAGTTACTAGTATTGATCTTATGATAGCATGGTTGGAGCTTATGATTGCAATATTTGATTTGCTTGGTTGCTGGTATGGCTTGTTTATATCTGTAACTGGTGAAGTTAGATGAGTTGAAATAGTAGTCAATATAACTTACTGTTATGATTGATCAGTAAGTGTGAGGTATGGTGGTTGATATGGCTTTTGATGTTGCATGGCTGAGGCAAGCTAATGTCACGGTGATAGGTATTATATCTTATTTAGTTCTCATTCGAATGGGTTATCGATATGGTTGTTAAGTTGTTGGAGGTATTTTACCTGGTAGGTTTTGTTGGAGCAGCCATTAGTATGGGATGGCTGGCATAATTAACTGGTTTGTTGAGTGATAATGATATATATTAATGCCTGGTTTGCTGGAGAGTTGTTTCCTAGTATGTTTTGGTTGGTGTTGTCAATGAATGGTGTGGGGTGGTATGGAATGAGTATAAATATTATGTGGCATATAGTATGGTTGGTATAGTACACAGTACTCCTGGTCTGCAGGGTTGCTCATATCTGGTATCGTATATCAGAGGTTTGGTGGCCAGCATTTTTTATTGTTATGGATGGTTGATAGAGTGATATATTTTAATTTCTGGTATAATATTTGGGTGTTGTGTGATGCTATGACAAACATGTTGGAGTTACGATTTTTTGGTATATTTTAGTGGGTGTTGGTGGTGGTGTGCCTGAATTCTAGCATGAACTGTGCATGTATTTAGTCTGATGACTATTGGTAGAGCAGATGGTATGGGCGATGGGAAAATTTTGGTAAGGTTTGTCTTTGCTTTGTATGGTCTGTGTGGACGTATGGTTGAGGTATGCTAGAGTTATAGTTAGAGGTATGGTTGGTAGGTATAAGCGGTGTTGGCTGGTAGAACACAAGTATAATTGGTGTTAGGTTATGGGCCGGCCTCAGCTGTATAGTTGATTGAGTTATGATGGATATTGTGCTTGGTGTATTGGGTGATTTGGTTGAATTAAATTTTTCTTTGGCTATAGGAGATGGGGGTGTTGGGTGGTCTGGTATGACTTTGGTTATAAAGGTTGAGATGGTGGTATAGTGACCAGTATATATTTGGTTGGTGTCTGATGGAAATGATGCAATCACAGACATGCTGAAGTTATGTTATTTTGTATATTTTAGTGGGTGGGGGCTGAGGTATGCTTGAATTCTAGTGGACAGTATGAGTGGTGCGTATATTTAGTGTGGTGATGCTTGGTATAATCAGGTAGTTTATTTTATGGGTGGTATGATATTTGGCTGATGTCTGATGGTAATGATGATATGACATACATGTTGGAGTTATGAATTTTGGTATATTTTAGTGGGTGTGAGCTAAGGTATGTTTGAATTCTACTATGAGTGGTGCGTATATTTAGTCTGATGATGGTTGGCAGAGCAGATGGTATGGGTGGTAGGAAAAATTTGGTAAGGTTTGTGTTGGCTGCATGGCTGAGGTATGCTTGAATTCTAGTAGACAGTATGAGTGGTGAGTATATTTTAGTCTGATGATGGTATGGTAGGTAGTAAAATTTTGGTAAAGCTTGTGTTGCCTGAATGGTTGAGGTATGCTTGAGTTATAGTGGGCGGTATGGTTGGTATGTATAAGCGATGTTGGTAGTGGAGGTGGAGGTGGAGATTGGCAGAGCAGATGGAATGGGTCTTAGTTTATGGGCTGGTTTCAACTGTATATTTGCTCGAGTATGATGGATATTGTGCTTGCTGTATTGGGTGGTATGGTTATTCTTTGGTTATATGTGATAATATGTTGGTTTAACTGGTATCAGTCAGTAATAATGGTTTAATATATGGTAAGAATGTTTGTTGCTGGGGTTGGTCTGGACTATAAATTTGCTTGGTATGCTTGTATCATCATGGATGGTATGTTAGGTGATACGTTTTCTAGAATATCTGTCTTGCATTGTTGATGGATATTGAGTGGTGTGTACAGTATGTGTGTGTCGGCGAGTCCTGTAATGCTAAGGTATGCTCGAGTTAAAAGTGTTTGGTATGGGTAACCAGTGTATTTTGACTGGTGGCAGTCGGCATATTGGATTGAATGAGAAGTTGATTGTTCACTGGTATAGGCTCTATGTTTGCTTTGTATGGTCTGTGTGGATGAATGGTTGAGGTATGCTAGAGTTATAGTGCGTAGTATGGTTGGTAGCTGTAAGCGGTGTTGGTTGGTAGAAAAAGTAGAATGGGTGTTAGGTTATGGGCTAGCCTCGGCTGTATAGCTGCTCGAGTTGTGATGGATATTGCGCTTGGTGTATTGGGTGGTGTGGTTGAATTGCATTTTTTCTTTGTTTATAGGAGATGGGATGTTGGGTGCTCTGGTATTGACTTGTTTTATAATGGATGGTTAGTTGGTATAGTGACAAGTATGTATTTGACTGGTGTCGACCAGTAGAGCAGAAAGTATGAGCAGCAAGTAAATTCTTTTTATCATGCCAATGTGAGTAACAAATCTCCCAATTGCAAGTAAAATATTTAAAAATTGATATAAGTTAAATCTTACTAATAAAAAAATCTGAAAAAAATTCTGGGATAGCTAGAAGATATTATTTGTAAGCTATGTATATATACTTAAAATGTTAAACTTAAAGAACTTATTACTGGCCAATGGAAGTCTGGTGTTTGTCGGTAGATCAGAGGGCATGCATGAGTTACAGTTGGTGGATCTTTGAATGCTAAGGTGCCTGCTTGCGAGTATATATAAGTAGCTGAGTTCATTTTATGGAGCTGTTTGACAGTGGCAGTCGTGAAATTTTGTCGTGAAGTAGAAGAATATATGAGCAATGGTTCTGGTTGGACGCTGGCTAGCATAGACTGCCTTGAGCTGCATATAAGCAGATTATACTAATTATGAGAAAAGTGAGCATGCTGTTTAAAATTCACTACATGAATGGTGTGGAAAATATTTACAGATTCTGTTTTTGTGTTTGTATCCTGAAATATGTAAAATATATTACATATAAAAAAGTTTTTAATTTCTCGTATTTGTGTACCCTCCCTACTTCCCTGATATAGAGAATATAATGGTGCTTGTTTTAGTCACATATACATACATTTAATAAAAGCCGATTATGATAGTTATGCCTACAAAAACCTTCGAGGCAGTGAATAATTAAGATTGTGTAGTATTTAGTCTTTTAAACGAGGATACGTGAAATGAAGTAGAGATTTGTTTGCTGTACTCTACATACAATTTAATAACAACAAAAAAATTTAATAAATTATAAAAATTAAATAATAAATACAGATCTTTTATTTCTTATTTTAGCCCTGTATCATAATCAGTCTGTTATAAACTCTTTTCGTTAAAAAAATAAGCCAAATATTACTTTAAGCTAATCATTATTGTCATATAGGTCTTAAACAAATAAATTCCCGGGGTTAGGAATGATGCTTCCATAACTGAATTTCGCGAGCCTGGCTCCTAAGAGTTCACAATAAATAACCTGCGGCTATAAATATTCACTTGCTTACGAGCCCGACTTGCTACATAATTATTTTTAAATAATATATAAAATAATGATATGTGAACTTAAGAACATATGATTCCGACCCCGACTGAAAATAACAAAATGGATTTAATACAGGATACGGTGGTTTCGAAAGAATGTGAGAGACAAGAGAGAGAGAGAGAGAGAGAGAGAGAGATGGAGAGAAAAAGAAATGGAATGAAAGAAACAAGAGAGAAAGGAAAGCGAGAAAGAGATGGAATGAGTGACAAGGGGAAAAAAGATAGTCAAACAGAATGATAGAGCATGAAAAATGAGACAGAATGGTGGTATGACATCACCATCGTATGCGCCTTGAAAAGACGAGTCTGGTGACATGTATCACTGAATACTTACGCCTTTTAATGTTTTAACTATAAAAATATATTTAAAAATTTTTATTATAAAAATATATTTAAAAATTTAAATTATGAAAATATATTTAAATTTAAATAACAGGTTTTAAAATTATTTTGTTTAATCGATTTCTCAGATACCGCATTGTTTGGTCTAGAATAAATAACAAGCCTCACAAATCACCTGAATTGGCTCGTTTTTGCAAAAATGCAGCTCAGTAGATACTCGGTGCTTTTTGAGGGAAAAGCGGGAAATTTTTAGGGAAAAAAGGGGAATTTTTAAGGAATAAAGGATAATTTAAAAGCATTTTTGGGCTAAAATGTGCCATTCTGAGAGAAAAACTAGCGATTTTGAGGTGAAAACGGGAAAAAAAATTAGATCAAGGTCATTCGAGGTCGAGCCTCGCGCCTCTGCCTGAAGCCTTTGTGCCTGCATCGGCATGCGCCTACTGCTCTATTCTTTTATGTTCATATGACGAGTCATTCATTACCGAGAAATCGCCTTTCGTAAAGAATAAAACCAAAACTATTATATCATGACTCTGTATTGGTCATAGTCAACTAATTCACACTAATTATTTACACATGTTCAATCTGTCTGTTGCTAGTCTCCCAAATGTCTGACACTCACGCATCCAGTGCAGTAGTCCTACTTGTCAGTCTGACTTGTCTACCGTACCTATGTCCGCAATTCGCACTCTTTACTCTTGCCACCACTCGGAAGTTCTGCTGGCTCGTCGCTTCTCTGCCTTTGCACCCCTGCCGCTTATGGCCATTGGCGCATGTAAGCAGTATCTTTATATAATATTTGTCATAACTTGTTTCACAGCGGATTTTTCAGATTTTTTGGCTCGACGAGACGTAAATAACAACTTTTAATTACCTACGTACTTACATTGTTACAAATTCACTATGTTCGTTATTCTCGGAGCACTGATTGTGCAGTAGATAAGATGACAAAAAATTTTATTCTTTTCTTCCATCAATGTTCCGAGAATAATGATCGCAGTGAATATCTAACTACGCAAGAAGATGTTAAAAGTGGTTATTTACGTCTTGTCGAGCCAAAAATTTCGAAACCCCCTTTCGAAAACAAGTTTTGGCAAAAATTATATAAAAATACTGGTTTCGTGCACCGATGGCCTTAAGGTGGCACAATCCTAAAAAATCTCAACTCTCAAAACTGTCGGCCCGGAGGCCCATCACAGCTTAGGAGCCTCGCTGGCCCGATCTGGAAGGTCCCTCGCACCCCCCAGTCACGCAGATAACTGCACAACTTCAGTCCTCTGAAGGTAAGGAGCGAGCGAGTCGTGATGGCTTATCGCGGCGGCTGGCCTCTGTGAATCGCCGCCCGCTCCTCAGGTCACCAGCTTAGTCCTCGCGCACTCCTTCAGACGGGCAAGAGAAGCGATGCAGACTAGTAAGCATGTAACCGTAGTAAAACATTTCCTGTGAAATTGTTTTTTTTTTTTTTGCGCGGATACGCAAATTTCAGTGAATAAGTGTTCTGGAAATAGACATTACTTTTTGCAAAGAAAAGATAAAAAAAACATTTCTCTAGTCCCCTATTTTCTATGGCTATATTAAGTATGTTCATGAAGGAGAAAATTTGGGCAAATGATCAGACGTCACATTTTTAGAGCTTGTCTATGCAGAATCCATAAGCGGTAAGAGAACAGTACAACAATGTGGGCTTAGTTTAATCTGTGGGATTTTAATGTGTGCATTAAAGTCCCACTGTTACATCTTTTTTTCTTGGTACAGCATTATGACGGAAGCTGTGCACGTCTTGTGTGTAGGAGCGATGAGGTGCTAGGTGTACGTGTCAATGTCGCCTGTATTGCTCACTCGCTTCTTGATCTTGGACGCGCAGATACATAATCCTCTTAGTAATGCCACATAGTTTTCATGATTTGCGAAACTGCACGCGGAATTAATTTTGTTTTCTTTTATTCACCCACAGCAAAGCAATTCTTGCAATATTGAGAAACCCTTAAAAGTAACTTATATTTGAATAAAACGAAGTGATTAATTGAAAAGTTTTTTATGGTATACGTGATGTGACAAACTTGATTTGGTGGGGGAAATATATCAGCTCGCCATGATAAACACGTGAGACTGGCTTTGCTAACCAGCCAATGTACACAGCCACGTCCGGGCACGCCCACGTGTTTCCTGTCATCCATTTTAAATGGGTTACAGGAAACATTGTTTCCTCCTCGTGGAACATGAAGGACACGCGAAGTAAACGTGTGAACGTGTTTGAAAGCAGTTGCTCAACATATAAGAACTTGTTTCCAAGAAACACAGAGAAACATTTCGGAAACACGGGCAACATTATTAACATCGTGTTGGCCAACAACGTTTCCGTAAAATTTTTTCAAGTGTGTACTAGACTTTACGAAGTCAATGAAATTACAATCGTCTTGCGTTGCATTACATGCCTTTTCATTCTAAATTAATGGCAGACAAGATAAATGTAACCTTACAAATAAATACTTCTTGTTTTTTTTTAAATATGTGTATGAAAAGTTATATCAACGTGAGCCATGCAAATCATTTTGATTAACAATTGTATGTAACCACTTGTTTTGATTGATTTAAAATATGTTGATATTTTTGAAGTTTTTAGGATATTTTTTTCGAAAATTTTTAAATTTCTAGATAATTCCATTAAGTAAACATTCGATATTTTTAGACTGACGATACTTAATCTGCACTACATATTATAAAATAACCACTTTTTGAAAATAATATAGCCAAAAAATACAGTTATTTTCTATTAAATGTTTTGTATGCGTATATTTAGATCACGCAAACCACTGTTAGTAATGTCAAGAAAATTCATGCATACCTATTTTTGATGAAATTCTCTAATTAATTTTTTATGATTACAAAAGGGGGTACTGGAAGTTGTGTGCATATACACACACAGCGCACATGAATGCTACCGTTTTCAAAAAATCGTCGCCCCCCCCCCTTTTTTCACAAAAAAATAAGAGCACTATTAAAGAGGGAAAGACAAAAGAAATCAGATGTTTATAGACGGAGAGAGGTCGAACAATATGCATAGAGTTTAAAAACACCAACAGAGCAAATCAATACTCTAATTATGCCTATAGATCTAAAGTATATTGATAAAAATATTGGTCATCTGTGTCACATGGAGGGTGTAAGCCAGAAGATTAAATGAATGAAGTTTTTAGTGGTATGGAGGTTGCTGCAAAAAATGTTTAGTGACTTAAAAGGGAAACAACTTTATATTGAGAAGGACAAATAAATACAATACACTAATGTGAAAAAAAAAAAAAAAAAAAAAAAAAGGAAAAATAAGCAAGTCAAATAATATCCGAAGGGACTAAGGTCGAAAATTATAGTTCGTAGTTATTTGAGAAAACCAAATACAAGTTACTTCTAGTTCTGCACTGGCAATAATATTAATTTTCTACAAACATTATATATCAGCTAAAGTGCTTGATGGCTCAGATATGGCAATTGCATCAGTAGTTCGAGTAGTTTGAAAGTAAAAACATCGCCCTTTCTTCATCTGTGCATTTGCGGTTCTAAGCTCCTCTTCTTTGGTCCGAATTATCGGCCCCTCTCAATATACGGTCCGTTTATTTCCCTCGTGTACTATCTTTATGGAAACCACTATCAGATATATGTCGGACATGTATTCGATTACTCCTTGAAATAAAAGGGAACTCCAAGCATTGTGCAAAATCTAAGCCAAATATGGAACTCCACCACAGGAAAACCGAAAAAGAACCCCTTCGGCAATAAAATGTGATGTTCTTTTTTCAGCACTACCAGACAGTGATACATGCACTGTATCCATATATATTCAGCAAGTTACATTTCTTCCTTTCATCACTCACAAATATATTTTCTAATGAGGCAACGGTCTTGTACAACTTTGGCGTCCATGTGCATGACAGATGATGAAATTATGTGTATGCAGAATAAGACTGAACGAGGAATGGGATATAGGCGGATGGGGGAAAATGGAAATGTATCATGCTTGTTTGCAGTTCTAAGCAGGATGCTTATCATACCACTAAAAAAAACCTCTGTGTTTGGAGTGGCAACTGCTGCGCACAAAATAAAAATAAAATACTTTTGTACACGTATATGTTTCATGTTCACTGTGGGGTTTCTGAATGTATTGAGCATAAATATTCAGTTTCTGGACAATAGCTTTCTTGCGCGTAATAGGGATTTCGCACTAACTGGAAAAGAGGAAGAAGATGAAGTGTTTTGTTTCAAATGACATAAGAAATGTAATAGGACCCTCAAGGCAAATAAAACTGTTCCAGTTTGTAGATATAAATGAGATCCACTTTCTTAATTTTCAAACCGTAGCAGAAAGTATAATAACAATGAAACCAAGCAAAGTTCATCCTGGATTCGCATCACCGTTCCTGGACTGGTAGAATTACAAAGAACCTACAAATATATGTAACGCTGGGAAACCTTTAACGTCCTCATGAAAAGAAGATTTGATCATGACTTTAACAACATTCAAATGCATGAAGTTCATACTCGAAACGGCATATCCACAGAGAAAATGAAGAATCTACTGAAAGTGATCCAATACCTACCTGAGAAAAACACAGATAGTTTTAAGGGGAATGTGGTTAAATGTTTTATTGGTTCTGATTTTCATATTGTTTTTGTTTACTTACCTGATTGTAACTAATATAATGTTTAACAGACGCATTTATTAAACTCAAGTTAATACCAAGTTCATTATTACTAACAGCACTTTCTTGTCGCTACTGACCTAATATTAAATAGAATTGGATCGAGCAAAGACATTCTCAACTTTGGTGATCAGTTTCATACATACACTTCAAAACTCTTTACTTTATTTACTTTAAGGTTTAATTAATTTTATGTAACTTTCTTATTACATAATAATTATTACTATTATATTATCATATTTTTGTTGAGGTTTGATAGTGATCTCGTGAAAATAAATTACATTCAGGTGCAGGATAAGAAATAATCGTTGAACGAATGTTATATTTAATTAACGTCGAGGCTTCTATTATGCAGTGGCCGCGGTGGTGTGGTGGTCAGACTACTCGCCTCCCACCTAGGCGAACCGGGCTCGATTCCCGGTGGGAGTCGTGCCAGACGATGCCGCTGTTCGGCGGGTTTTCTTGGGGATCTCCCGCTTCTCCCACCCCCGCATACCGGCGATGCCTCATGCTCATCCCCTCCGGCTTTCAATACCTAGATTTTTAGAGTCGCTTAAATATCTCCACATCTATTTTTGCATGACAGATCAAACCCTCTCCTGGCTCCCCTTGCCGGAATAGATGACAAATATCATACAATAATAAGACTTTAGTAATTTAGCTATACACTTACAGATATAAGCTTCAAGTTTTCAAGTAGGCTGCCTGTTTGAATCATAAGACGAGATTTTTCAGTGCAGTTAGCAAGTTTAAATCAACTGTTGATGGAAGAAAGGAATTATAGAAATTGCAGTGACAGGCAGTCATAAAGAAAACTAGGTGCACCACAAATATTTTTCTTCCAATTATATTTTGCACATAAACATTTGTATTGCATAGCCTCCTACGCCACGATAATGCCTTGACTTTTACTACTTCAGAAAGAACTGTGCATCGTTTTACCTGCTATAAGACATTTATTTTCCCACACAAAATCGGGACATTTTCGAGATGGTTTCCAAATAGCTATAAAATGCACGAAATTTTTTGCTAAATAACGGTAGTGACTGTAATTATTCCCATTAAATAATTAGATGATATCAACCAATCTTACATTTATTTAAAATCCTCATTTAGTGACACATTTTCAAAAACACTCAGAGTTGCAATAAAAACCTACAGTTTAACATCTGCAGTAAATAAGTGGATTACCTCCAACTTCACATGGAATAACTTTACACCACGAGTCGTAACGAGCCTATGGCTAAAAGTTATCAAATTCTGTATACAAAATATTTCTAAATTCAAAGCTGAAGTACTGTGTAATGATTCTTTACAAGAAATAACATAAAACAAACATAACACGTCTCATAACGAACAGGGATTATTAACGCCGAGATTACGATTTAACGTTTCAGTAACACTTTACAAATAACATGTCCACGTAAGCCGACTGCACCTTGACTGGCGTGTTTCAATGATGCCTACTACGATAGTTTTGTGTGTACGTTCACGTAAAGAAAAGCTTGTCGATATTAAGATTCAGCGTGATACGTGACTCTGCACCACGTCATCTCGAAGGCCAATCACAATAAGGACTATGTTATGTTATCTTTGTTTTCCATGATTTTTTTTTTTTTTTTTTTTTTTCGAAATGTCGTCTGCTCACGTTTTTATTCTACCGCTGCACTTTAAATTCGAATGAGTGGAAAACCTCTGATTAGTAGTGAAATTCAACTACTCAATTTAATGAAAATTACTCCACTTAGAATCAGTGGAAAACCACTGGTTGTTTCAGTGAAACAAATTCAATGACTGAATAAGTGACAGCCACCTGCGTGCGGCAAATTAAATATTGTTTTCATTGAAATATGCATATTTACGTTAGCCACTGTTTACATTGTGCAATTTAAAGTAATTTAAAAAAAAAGTGACAAATATTCGCGGTCTTTAGGGTTTGAACCCGCAAAATTCAGCTTCCCGACCGTTACCTGACCTATCGCGTTATCAAATCAACAATAACTATGCGGGCGAAAATATATGTGGTGCGCCCATATTTGTTTATCGAATTATGTAGCTTTAAATAATTTGTCCTTTCTTTTGTTTTTAGTTAAATTTGCCACATTAGGATTGTTAAACAACTAGTGCGTTGAATGCGCTAACTTCGCCACATTTAGTGCATTATAAACCTTCGATCCTACCGATATGACGATTAAGTGAAAACGAAATAAAAGGCTGAAAGTTCATGTTGCCTCGTAAAATGGTGTTATAAAAGATGAAACTTACATTTAAAAAATATGTTATGCGTTTTATTTGTTTATGCGTTATTTGATTTGATACAGTTAAACTGATCCATCAGCCAAAAAACAGATCACTGGAAAACAGCAAATGAAACGGTTGATGAATCAGTGAAAAATGCAATTGATCAACAAGCGAAGAAACACTGGTATTTTCCACTAATTCACCTGTTAAACTGACTGAAGTGATTTGTGAAAAAGTCAGAAGCGGTCAATTGATTTAAACGGTGAAATTATCTGATTCGGATTTAGAGTGTATGTATTTTTATCTCGGAAATGAGGAGAGAGTAATAGAAGTTAGGATAGGTGTATGTTCTTTAATTCGTAAAAATTAACACGCTTTGTGTTGCCACAGTTCTTTGAGTATGTTTCTCAGAAGCATAAAAATGTTTGCGTGAAATGCAGAATGTTTACCACAAAGTAAGCAATTTTTTACTACTTCATAGAAAACATTTTTATTTTCTCGAGCAGAAAATATTATCACATACGATTTATTCCCGTTAACATGAAAAACATGCCTTTGTCTTCCAGGGGAATTTCGTCTGGGAAGTTATGGCGCTCTCGTAGTTATTTTCCAAATTTGTGTAGATCACGAACGCCATATTTTCGTAACCTGTTCTTACCACGTCAATGTTAAAACAAAATTGCGGCTATTTAACTTGAATTCTCAGAGTCTTCGACCTGAATAACAGCAACACTTATTCCTGACTTTTTCTATCCACACGAAGTTCACGTGCTTGCGTGAAGCATCATAATAAACCACCCAAGATCACGTGAAAGTGTACCTAGCCAGATAATTATTACGTGTAACGTAAAGACACAGTAATTCCGGCCTAAGGGAGGTTCAACTACATAGATAAAAATAATTTGAAATGATTGTGATGAAACAACAAAATCCAGAGTAGGGCAGAAATTTAATGAACTTAAATGTGGCTTGTGAAAATTTGGAAGGTGATATAACATGAAAGGGTATTTTGAAGATAAAACGCTCCACATAGAGTTGATTTGCTGTTTTATCAAGAACTTTACCCTGAGAAAAATATGCTCAAGCAAACATTTATACTAATTCAAAGGTGATAGTTCATATCCGTTATATGAAAATTTGATACTTTTGATTTTCAAAATAGAGATGGGTGAAATTACTCCCCAAATTTATAGGGATTTTACATTTTATTTCTAGAAAACATCATTAAGGAATTTGTTTATTTTATTCATCTCAAGCAGTTTCTAATTTTTGAAATAATCATTTGAATATAGATTTTCGGGGGGATATACTGTATCTTATTTAGTAATCACTCTAGATTGTAAGTCGTATAACGAATTTTATTTCATTTTGCATAGAGAGTCAATCACTTCTTAGCGTTCTCACACGAAGTTCAGAACACACCCGTACACCTGGAAGGAAAATCCGCCTCCAAATTTTCTGATTAATTTACCTCGGCACTTATGGATTTGGCTGGCATTCAGGCTAAGAAAGCAAAATGAATTAAACGTACATCGCACAATGGGGCTATTTGATGACGCATTTTCTAGCGATAAAAGGCACTACACAACAATTGGTAGTTTCTTTCATTATTTAAGGGACAATGCATATTTTTCTCTGCATTGTCACAGCTTTATTCTCCTAAAAGATTCTTTATCGGAATAGAAGATATACCGAGGACGATGTAAGTAACACAAAACATCTAAGAGTGCCTTACATTAACCAGCAGAATGGAACGGTGAAAATGTGCGTTGAGACTGGAAGCAGAGGCTGCAAATTATATTTTATAATTATTTTGAAGCTGTTACTATTCCATACTTCAATAAGGACAATTATTCTTTACATTCAAAAAGGAATAACGTAGCCGAAGAAATTCCTATGCTAGTCAAGAATCCGAATTAATTGTGTAAAATAAAGGTGAGTATAAAAATAATCTATCAAGACGTTCCGTTCCGTAAGAGAAAAAAGATGCTGTAACGGAACTGATCGGATACGAAACCCATTGTTTATCAGGCAGGTTTACGAGGAAATAGTATAATCCACGAATAATCAGTGACAATAAAGTAATTCGGCTGAAGACCAAGTGGCAGTTTGTAACGTAATGCCTAATAACATTTTTGGATTCGTAATGGACTTCCAACTGTTATTTCAAATTTGTTAATTTATTTTACTGGCTATTATATCCTTTGAATTTATTAATTTAAATTTATTACAAGAATATACATTGATTTTCATCTTACGGTTCTATTACCTTACAGCTACAAGGGATTTGAAGCAGAACTATGTTTCGCTGAATTTCAAAATATTCACCAAGCTTGTTAATTCGTATTGTGTTTTTTTTTTTTTTTTTTTTATTAAGAAAACTTACTATTTCCTCGTGTTGCTTCATAACTGATTTCCCACATATTTATTCCAAAAAAAACTAAGAGATAAATTATTTTTAAAAATCTAAATACTTAATATTTAATTGTTTAATAATCACTAGCAATAATATGATTGATAATGTAGTCGTAGAAAATGAAACAAAACGAAGTCAATGACACGAATTATTTGGTTTAATTTTTTGCAGTTTCCGTTACTTTTTTTAAATAGCGTGCTTTTAAAACTCACTGCCTCATTTGTAAGTGACAAATGATACAGCGTAGATTTGTTCTGGAGACATTTCCCTTGGGGAATAAATAGGTTTTACAAATCAAGTATTTGTAAAATTGATCATTATAATTTCTTCAACCCTGTTATTCTCCAGTTATATTGAGATGCTTGGTGGTGCAATTAGTTATTTAAATTGCATAAGGTAAGATGTACATAAAACTCTTGTGTTTGTTAGCAAACTTTAATGTCAATATTAGGTGACCAAGAAATATTTAGTATATTATAATAATTTATAATAAATAAATTATTAATATTTATTGTCTATTACTGCCCTCTTTCCATGTTCAATTTAATTTGTTTTTTCTTCGAAAATGCCACCAGTAGCTTACATGGAGGAAACAAATATCTGCCGGTCTAAAGCAACAGAATAATTGTATATTTGTAAATAAGTTGATGTCAACTCTTACTATCTATATTTTTGGCTGGCCGCAATGTAGCAAACAGAAAAATAGTATATTTCTCAACCAACAGAACATACAGTGAACTCCACTTGGCCCGTTTGCTAACACCCTAACATCCAGCAAGCTATTTCGTTAAAACAACTGCCTGCATTCGGTTTTTACTGCTCAGATAATTGTTCGGTTAATTGAAACCAACTTAATTCTCTCATTTTAGTTACACAAGTCTATATTGCAAACAAAAGCTCAGCAATGCATTTTTTTGGAAGTATGAGACAGCATTGCTGAGTACTTTTAAGAAATTCGTGTCCGAAACAAGAGATTCTTTATATGTGGACTCTGATGATGGGCTAAATTAAAGTAATCTCGGGAGTGGGAACAAATTCGAGAGATATTTATTCGTATTATGTAATTTATAATATGTGCCATGCTACGACACGCTCTCTCTCTCTCTCTCTCTCTCTCTCTCTCTCTCTCTCTCTCTCTCTCTTAACTTATTTATTTTCTTATTTTAATTGCTTTTCTAGCAATTTAAGTTTTGTTTTCTGCAAAGCCGGTTTTTTGTATGATCTTTTCTTGTTATCGTTCGGGACACCACCTTTATTTTAAAAGTTTTTTTTTTTAAATTTAACTGTGGAAAAGTAAACGTGTATCAAAGTATTGTCACTTATAACTGCCATCAATGGCAGTAAAAATGTTTTATTAATTTTTCTCTTGTTTGCCAAGCAGTAAACGAGTATCCTTTAATGGTGCCCTATATTATGTATTTCTGTATCTGCCGCTTCTCACTTTAGAGCGTAGCACCTGGAACATATAACGACTGTATTCTTTATGACAAGTTGTTTTGAATTACTTTTTTTACCGTTAAGTCTGCACATGGTATATTATAAACTTTATATTTAAATTTTTTTGTATTTTACATTCCGCCTTGTATTAATTCTGTTTAAAATGGTAACAGTTTGAAAGTCATAGCTTTGAAACTTTCCATGGAATTTTAACTCTGCGATATGGCCGTTCGATATTAATCGACTGGTCATGTTATGAATGTGGAACATCGTCTAGTCACTTTCGTCCATGCAGGAATGCGCTGATTCCGTCTTATTCGTTTAACATCCACGCAATGCAAGCCTGCGTTGATTTTGAAAGAAGACTTTTCACCTTTAAGATGGCACATCTTCCACTGCTTCGGTGAGTGATTTATACCTATTCTTTGTTCGGACGCTTTGGTAAGTGTTCGTTTGGTAAACGGTTCTCATTTATTATTGCTTCCCCTTCTAATTCTGTTCAGTGCGGTCCTTTGCTACTCCGCCTAGCCATTTTGATGTGACCTCGGGCAGTTCCTGCTTTGAGCCATGGGACCGCGATTCATGCTCTGAATTAAGCAACGAGTGGCGCGTGACCGCCTGGCTTCTCCTTGGTCAGATTTTTAGTATTTTTTAAATGCGAAATTTAAAACTTTGGCTGCGGCATGACTGCGGGCGAATGGGATTACAAAACTAGCTTCGCCAAGATGAAAAAAAAAAAAACATAGCTGGAGCTTGCCCATCGCCATACTTCAAATATAGAATTTCTTATAACAGAACTGAATTAAATTTTAACACATCTGTAATGCCTGTTTGCGGGCACATGATGGTGTCTTCACAGAAAGGTGTTTTCAGTGTAATAGTCGCTATACGGATGTAACGAATTTGTAATATCGATTCTTAATTTTTGGTATAAAAATTGTTATTATGATTTTAACTACGTACTCATTGGAACAGGGTGCACCCTAAGTATTTTATTTTTTTACTGATATTTGTAAGTGACAAAAGTTTAATGGTTAAAGGCTAGATGGAAATAAATTAAAAAGAGGAAATAAAAAATAATAATAAAAGTAAGTTGTAACCTAAGAATTTGAAGACAACAAATTTAAGCATGTAAACACAAGAGATGTTTTAGTGAAATACTTACCTTATATTTATTTTGTTTGATAACTAAAGAAAAAATATAATATATTATATATATAAACATATATTTGTTCCCCCTTTTTTGGGATTGTTGTCTTCATTGTATGCAGAAAAAAGGGAAATAAAAACCCAAAAAAGAATTTAGTGTTTTACGAAAACATTAATTTTACCTCTAAGTTTTCGCAGTGTATTCATAACCTTGCATGGGATGTTTTCACATTACTAATTTATATAAGTGCTCTGATTTTTTTTGTGAGCGTTTTTTTTTTTTTGGAAGCGGTTAAAGCCTGCTCTAGTGTGCCTGATGGGGAACAAGGTAAGAAAAGGTAAAGTTTGATATTTAATGATTTTTGGACTGGGTATTCTGTTATCTAATGTTCTTGTTGCGCTAAGAGATCACATGTGTAATGGAGAATTTCCCTTTCACGTACTCCCCTGGGGCATCCTTGATGCTTATGTCGAGGGCCTTCGGCTCGGGTTTTTCTCTTTTTGGAGGTTACCTAGCTGTTTGTTCTGGACCCCTAATTTGGAGCACCGAGGGGTGGCTCAAAGATAAAGGTTTGATTATTTGTAAAATAAATTAGTTTCTTATTTATACTTTTTAAAATAAAATTTGTAGTATTTATCTATTGAACGATTTTGACAATATCACGAAGTTACTTGGACGACTTAAATAGATACAGTAGGTAATGGAAATTCATGAACAGGATTCGTGATTCGGAGCCGGAGCCACGGCCGCCATCTTGGAATTTTCTCTCTAAATTGCTAGTTTTACCAAAAAATCGGTCTCTTGAACTCAAAATATCCCTTTCTTTCCTTAAAAATTTCCCTTTTCCCCAAAAATCTCCCCTTTCCCAAAAAAATACCCCGTTTCCCCCAAAAAAAGCACCGAGTCTCCCGCTTGCAAAAACGAGCTGCAGAAAGGCGATTTTCAAGCAATTCTAAAGATTTGGAGGCTCGCTTCTCGAGGTGGCCATATTGGTTTTACAGGCATAGTTTATGTCAAATCGATACACGGTGTCCAATGTAGGGAGCCAACGGTGGCCATCTTTGAATTTCCCTTTTTTTCTAAAAAAATTTCCATTTTTCCCAGCTGAAAAAATGAACCCCCTGAAAATTTATAAAAAAAGTTATAAAAAATTCGAAAAAAAATTATTGAAGATCCGAAAAAATATATAATTAAAAATTGTTAGTAAAAACTTATTAAAAAACTTACATATCCGTAGGTCACACCAGCACCAATGTTTAACGTTGGTTAATTAGTCGGCAGGCCCCCACCCCCTTGCATAAACTCATTATATCGCATGCAGGCATTGACACATCACATGCATGAGGAGGCAGCAGGCTGACACTGTCAAAGTAAAAATATCTGTACTTGCATGGCAAAAGCAGTGTTGGCAGGCCTGCACCTGCACGGTGTCAGGCAACTGCATGTGTTCGCACTTCCATGTCCTTTTAACGATCTACATGGTTTCAGATAGCCTAAGTCAGCACATAGCAATCTTAGTATTTTCACAGGCTTGCACAGGGCCGGCTTTCAAAGTTTGGCGCCCCTAGGCACATTTTTGTGACCCCCCCCCCCCCAAAGAAAAAAATCATAATTTTTGAGTTTACAATCCCGTCTTCGGCCACGAATGTCAATAGCTTAACTGTTTCTTTTCTTAGAATGTCACTTGCTTTCAATGAATTTGTACACTTTCTTGGCAACATATTATTAATACACAATAACAAATACACATTATTTTAAACACTTGTCTAGAATAACACGACTGGCACACTGTTGCACATCAGCACACGCACTATAGAAGAACTGCGTAAATAGTGAGCGAGCCGCGGGCGCGCCACAGACAAACAATACACAATGGCTGCCAACCCACCGTAATGGATATCCCTCAATCGCAGAACTTATCGATCCCTCTTATTAAATTAATAGCCTTAAAATCAGACGTACGTATGTAACTCTTACATGTTAGTGTTCAGATTTAACTGTAAAATAATGTTATAATATAATACTTAAGTAATGTTTGATTAAAATTTTCGTTGGCAGTATTAAAACAAAAACTTTTTTTTTTTCAGAATTAAATTTGTACGGCAGTACTATCATGTACAATTGGTTTCTCGATTGTGCCGCCCCCCAAAAGCTGCCGCCCCTAGGCCCGTGCCTAGTGGTCCTAGGTATAAAGCCGCCCCTGGGTTTGCACCTGCATGGTGTCAGGTAACTGGAGTCTGCACTCGTGACGAGACTTAGGATAATTTTTAACCTTGTATTGGACTTAGAGAAATTCCCACTTCGTACAGGAGTTGTAAAAATTTTCTCTTGTGTTGGGACTTAGAATATTTCATGTGTGTAAGGACATTGTTACACTGAACTTAGATAAACGTTTTACCCTATGTTGAACGTGGAATATTTCCTACTCGTACGTAAGGCAGGCTCGTGAAATTCAGTTTGCAAGTATCATTTATAGCTCTAGGAATGTATATCAGTTTCTGGTAGCCATATTACATTATAAAAGCATAGGGCATGTTAAATAAAAAATCTGTATTTATTATTCGATTTTAAAATTTATTTTAAAAGGCCATGGCATATTCCTTCCCAATCCTTCCCTAAGCCCTCTTCCCTGTGAAACTTGCATTGTGTCTAATTACCTCGCTGTCGACGAGACGTTAAGCCCAACTACCTACCTACCTTATATAGGAGTAGAAAATATTCCACGTTCAACAAAGAGTTTAAAATTTTTCTAAGTTCATTGTGAGTAACAAAGTCCCTACACACATGAAATATTCTACGTCCCAACACAAGAGAAAATGTTTACAACTTCTGTACGAAGTGGAAATTTCTCTACGTCCAATACAAGGTTAAAAATTATTCTAAGTCTCAACACGAGTGCAGATTCCAGTTACCTGATCCCATGCAGGTGCGCCTGTGAAAATACTAACATTGCTATGTGCTGATTTACGCTATCTGACACCATACAGTGGTTTCAATATACGAGGTTATCGATGTTAACTAGTATCCGCCATTTCATAATGCAACGAGACACTACAGATTTAAACTGTTATTTTTAGTGACAGATCAGTGATAATTTTACTGACTCGGTAGTGCGGTGATTCAATAAGAAAGGTAAATTTACAAGAACAAAAGTTTTGTAGTCTGCAAGTTAACAGATCAAATAATGAGGAAACGACAAACATCGTTATTACTAGTCAATCTGACTCTTCGGAATAACAGTTTCATTCTGTAAAATCTCGTTGCGTTGTAAAATGGCAGATAGATAGAAAACACTGACAACACCGTTAAAACCACTATATTTCTCTTTTAAAGCACACAATCTGAACTAAACTTAACTTAGAATGACTTTCCAGCCTTACAAAGACATGTACCTACGTACGTATAATGTGTGTTTATTTCTACAACATGAAGTACTTTCACATTGCGAAACTTACAGCCGTTCGCCATTGTAAGCTTATGTTACTACGCAAATGCGAGGCTGTTTATCTTAGTAGCAAAGTAGCAGAGTTGGTAGAACGTCAGCCAAAAGAAACAAGAGAATGTGTTGCGTTTTGGGGTGGCAATTCGATACCAACCACTTACAAAATTTCTTTGTACATGTAATAATTTTATTTTGCGACAAAATAATGGTACTTAATTTCAAACCGTAATGCGCGGTTTTTAATCCTTGTGTTTTTTTATTAATCGACTATAAATAACTGATTTTCTACTGTTTGTATTAGTGGGTTCCATTTAATTGAAGAGATTCGTAGTTTTCTACTGATTCCGGATGGAGCAGTTTCAACTGACAATCAGTAAAAAATAACTGATTCCGATTTAGAGTGTGAAAACGTCTTAGAAGCATGCACGCATGCAGTTACCTGACACCGTGCAGGTTCAGTCCTGCCAACACTGCTTTTGCCATGCAAGAACAGATATTTTTTCTTTGGCAGGGACAGCCTGCTGCCTGTCCATGCATGTGATGTCTCAATGTCTGCATGCGATAAAATGAGTATACGCGAGGGGGTGGAGGCCTGCCGACTAATTAACTAATGTGAAACATTTGTGCTCGGGTAACCTATGGAAATGTAAGTTTTATTAAATACATATTTAACAATCTTTCATAATACATTTTCAGGTCTTTAGAATTTTTTTATAATTTTTTTATAAATTTTCAGGTGGTTCGTTTTTGCAGCTCGGAGGAACGGGAATTTTTTTAGGGGAAAAAAGGGAAAATTCTAAGATGGCCGCCATTGGTTCCCGGCTTCCGACACTGGACCCTGTATATCGATTTAGCGTAACCTATGTCTGTAAAACCAATATGGCTGCCACTGCTCTGTCCTCAAGAAGCGAGCCTCGAAATCTTTAAAACTGCTCGAAAATTCCTTTCTGCAGCTCGTGTTTGCAAACGGGAGGCTCAGTGCTTTTTTGAGGGGAAATAGGGAATTTTTAGGGAAAAAGGGAAATTTTGAGTGAAAAAGACATATATTTGGGTAAATGTAGCGATTTTGAGAGAAAATTCCAAGATGGCGGTCGTTGCTTTGGCTCCGAATCATGAATCCTGTTCATGAATTCCTATTACCTATCTACTGACATTTAACTTGTACAGAGGGTAGGTTTTAGGAAATATCAGTTTGGAAATGTGGTGGAAGGAAAAGGTTGAAAGAATTTTATCATCAGTGTCAACAAAAATTAAGTTACCACCAACAAACCATAGCATATTTGGAAATCAATAATTTATATTTGTGAGAAATAAAGATGCAAATAGAGTTATTAAAATTGATTTGCCTATTTCTTGAATTTGGAATGAAGGTAGATATATTCAACAAACAATCTGATGAAAAAATGTTTTACAATAATATACACAGATTCTGTTAAAGGGCTTGTTTGTTCCTGTGAGTGATGAGTGGAGATTAAGGTTGACTCACACTTGTAACAAATTCGTTTTTGTAACACAAGATATGCTGTAGGATATTTCTGCAGTAAATCCACATTCGTGTAGCAGACTAACAAAGAGAAATTATCACGCCCAATTGTATGGTGGCTTTAAGTACAACTCCAGGGATTATTGTTCAAATTAATTGGAAAGTACCTTAGTTTTTTTTAAATCTTGAATATCTCAATGTTATCGCATAGGCATGTAGCATATGGTTGATAATTTATTCACTCGCCGAATAAGGCCCGAACTTTAAATAATGAGTTTATTCAAAAATTAGTCTATGATTCAAATCACAAAACATTTCTCAAGCAATAATCATGCGAAAAAAGAAGCGAACTTTTGTAACATTAATTTATTCTCCAGAGCATATTTCGTAATTATTATTGATTATCTAACAACGAACCGAATGAATCCACACCAGCTTCGTGACTGTTTAAAACTTACAGTTGACTCAGGAATTTGCTAACAGGATTAATTGCATTTTTTAAACAAATTGTGTTAACATCAAATTCTGACCCCTCAAATCCTGTTGCTGGATTTCAGTAAGTAAATGAACCATTTCGCATGTAGATGAAACTTTAAGTTGGCGTTATCATTTTGGCTGGAACTTGCGAGAAGTGACAAGTTCAAGACTTGTTACACTTTTAAAACAATTATAAAAAAGAACATGTTATTCATTCTAAAACAAGTCGTTTTCGATATAACTAATGAGCCTACTTTACTCTACATTGATGCATATTATTTTCATGAAATTTTTAAAAATTTTGATGGTAGGAGTGTTGTGCCGTCTCGTTGATAGCGATGCCACTATAGATGCAACCAGAAACAAACGCAATTCTAGTGAGGCAATTACAAATACACACGGGCCTTACCTGGGACTCGAACACAGAACTCCTCGTACTGTAAGCTGGCTTACAACCAACTACATTATAGACTGTTCAGAATTATGTGAGCACTTTTTAAGGCCCTCCCAACAGGAACTAACCATTAATAGATATATCTTATTGCAGCCTTAGGTGTTACATTTTGAGAGTGGTGAAATGTAAACACTGTGTTTATTTGTCAGATTGAAAGTTTTATATTAAAAAGCAGCAGAAAGACAGAAATCGGGTGAAAGGAAAAATTAAGAAGGGCCTTAAAACGTGCTCACGTTACCGTGAACAGCCTATACAAAGATAGCATGCGAAGCATCAACTTCGGTAATAATCAGTGTAAGGTTTTGGTAGACTGGGTTTGATAACTTCAAATATCTACAGGCAAATCGTTTTGAAAACAAGTGTGTGAATCACTTAAATCGTGTAAGTTTACATTACCAACAGGAGCACTACTTGTGTGCAGAATTGGGTGAAAATAGGCAGACTGGCTGAGGCATCGCGCAAAAGCTTACATTTTTCATTTGGCGCTATCGTACAAAGATGTCTAAAAAAGATCCTGTATATGCATATCTGGTGCATCTAATAGATAATGACGATATCATAAGTTTCGTTGAAATTTGTCAAATTATTTAATTGATATGATTAAATTATCTAAATAATTTGTATTGTACCATTTGAATACAATTCTGACCTACTTTAATTATGTAAGATTACGTGGTCCACTGTAACACTATAGTTCATTACCGACTGGAACAGACTTATGAAAATCTACCTTTGAAAAAACACCTTAGCTATGCATGCAGCTAATGACTAGGGTGTTTTTGCGAAGGTTGATTTTCATAAGTCTGTTCCAGTCGTGAATGGACTATACTTCTGTGCAAAATTTGGTGATAATTAGATGATTGGTTCCCGACATATGGCATAAAATTGGTATATTATCACCTAGTACTATCTTACAAAATGTTGGCAAAGATGGAATCGAAAAGCGTATTTGATGCGTCTAATGGCTACTATTAGCATCCTAAGTTTAATTGAAAGCTGTTAAATTGTTGAATAGATATGACAAACTCATCTGTATGACTGCAATACTGTAAATAAAGCCAGACACACTTATAAGTCCTACTGTAGCACTACTTATGTGCAAAGTTCGGTGGGGAATTGGTTGGTTGGTTCCGGGTATATGATATTAAGGCTCCAGTTTCCCACGTGGTGCTATTTTCATTACTGTATTGGCACATTATATGTTTGTAATAGATACTGCTACGTATTAAATTGGGGTTGAAATTGTTTGGCGCAAATGGCTGTCAAACCTAAAATATTTACACGGCTGTTTTTTTTAAATATATGACTATCTTCTTAAGTCATGTAAATTTATGGTCTACGAAAGTATAACTTGAAGCCTGAATTTTGTGGGTATTAGTTAATTGTTTTCCGAGATAGGACACGGAAGTTTAACCTTACAAGTAGTTCTAACTTCCAAAATAGCTGACATATTAGTATATATATATAATAGCATATTTGATGCATGCATAGTTACTGCCCGCATACACAGTTAAGTTGAAATTGGTTACATGGTTTCATAGATAGAGCACAGTAGTCTATAACGTTTATGTGGTTGTCATTTTGAAAATAATAACCTGACACGCTAAACATGTCAGTTTACATGACGTACCGTAGTATTACTTTAGTGCCAAATGTAGTAGGAATCGGCAGATTGTTTCCCAAGATCTGACATTAAAACTTTATTTTTCTCGGGTGCTATGTAATAAAATGGCGTTCAAAAAGGTCATTGTTTGACGAATTTGATGTTTGTAAACGATATTTTCGGGTTACCAATTTGGCTTAAAACTGGTCAAACGATATTATATATATTCCAAATAAACCCAAAATATCTATATTGCAGCCGGGCAGCATAGCCTGAGAGGTTAGACTGCTCGCCTCCGACCCAGGCGAACCCGATTCAATCCCCGGCCGGGTGACTTCCGAATTTTCGCAAGTGGGAATCGCGCCGGACGATGCAGCTAGTCGGCGGGTTTTCTCGGGGATCTCCAGTTTCACCCGCCGTTGCATTCCGGCGCTACTCCATTCACGCCTCATTTCACCCTCATTGGCTCTCAAAACCTCGTTATTATGAGTCAACCAAATAACTAAACTCAACTATATTGCAGCTATTTTTAAAATAAGTCTATATAAATTGTTTGAACGTGGCCTACAATAGTATTACTTATATGCCGATTATGGCAGGCATTGGTCGTGTAGTTGCCGAGATACGTCGTAAAAAAATGATTTTCATTTTTGTACTAGCTTCCAAAATAGTGGCCGAATAATTTCAATGCTTACATCATGCACTATCAAAGAACCAAATTTGATAGAAATAGGTTAATTAGCTCCCGAGATATAACATAACGCACTAATTTTTTTTAAACTGCCACCATATTGAAAATAAGTAAACGGCGTGATTGAAAACGGTTAAAGTAAAATGTCGATACTTATAGTCAATTCCCGATTGGAAGCGACTTATGAAAATCAATCTTTGAAAAAACACTCTAGGCATAACATGTCAACCTGTTTTTTCAATAACCTGTATTCCACAAATATATAACACTTTGGTTAACTTTAGAGTACTGTATTATTGAATAAATGAACTTTTACCTTAATATCTTCTATAACTTGTAATATTTATTTCTTTTTTAAATATGAAATAACAACAGCGAGTGCAGCGACGTTTGGCAACGACTGGTAAGAAATAGTTCACAGTTAAAATATTATTTCAAACTCGTTTTTAGTATACTATTTGTAAGTTAAACGGTGCCTATCAAAATATTTCAATATTTAAGTAGTCCCGATGGCAACATATCACATTTTTGACTGTTTGAAATAACAGCGGAAAATATTGGGAGTAGGCCGTAATGTTACGGTATTGTTTTATAGAGCGAGAAAGCAATTGAAAAACTGTCCGCTGGCGAGGTTTGTTGCACACTCTCTCTTATTTCGTCTCTTTCACACTCGGGAAATTTCAATTCGCTAGTAAACAACAAATTATACATGTTTTCAATTGTATGATATATCATACTTATTACAGCAAAATTTTTTAATTTATTATTTACAGCTAAAAAGAGATTTTAATGTTTGAATACGTATTATAATATATTTAGATACGATGGCGGGGCAGTTACCTAGTGAAGTTCGCAGACGTGGCGAGCCATGACATGGCGTGTTGCTTTTTGTTAAACGAAACTTAAATTATTCTTACTCCAAAAAATAATTAAAATTAGTTCACAATGCTTGAAGAAGTTGTGTTTTTAAACCTACCTAGGCAAGTAACGATGCTGTGATGAATCTGTGTTTCCACGGCAGTAATAAATATACTGTGACGTGTGTTTCATTAATCATTGCGTCTGTGAAATGGCGTGCCTTTGTGCATCGTGGTCGATACGCTGGCCCTGTGTGTGCGTGATTTCAAATATTTGATTAGCACTATTTTTACTTTATTTATCAAAGTTATTTATTTACATCCACGCCTCTTTATTTATAACAACATTGCACCTTTACCCTAAGGGGTTTTAAACACAGTCATGTAACGTAATTTGCCACAATCCCAGAAGACAAATGCTAAGCACAGCCCGATAAATTTCAATAAACATAATAAACAGTAAGTAGCGATACATAGAAATATGAGCGGAATAAAAGTTATCGTAGGCTTATTTGTGTGCATGTTCACCGCTTTCTTTTAAAGTTTGTATGACTAAAATGAGCAACACGAGTTGCGTGCTTGAATTTAATGTGCCTTTTTCAATAGTTGTTCCTTCGTTTTAATATTTATTCCAACTGAGGTCGTCCTTTTTGAGAAATGACCAAACACATATCAATAACAAAAGGATAATTACAATTAGTACAGCCCTTTACCTCGCAGTTGTAACAGAGTTAAACACAGTCGCTGCAAAATACTAACGTGCATTACATGTATTGAGCTATGTCGTGGAAAACAAATATGTAAATGTAAAATAATCGTAAGAACTGTCTTCAATTGAGGCATTTTTATAACTTCATAAAGCTGACCTAAATAATGTTAGAGGCCTAAACTGTGAATATTCATACGGAATAGTTTTTGGAATATGACAGAATTCTTTGAAAATCTGTAAACAGTAAACAACACATTTGAGAGGTATAAAGGTAGAAGTCACATTTCAATGTTTATTTTTAGGTGTAGCAAAAGTATACGAACATAAGTACACACACACAATGGATTGTAAATATTGATTTTGACAGATGCTACATGGCAGTCACATGGCAATGTTTGTTTACATTTGGCGGAAGGATACGAAACGGGCCTGCAAGTAGATATTTAGCAGGGCTCCGAGGAAGTTGCTTCCAATGGGGAACATACTATAATACTATATGTAGTGTAAATTGAGACCTTTCAATTTACTCACTTATTCGATAGTTTTTGGCTGGTTAACAGCATTAATATAGGCAAATGAACCCGACACGTCATATTCTAGGTACGCCCCTATATAAAAACCAGCAAATTTTAACACAAAGTAATAACTAAAAAAATACGGAAAAAGGAATTGTCTGAAAGAAACTGAGTAGTAACATATTTTTCTTCTTGGTTAGTCATTAGATTTTTTAATATATTTTTTGTGCTACTCTGTTATATTAACTTCTGAACATTACTATTTGTAGCGTACCTAAAAATGTTGAGTATTTATTGTATGAATAATTGTGGGATTTGCGTCAAAGTATTTTGTTTGAACCTCGTAGATTTTCACGTTGTCGATGACTGATTACATCGGTTTAACTTTACAGAGGTAACACATTTTTTTTTTTTAATTAATAATTTTAGAATTTTGAGTTAAGCTTTTCTCGAAAAACGAAAATTAATTTTCCCTTCCTATAAGAAAACGCTCAACATGACACGTTGTCTGCTTACTAAAACTGCCAGCTGAATCACATCACATTCATTCAAAAGGTGCGTGTGAAATATCAACGTCGTAGCCACCACATCACTTACATAGCGTCACATATTGCTGGGTTGGTTGAGAACAGCTGTGAAAGCCTTGTGGTAAATGATTAAGTGAAATTTAGAATAAGTAATTTTAAATCCGAAGAAAATATATTACCCATGCCGTTCCAGCATTCGATAATGCGGCATGAAATGTCGTAGGTCTACAACACCTGGACATTCGAGCTGTTCCATAACCGGATAATGTTGCGGAAGCATTGGATCAATTTCAACCAGTAGTTGAGGCAGGTCAGGTAATGGGGTTGCATTAATTTCCATTAGCCAATCATCTTCGGGTAATGTCGAGGAAACTTCTAATGATAACGAAGAAATATCTCCATTTTCATACGCTCTAAAATAAAAGTGGTTGCGGGTACAAAGCTAACGATATTTAACAAGAAATTTAAAAATAATTATGTTTGTTAAGATTTACTAGCATATCTCACCATTAACATTGCCGAGTAGTTAATGTGTGGATAATTGTTTCTTTTCTTTGCAGCATGTGCACCCCAACAATAATAATAATATTTATTTTTATTGTCTAGTGGCTACGACTGGGTTCTGAAAGCAGTTGGGAGGGAGACTCATAGTAAGAGGTAACACCAACTTGGGAGTGGAGGAATCACTGTAAAGTACTTACGTAATTTTACATAAATTATAATGGCAACAAACTCTCCACACAGGTGTCTCTCTTCAAACATATGAAGTTACCATCCTAATGGGAAAAATAAATAATTCATGCATTATGAGTAAGTTTAATGCACACTTAAGTCTTTGAACTCTCCCATTGATACGAAAAATTTTCATCCTTAACGCACATGAGGTGTGTTGGTTCTATAGAGTAGAATCACACGTGCAATATAACAAATGAATATTTCGCATCTAACGTCAAACCTTTTTACTATTTATCCATTAGTGTTAAAGTGGGACATGTATTACAGTGCGATCTGAACATTTTCCGACTCTGCCTTGCATTGAGACATTTACTATATCGAGACATTTAGAACATTAACAAGGGTAAATAAATAAGTCCGCAAAACCATTAGAGACCAAATATAAAACCATAGTATGCGAATACAGGAACTTCGCACATTTACCGAATGACACATCATTTTTTTTCCGTGATCAACCGATTCGTGATGCTTCCGAAATCTGTCCAGCATTAAGCGATACGTATAAGTTATACTTTTATAGCCCGTCACAGTTACTTTCGTTGAGTTACACAGACATTAAATAAGATCATTTATTTTAGATCGAATATTAATATTACGAATATTTGCGTGTTTCAAATGAGTACTTTTATCCATCAGCCATAAACATGTATAATATAACCTAAACGCAAGTCACAGTGGAAGTATAAAACTAAAACTTATTTTTTCCATTTAAAACTGTGTTCGCATATCTTCGCGCTTTAACTCCTAGCAATAGGCCTTTAAAAACATATATTTTGACATTATTTTGCACACATTTCGTTATTGCGAATATATAGCATTTAATATAAACTCTAATCCATAAATGAATGTGTCTGCATAAATACCCAGTGATTTTAATGTATGTACGTGTGTGTGTGTGTGTGACTTATTGCGCATATACAAACATATATACGCGTGTGTTTGTTTTGCCCGTCATGAAGAAAAAATTAAGAAAAAACGGATGGACCTAGTAAGAAGAAGGAAGACGTTAAGAGAAACAAAAGAGAGGAGGCGGAACTCTATTCATACCGGACATGAAAAAAAAAGGCCGATTGTAATTTACGATTAGGACACAGGCCACACCATACTAACGTTATGAGAATCGTGAAACATGAATGAACATATCAAAATTAATATACTGGCGCAACTGCACGACTTATATATTCTTGACAAATACGTGCGAACAGGCTGCGTGTGGATTCCGGAATTATTTTTGTACGCAGCCTCAAATGTGACATTATTATAGAAATATTTCACAATCATATAATGGTTTGTATTGTGTAAAGGCTAAAATACGAGTTTGTATTCGATTTCGATCAACATTAACACGTGGATACTTGAGGCCGCAGTGGTTGGGCTGTTCGGTTAGACTGCTCGCCTCACACCAAGACGACCTGTATTTACTCCCCGGCTGGGTCACACCCGGAGTTACGCAAGAGTGAATCGTGCAGGACGATGCAGCTGGTCGGCGGGTTTTCTCGGGGAACTCACGTTTACCCTGCCCTTGCATTGCGACGTTGCTCCACTCTCACCTCATTTCACCCTTATCGGCTCTCAATGCCTTGTTATTAAGAGCGGCCCAGATCACTCAACTCGACTCAACACGAGGATACTGTAAAACAGACGTGCAGTGTCTCCATTGACAAATATATTTTTTTCTGGGGAATCCTTTTCTAACATGTTGCATCCTCGCTTTTATGTGTGTGTGTGGGAGCCTAGATCCTGTGCGTCAAGCCTGCACTCTCTGAGACAAGACCATGCACTCTGCTAGCGAAGCTTTCAGCTCCCAAGACTGTCCTTAAGCACACGTTCGCTCATTTAGCCGTTATAAATTATGGGAAACTTATGTTTCGTGCAAATATTCACTTAGTTCTTTAACGGAATGATAGTAGTAGGGACGCACGGATCCTAACTCACTTCTAGAATTACATAGGGATGGGGGGCTGGGCGAAGTCCCATTAGATTAACCTAGGACCACAATCGCTGGAAAAGCTAGAACACATAGCTCCGCACTGCTCCGCAATTAGCTCTGCACTTAGCTCCTCACTTGCGGAGCTAATCCTGTGCGGAGATTTGTCCACACATAGCGCTGCAGTCAGCCCCGCAATCTGCTCCACAATTGAGGTACTAATCCTGTGCTGTGATTGGTCCACGTGTAGCACCTATCTTCATGCTCCAACCCCTTCACCTACATACACCACCACCACCTCCCCACCCATCCTTCTTCACAACAAGCTATACTGAGGTTATCTACACCTGAGGTGTTATACAGTAACACCCCTCTCCACCCCTTCACATACTTACAGCCCCACCCCTCCCCTCGACAACCATCTCTCCTCAGATATGGTTAACACCCTCCCCTTTACAATCCTTCCCAGCGAGGTAGGCTGTCTTCAATTTCATACTTCACGTTAGACAGCACTGCTGTAGTCATCGGCCACCATATTAGTTGTACAGCTGACCAACAGGAGCGCTAATGTCACTTGATGATGTCATCGGCAGTTAGATAGCACACAAGTTCTCGCAATGCTTGCCAGAGAGTGAGTCGCTGCACTCCAAGGGCCAATCTTGTTAATGATATTAAATGTTACTATGAACTCTGAGATCATCTGGAAGCATAAGACATTTCTCGCAATGATATTTGTAATGTGTTAGTACACTATAAAAAACTTTGCTTTCGGATGGTTTTGGACCACGAATCTATAAGTCGCCAATTTTCCCGACGCCTTTGACAACTCGGATAGCACGTCAGCAGTAAACATAGAATTATAAATTTTGTATATATATATAATATATATATATATATATATATATATATATATATATATATATATATATATATATATATATAGAAACACGCCTACAAACTTGCATAATCAAAACGAATATGTAGTATATATCATGATTGAAGAATTGATTAGTTAAAGCATAATTATATAAAAAAGTTAGGAATTGAAGTATTATTATGTATACGAAATTTTAAAATTGTTAAATATACATATATGAAACAATATGCTTATGAACTCGTATTTAAAGGAGATTTAGTTTGTGGGGATACAACAGTCAAATATTCAAAATGTAATTTTTTAATAAAAAAAGTTATTTGTCTTTAAATTTATATATATAATTTTTTTTTACAAAACAATCATAATAATGAGACATTTTAAAATATTCGTATTCATTAAACACTTACGAATATATGGCCAGAAAAAATGTTTATGTAACTATAACCATCACCACCTTGAATTTTAGGAATCATAGAAGCATATTTTTTTATTTTAAAATTAATTATGTAACCACTCCAAACATCAAATACAACACATATTTTACCTTTCAACAGGTCATTTAAGTCCTAAACACTTTCTAGCAAGATCAATCTGGACTTAAGCCCTTTTATAAATATAGCCATAATTTCCAAAACATTAATGTTATGGGCATCCATAATACTAAGGCCATTTAAGCCATAAGGCCTTTCTGTCAAGGTCAATTTTGAGTTAAGCCCTTTTTATGTGCATAGTTACTCATAATTTCCGAATCTTTGGCTCTATAGGGATCAAATTCATAACATAGACACCATACCCAATATCCATTAATGTGATAAAATCATTTAAGCCCTAAAAACTTTCGAGCAGCCAATTATGCATTTAAGCCCTTTTATAAGCATAGTTACTCATAATTTCCGAACCATTGAAGATATAGTGATCAAATCAATAACATAGGCACCATATCCGACATTCATTATGGTGGTAAGGTCATTTAAACCCTAAACACTTTCAATCAAAGCCAATTATTCATTTAAGTCTTTTTATAAGCAAACTTACTCATAATTTCTGAACTGTTGAAGATATAGTGATCAAATTGATATCTTAGATTCCATACCCGACATCCATCCTGGTGGTAAGATCATTTGAGCCCTAATAACTTTCTTACAAAGACAATTTTGTGTTAAACCCTTTTTATCAACATAGTTAATCATAATTTCTGAACCATTGATGCTTTTGTGATCAATTTCATAACACACACCAACCCCAAAAACAAATAACACTACAAGGTCAAACAAACCTAGATCGCTTATATAAGCATACTTACTCATAATTTCACATATACCAAAGCTACAAACAACATATTCATAAAATAAACATCAACCCCAACAACAAACAAGACTAAAAGGGAAAACACACATAAAGCCCTTTTATACGCATGCTAACTTATAATTTCCTATCTAGCAAACCTACAAACATCAAATTAATAAAAAACACATCAACACCAACAACAAACAAGACTACAAGGGCAAACACACCTAAAGCCTTTTTATACTCATACTAACTCCTAATTTCCCATCTACCAAACCTACAAACATCGAATACATAACATACACATCAACCCCAATTACAAGCAAGACTACAAGGACAAACACATCTAAACCTAATATTTAAGAATAGAAACTCATAACTTCACATCTACCAAAGCTATAGTCCCTAAGCTCGAGCTCTAACAACTAGTGAGCAGATTGCTACTGAACTCGATTCCCAATCAGGATACTTACATTTTATTAATTGTTATTATTTTGTACTTTAAACAGTGAACAATGAGCAAAACCCATCAAGGTAAATACATTGGTGTAATAAGCAATGGACAACCATACAAGATAGAATTTACATATTGGTTCGAGACTGATACCTTAAACTCCGATAAAAAATGCATAACAAGTAATCACACCTCGCGAACAGTGCTCAGGGAACAGCTTCGCTTGTGAGGCGAGTTCACACTTATGCAAAGGCTCCACATACTCCACATGCTACACAATCTGCTCCACATGCTCCACAATCTTCTCCAAATGCTCCACAATTTGCTCCACATGATCCACAATCTTCTCCACATGCCCCACAATCTGCTCCACAGACTCTACAAGCTCCACATCCTAAGGCAGCACCCCAAAGAGCACCACATCCTAAGCCAGCACCACAAACACACACACACATTCAATAACACAATCCAAATACACATACTAGCCAACAGAAAAAATAACTTTACAAATATATCAACTTGCCATACATCTCAAATGAACCAAAACAAACACAATCATATTACAAGCACATTTCAACTTACAATACTAACATCAGACCTACAGACTTAGTTTCCAAAACATTCAAATCAGCTAAGCTAACACCACCTTTAATTCACATACCTTCTCCATCACACCATGGAAGTTATTTCATTCGCCATACACTCAACAACAATATAACTAAAATATTTACAATAAAAACACCTATATATTTATACCTAATGTTACGATATTCGAATCATTTCTGCATATAAAAAATAAACTAAATACTCAATTTCAAAACATCTAAGAGACATACTTCATTTTCAAAAATATATGACCTCCCACACCCTATCTAGTGTCAAATTGAATGCAACAGGAAGGTGGTTAATATTTGAGAATTTACTGAAGTCACATGCTTATATCTATATTCAAAACATTAATTAATAAATAGGAGGAAAAAAACCTCTCTCTATAAATAACTAATTAGCACATGTTTCCGTTCTCTTCTTTATTTACTGAAAAAAAAACTTTCATCAAGAAGTTTTGTATGTCTCTTCTAATTACCATTTAAATTGCCAGAGAACTCCATCTCAATAGATATAGAAATATTAGCTTACAAGTATTTTATATTTATCATAACAGTCTCTGCAACACAAAAAAATCTATATTTAATGATAACACATCAATTCACCTTTAACTCACATTATATTTAGTATGTATCTCCCAATCAGTTAATAAAATTAAGGAATTTATAAAAACAATATTATTCCATACACTTGTATTTTTATTTCACACGATAGTCAAAATTACATATATAAATACACTCAATCATATTCTCCACTCAAAAAACATTTGTGTAAACAATCCAAACATAAATATTACAACCTTGAAACCATTTCATTAGATTTATGTTACCTACAAATATATGCAGGTTCCAAACATTACTCCATTACATTGTGTTTACATTTAACTATAAGTTTGTGTAATATAGACTTCCTGGTAAATATTCCCGCGCACATCAAACACCAATGTACTATTCATTTACGATTTTTTAAACAATTACTTGTGATGTGACGACACATATTATTATAGAATGTAAATAACTTCAGACAAAAGTGACACTGATTTCCAGAAACCATTGAATTGTCCACCCCATCACTTCCATTGCAAGTTAACAAATGTTTTTCAAAATGTGTATGATCACTGTACAACGAATGACATTTACTACATGTATATTTCTTTCTAAGTATGTTTTCTAAACAATTATTTTTGTTTTGATGTCTTCTCAAATTGCATTGTGAAGTTAATTCCTCCTCACAAGTTTTACGCGTGTAATCCAAGGGATGGTTCACCCATTGCAGGAGTGAAACCACAGCAGCTCATAACATGTAGATCTAGTTTATTACTACTACCATACAAAGATTGACATTTGAAACATCTATGTAGATGGAGAGTAGGTTTACTATGGAAGTAGCATTCATGAGAACATAACTTTCCCTCATTGAAATACTCCTTAGTGCAACAACAACACATATGCCTCATATCTAATGCTTGATGGGAGGTTTCTTCTGAAGAATGCAGTGCCGATATGTTCACCTCTATCATCCTAAACATACTGAGCTAAATACCTGACGACAATGAGCTTTTATACCTTTGGTAAATGTAGTAATATACGAGGGAAATAAAGCAACCAATCGTTAGAGATTCAATCTACCAGTGATCCGTTGAACGAAACAATTACATACACAGTTTATCAATCACAATGCCACTACTGTTCGGATTTCATTCGATCTTCAAGTGCCAAAATGTTAACATCTCTCCACGATCCTATAATATTACTCTAAACACAACATACCTTTATACTTGCTCATGAAGTAACTATTATACAAAGAGACAAAATGATATATGTAAAACATCTCTTTTAAATTTGTAAATATTTTTTAACTGTTCGACTTAAATAATTGTAAGCCAGAAACACTTCTGTAGGGTATATGGTTAAAATGTTATCACCCCTTCAAACGAATGTTAACATAGAGGGATGTGTCTAAGTAAGTTACATGTTTAAATATGTAATATATGGTAGGTAACCTTAATTCTTTTTTCCAGGTTACATGTAAACAGAACAATATAAACACCTATTCACATTAACCATTTAGACATTTCATGATGTTAGTATTGTACGGGAAACGAATACATTATATCACCCCTAATTATGTACATTAGTTAAGTATGACTCCTAATTAAAAAAATATGAATCCAACATTCCCTATCATGTTCGTGGAATCAGCGAACAAACTATTCAACTCCTATCAAAATCATGTAATATTCGTAAATTCCTCATATAACTTTACATTCATTTATAACTCTACTTAAAACTCATCTAAACAAAATCAAAGTTATAGAGTGAAAGAGATTTCTCCCTCTTATACCACATAATATTTCCATGAGAGTGTCGAAATATAACACATTCCCATATACCAAAGGTTTCCCAAACTATTGCAAGTGAATATAATTTAACATTTGCTTTGTGTGCAACATACTTATCTACTTTATATGCAACATACATACATACATATTTTTAAACTATTAATCAGAGGGATACATGAAAATATTATAGAACCCTTTAAATATTCCAATTCATCCCTCCTAGGAAACAATTTAACTGCCTATCACTAAAATGTATCTCAAATAGCAAACAGTATACCACTCCCAGAAAAATGATATTATACTTACAAGCGATTCTGTTAAACAGATATATTTACAAACAAGTAAACATACAAAGAACTTAAAATATTCCAAATGGCAAACCCACTCCACCCAAGACTTGCTCCTAATGAACCAAATGAACCCAAAACAACCCAAATCTATCTAAATTAACCCAAAAGGATCGAAACATACTCCAAAACACAAACACGCAACTCATTTGCATGTACCAAACCAGGTAACTGCAAAACCTCATAACATCAAACTTTATAAATAAAATTATATACCTGTAAACTATATCAACATATCATACAACACAAATGAACAAATATCCTTCATCTGCCTTCCAATACACATTATCACACATATTTAATCTAAACTATAATGATATACAAAAGGAAAATAACCCTACCAAGATTCAGTTTTTCTAAATTACTATATAACCAAATTTAAAACCAAATTAAGATCCAAATAAAACACTTGTCTCACTCAAATCGTGTTATCCCATACTACATATATCAATCAAAACTTGTTTATTTGATGAAAACCCTTTAATAAAAGAATGTTTCTTAAGATCTGCTCTTTTTAACAATTGCTTCGATCCTTCAAGGATACTTAGATTTTATCTGCATAACAAGTATTTACACAATAAAACCTTTTTTCATTGCACAAGAATCTTAAATGTTGTTTAAATGTTATTATATTTATCTACTTCGAAAAACGTCAAAAATCAAACATACATACTGGTTTAATCAAAACTTCAACCTAAATGCAGGCATGGACAGTTATACTAACATATTATTTGCTTGAATTCCCAATGAGGTAAATACGCATATATGAATTACTGTGTGCTATATTTGTTTAAACTCACTCATCTAAAACGTTAAATATTGAATAATATTTTAAAATTATCATTCTCTTCATCTGTCTTAAGACATGCTAACTTAATGAAGTGTAATAACACAAATGCTAAGTACTCATTATGCAACAAACATCAATTTTACATAGTGCAAGTCGATGCATTACCTTACATACCGTATTATAAACAAAAACATTTTAATATATTTAATTATTCTAGGAAGACTGTTTCTGAAAGGCTGACAAATTCTCGCAAACTTCCGAAGAACACCATGTTTAATTGTTATTTAACATTCTGAGAAACTGTAAAAATTGTATCGCCATGATAAGTTAGTATTACATTGGGAGAGTTGAGCACACATGTTATCAATCATCAAGAGTAAAATATGTATATTTGCATAACAATAATACGTATTTAGCGAGAATATTTAGATATAAATAGTATATACATAGCGATTTTTTTTGCCTTGAAGGGTTTTGCTCGTCGTTCACTGTTTAAAGTCCACACTAATAAAACTGAATAAATTGTAAGTATACTGAATGGGAATCGAGTTCAGTAGCAATCTGCTCACCAGTCATTAGAGCTCGAGTTTATTCACTATGGCTTCGGTAGATGGGAAATTATGAGTTACTATGCTTATAAAAATATTTAGGTGTGCTTGTCATTGGAGTTGATGTGTATGTTATGAATCTGATGTTTGTAGGTTTAGTAGATGGGAAATTATCAGCTAGTATTCATATAAAAGGGCTTTAGGTGTGTTTGACATTGTAGTTTTGTTTGTTGTTGAGGTTGATGTGTGTGTAATGAATTTGATCACTATAGCATCAATTGTTAGGTAATTTAAGAGTAACTATGCTTATAAAAAGGTGTTAACTCAAAATTGGCTTTGTCAGGAAGTGATTAGGTCTTAAATGACCTTACCACTATGATGGATGTCGGTTATGTTGCCTAAATTATGAATTTGATCACTATATCTTCAACGGTTCGGAAATTATGAGTAAGTTTGCTTATAAAAGGGCTTAGATGCATAATTGGTTTTGTTAGAAAGTTTTAGTATCTAAATGATCTTACTACCATAATGGATGTCGGGTATGGTGTGTATGTTATGAATTTGATAACTATTTCTTCAACAGTTCGGAAATTATGACTAATTATGTTTATAAAAGGCTTAAATGCACAATTGGCTTTGTCAGAAATTTTTTAGTACTTAAATTACCTTACCACTATAATACATGTAGGGTATGTTGTCTATGTTATAAATTTGATCCCCATAGCGATAAAGGTTCGGAAATTATGAGTAACTATGCTTATAAAAAGGGCTTAACTCAAAATTGACCTTGTTAGAAAGGCCTTAAGGCTCTAATGGCCTTAGCATTGTGGTGTATGTCGTGTATGGCGTCTATCTTATGAATTTAATGACCATAACATTAATGTTTCGGAAATTATGCCTATATTTATAAAAGGGCTTGACTCCAAATTGATCTTGCTACAGAGGGTTTATGACTTAAATCAAATATGGTAGAAGGACAATATTGGAAACTGAGGCGTTTTAACATTGTCAACATGCGAGACATGCTACAACAGCACTCCTAGTGGCTTGTGCTGACAAAGTGCCAGGGAATTCTAATTTACATGGCTCGGCATGCGCAATTTAAGTGCAGTTGCCGTCTCGTAGTATTAAAACGTGTTCTTTTGCCGAATGTAATTTAATAGTTGCTCATTAATATTACTATGCCATATTAAGAAATATACTTAAAACATAAATATTGTCACTTGAAACAAGGACAATCAGTTGTAACAGAATCATGTTACTGGGCACAGACTTAGATGTTGAAAGTTACAAAGGACAAATGGTTTATGAATTATAAGTAAGAGAATGGAATGCTAAATGGTATTTAATTTTCCAGATACATAACAGACTGTATTTATTCAATAAATTCTTGAAAATGGAGCTGTCACCAAACTTAAATGTATGCAAAAAAATCGGGAAAGAACATAGCCAAAATATTTTTGGACAACAAATTTTCCACAACTTATCTGTGTTTTACTAATGCAAGATTATTTAAAAATAGCTCTACTACAATTAGTGATTTAACATTGTGACTTTTATTAGCTCTCTAGGCAGTAATATCTTGTAGATATTTAGGATTAACCTCGCAACCAAATATGATGCCGAAATATTAACCTACTGATTTTTGAAGCTATTATCATTAAATTAGCAACAAAATAAATTGCTCACAAAAATTTCTATTCCTAACAGATATGGTCTTTGTTCTGCTTTCTTCTTTCGTAGAAGGTATATTTTAGTTGGAAATACATTTTCAAGAGGGAAGAATTTTGGGGAAAATAATGTTTACATGATAAAAATTTACTGAATTATTGTTTAAGTTTTAATTTCCTGAATTTACCACCAAAATAAATAAACACATATCCAGCACATTCCATTTTATTTCAAAGTGCATATTCGTGTCTACAGAATCTCGTCAGAAGGCATTGTCCCATCCATCCGTCCGCCGAAAGATAAAGTTTGAGATATATTTGACGGATAAAAAAACTTGGCCCTGCGATTAGTCGAAGATCATGTGATCTCCTGATGGGTGCGACGGATGGTTGCGAGTCCTCTTTTACACATACAAATCAATTTTATCGGGCAGTTATGCCACCACTTCACTGCCTCAAGAGAAACACAGGCAGCTATGGTTAACCCACTGACAGCCATGCTTCAACCATAACTAACAAAGAGTTCAAACCAAGTATCGCTTCCTCCTCCCGCTAATTTCCAAATGTTGGTTTCATAGACACTAATTGAGCACTTCATCATTTAGCAGGTTTTTATAAATGATGGTAAACTGCTCACCTCAGACCTTTTAAAATGTTATATTTGTACGTATTTATGTAAAAAGAAACAGTCACACCGAAACATACCACACATAGTGAGACTGTGTTCAAAGTTACCACTTAGTACAATATTATTTTAACATGTAGTATCGTTCATTTCAGATGCTATTAAATCACTTGTTCATAGGTTGCTATTTGGTAATTTAGAATTTTAGTAAGTATCGTTCCATATTAAAATACCAAATACATAATTATTTCACTTGACTA
The DNA here is from genome assembly GCA_029891345.1 of Dryococelus australis. Lineage (NCBI taxonomy): Eukaryota > Metazoa > Arthropoda > Insecta > Phasmatodea > Phasmatidae > Dryococelus > Dryococelus australis. The sequence continues at coordinate 292,584,769 of CM057009.1, read as the reverse complement.
ATTCAGTTCACGAAACCCCTTAGAAAACTATGTCAATGTCTATGGAGAGTACCCCAATTAAATTTCGTAGAACTATTAAGTTTGATCATTACTTTGACCACCACACACGGTTTGTTCATATAGTACATACATGCGTTGCAACACAACTTCCTACTTAAGACATCCATTTCCTTGGCTAGTGTAGATAATCCATGGAGGTAGCAGCAACATTGACTGCAAAATGCTTTCAGCTTTCAACAGCACAATGGTACTCCTATACCAAATATAAAAATGAACCATCGCATATGATATCATGCCACTTAAGTGATATTTGAGAGATTATAGATGAGATAAATAAATTAAATACTACACAAATGACAAATAAGGTCTACTGTATTAAGGAGAGTATTTCAGAACTTAACGAGATGGCAATATTTATTTAATCAACCATTTCCCCCCTTTACTAATGCAATTTATGCAGTACAGCTGACACTAGGATGGAAATGCAATTTGTCAAAATATTTGATAGTACATGCTAAGATATGTACTAAAGCCATTCAGCTAATTTACTTCACCTCTCAAATTTTACATGCATTAGGCACATTTAATTTTGTAATTCACTTTCAATAACAAAGCTTATTTCCAAATCAACAGGAATCCAAATAATTTGTATAACATTATATCATCATGAACAAGTCACTTCTAATGACCAACCTGAATACATTATTTTTACACTAAATTTTACCACAGATTTCCGTATGCTTCATGGCAAGAAGACTGGAAAAAATACTGCAGAATTCAAAAGCAGCTGAACTGAAAATAACTTAAATTAGTCATGATTTTAACGTACTTTCTGGTAAAATGCATGGCACTTGCTATTGTAATGCAATTCGCAAGTACTTTCTCCAATACTGTGATCACCACAGACAAAGCTGTGTAAATAGGCTAACGGGTCAAAAGAAATGTGTGCATATCACTATCAATGATTTACCTGCATTGCAGAATGTCGCAAAATAATTCATTGAAAAAACCTCATTTAAGTTAATACTATACGTGTATGCACAAAGTTAAAATACTGAGTACTTCAGAGAGTAAATAAGAGGAAGTGAAATTTTAAAAAATCCTTTAGTTATATGTAAAAAAAATTATAATAAACACCACTGAAATGTAACGATGACTCTCAGGAGTGAAATGTTATTTTTTGAAAGTAGAATGATGAGGTGGGGTGAATGTTGCTTCTACTTTTGATTGGTTTTGACGGTAACCCTCACTCGACAGTTGGTTCACACTCTGCAGTATATACACTGACTTGCCAACTGTAGATAACATGGTGACATCTCCACTGCTGCAATTAAGTGTCTGGTGTGTGGTGTCAGTACATGGTGTTTAGCACACAGAATGAACTTTTGACACACTGGCTGGAGAAGAATTATTCTCGCCGCCAAAAGCTGCACTCAACAACTCTCCACTCATTCAAATGAAAATTACTTGCAAACTCAGTATGTGGAGAAATTAAAATATTTGCACAGTAAAACAGTACTGATATGTAGACCTTTGGGTGTGTAAAGGATAACAGATTACCTAGAAAGGAAACTATTACAGTTTTCGTTCAGTTGTTTCTTTGATAAATCGTTGAAAATATTTAGTAGTAGGTGCAAACACAACCCAAATAACATACCAATTAATATTCAAATGCATAGCTTCCCAAATGTAAACAATAACATTCCAAAGTATGAAAATACACTGCAAAGTAAATAAAAAATACGGATATGTACATAAACAAAATAAACATGCAGAAAACTGGGTAATTCTTAAGAATAGGGACTTTTCTAAAAAAAAATCTCAGAAAGTGGTATAATTCCACTCTAGGTATTACACAGAAAACGTATTTACTGGGGCCATCAACATTTGACCAATAGAAACCCCAAAACCTATAGTGGGGACGGCTATGAAGATCAGGGAAATTGTGGGGTAAAATGGGTGAAAAATTTGTAAATAATGTAATATTTACGTGAAAATACATTAAATTGCAAAAAAAACTGAACCAAACATTAACTAAATAGACAATATTACCGATACAAGCTACAAATACGATAGTGGGGAGGGCTACGAAGATCAGGTAAATTGTGGGGTAAAAAAATACAAAATATGTACATTTTCATTATAAACTTTTACCCCTCAATTTACCTCGAGTTCATAGCTCTCCTTCCCCACCATCGTATTTCTAAATTGTATCAGTAACATTGTCAATTTAGGTAATGTTCAGTTCAATTTTTTTGCAATTTAATATGTTTTCATGAGACAATATTACAGTAATATTACAAATAGTACAGAAATATGTTAAATTGCAAAACACACACATTATTTTTCAGTGCAAATAGGCTACACACGACAATCATTTTTGGTGAAACGCCCAGCTTCGCTGATACGTGATGCTTCGAGTCACCATCTAAAAAAATTGCCGGCGCCTTTAATCATTGTTTTGGGGATTTATTCCCCTGCTGGCGCTGGGACTCTGACTCAGTGCATAATGTTTGGCTAATATGTAAACATTGTAGGAGCAGTCACTGACACAAATATGAAAACACTATTTTGATATAATTAAACCATTTTATCCCTAGCTCAACTTGCTGAACTATACAAACACTTAAAGAAACCCCAACCAGTTTAATACACGAACACTGATTATGTAAACATTGTATGAGCCATCACTGACACACATACCTATGTAAACACTTTTCTGAAGCAATCAATCAATTATGTCCCTAGCTGAACTTGCTGAACTAAACACACACTTTAACAAGAGACTTCAGCCAGTATAATAGGCGAATATTGAATTTGTAAACATTGTTTACTTATATATTTCGAAGGTGTCGCTCCAATAAAAACAAACCTGCACTTTTCAGGTTAAGGGCTATCAAAATTCACAAAGCCCTTCAGTATAAAATATTAAAAATAGCAGCTACGACACTCAAGCGACTTCGTTCTGGGTCTTGTGGAAGCAAATTTGGGTTGCGAAAATCCTCTTTTCTGAAAAGGTTGGACTTGGAACACACTATTCTTGTGTAGGTATAAACCGCCAGTCCATTTGTTCTTTATTACATCCAGGTCTGCTCTTACATTTCTGCTTCCATTGTTTGCACCTAGGAAACAACAAAACAGTATTTAAGTAAATTACGGTATTGTGTGAATGGAATTTTCAATAAAATCACTCTGACAATAATAACACGAATGGAAAATGTTATCCACTACAGCTCGTGTACTTACCGACTCGCATCCTTTGGAAATCTTAAAAAGGACTTGCTGTAGTTCGCAACGTTGTAACTATTGCAGCCATAAACTACACAAATCTTTCCTGCCATAATAAATAATCACGCAAGCGAGAAAATTCGAATTAAAATGCATCCAAAATACTCAAAATTACCCATTCAATACACAGATTATTATCGTACGAACAGTACAAACCGCTAGGAGCGCTGGCATCGGTGTCTCGCGTTTTTTTGGCTACTTTCCCATGTTGTCCTTCTACCATATTTGCTTAAATTACCTGTTGAAAGGTAAACGATGTGTTGTATTTGATGTTTGGAGTGGTTATATAATTAATTTAAAAATATAAATATATGCTTCTATGCTTACAAAAATTCAAGATGGCGACGGTTGTAGTTACATAATCATTTTTTCTGCCAATATATTCTTAAGTGTTTTGTAAAAAATTAATTAATATATTTTAATTTAAAGACATATAACATTTTTATAAAGAAAAAACATTTTGAATATTTGACTGTTGTGTCCCCATAAACTAAATCTCCTTTAAATACGAGTTCGTAAACATGTCGTTTCATACATGTATATTTAACTATTTTAAAATTTAATAGACAAAATAATACTTAGATTCCTAACTTTTTTTATATAATTATGTTTTAACTAATCGATTCTTCAATCATGATATATACTACACATTCGTTTTGACTATGCAAGTATGTAGGCATGTTTCTATTCATATATACAACACTTAAAATTCCAGATCTACCACTGTCATGATAACAGAGTTGCCAAAGGGTTCGTGGTTCAAAACCATCAGAAAGCAAAGTTTTTTGTAGTATACTAACACATTACAGATATGATGGAGAGAATTGTATTAAGCTTCCAGTTGATCTCAGAGTTCATAGTAACATTTAATAGCATTAACAAGATTGGCCCTTGGAGGACAAGTGACTCGCGCACATTCGCTGGCAGGCATTGCGAGAACTTGTGCGCTATCTAGTAGCCAATGACAGCATCAAGAGACATTAGCGTTCCTGTTGGTCAACTCTGCAACTAATATGGTGGCCGATGACTACAGCAGTGCTGTCTAACGTGAAGTATGAAATTAAAGACAGCCTACCTCGCTGGGAAGGAGTGTATTGGTGGGGAGGGTGTTAACCATATCTGAGGAGAGGTTGTTGATGAGGGGCGGGTGGGGGTGTAGGTATGTGAAGGGGTGGAGAGGGGTGTTACTGTATAACACCTCAGGTGTAGATAACCCCAGTACAGCTTGTTGTGAAGAAGGATGGGTGGGGAGGTGGTGGGGGTGTATGTGGGTGAAGGGGTTGGAGCATGAAGGGAGGTGCTAAGTGAGGGGCTACATGTAGACCAATCACAGCACAGGATTAGCACCTCAACTGCGGAGCGATTGTGGAGCAGATTGCGGAGCTGACTGCGGAGCTAGGTGCGGACCGTTCACAGCACAGGATGAGCTCTGCAATTGCGGAGTAAAGCGTGGAGCTACTTACAGCAGCATTAACTAAATATCGTTTATGCCAGTGACTGCACAGCAACAAAATCATTGCTGGGAATACTTTTATTTTCTTAAGTATCATTTAAACCACAAATTGTACATTGCCTGGTCTTCAAAAATAAGGATACAAAGTAAAAGCTATTTGTACTAATCCTATACAGCAATTTTGCGATATACACGCCATGTTGTGTAAAATTAATTATTTTTTTAAAGAGATGTAGAGAGTCCTAACTGGATCTATTTCCCGTTTGAGGTTAAGAATGTTAGGAAGTGAAAGAGATACATTGTTCCGCGCATCAAGTACGCCATCACCGCTACACGCAAGGCTCTGTGCTGGCATGCAGTCACAGAGCAATTAATAACACAGAGGTGAAATAAACGCTTACTCAACGAACTCCGGTCGCACACGCCAGCAAAATGGCTTGTGCGGCCGGAGCGGCGTTCCCAATCAGATCTGGGTAACTTATTTCCCAGCCGACTGCCTAGCCAATAGGGAACCTTATGAAGCACATGGTAGCCAATCAGGCCTCCGGCCCTTTCCCAGAGCCTCGCTCAGACATTCAACAAATGGGTGCGTCCACATCAAAGGAACAGCCAAGCCATTATGTTTCTATGCAGTTATCTTATCTGTGGCGCAGTGTCCTCGTCGTTCCGCGTGTACCTATGGCACTTCCAGCCGTATCACTTCGTTGGAGGAAAGTCTGTGACAAGGTTCAATGCAAGGACCTTGAGTGTGGTTGTTGGCATTTGACGCATAAATTTGGAGATATGGCGCATAGAAAAACAGTTTTTAGCTATGCTGAAGTGCTCTGAAATGGCGTTTCTAATGTTCGTGACGTCTTAAAAGCACTCAACAGGTCTCGCCTGAAGTGTGTGTTGTTTTCGTAGATCAACACATTGGACTCAGTTCAAGGGCCAGGTAGGCGGGTTTCTGCCCAACATATGTTTTTCCTGCTGGCATTATGTCTAACAGGCATTTTTGCTTAACAGGTAATTCACGTAAAAGAGTTTACACAATTCGATTATAGTCTGAATAAAGATTATCCGTGTGTCGCAACAAAATGGCCCTGCGGCCCGCCAACATGGCATGGGGCCATCCGCCAATCAGCGCCCTGGCGGCAGCCCAGCCAATAAGAAATCGTCCACACCACGGCGAAGCCAACCAGGCACGAGGCCCGTCGCAAGACTTGATGGAGACAATCGGTGACCCGAGTACGCTTTCTTCAAGGGACCTCCTCCCCCCCCCCCTTTACCATCCTCCACAATACAGTGTTTCGCGTTTTGTGACACCCCTGCCAATCCCGTCGGGAAGATTAATTGAGTAAAACTGGAATCACAATACCCCGACGACCACGACACGGCAACCCCGACGCGACGAAATTTGAGTAGCAGCCAACAAAAAGCAAGGTCACTGTGACGTCAGTCCGACCAAATAGAGGCCCCGACACCCCCAGAAAAGGAGATTCTATTTCTACTTTCCGTCACGTCGGACTCGTCGGGGTGCGAAAAAATTTAAATACGACATTAGAAAACAAAATTTCGTGCTTATTTCCCTACTGTAGTACACAATAAACTAACTTTCTGCCAAAATAAAGTTCCAATTCTTTTTAAATACTTTTTATCTCTCGCATAAATTCAAATATTCTCAAAATCAAAATAATCATTCACTCTATCGCAAGTTTTAAAAAGTAAGTATTGGTTATTTATTATAAGGGTAACCGACCGTTTTATAATATGCATACCTGTGGGACATACCTGTCCCACAGATTTTGTCGCGGTATTGTGAAAACTGAAAAAAATTGAATATGAAACTCCGTCAAGCTCTGACATCATATCCGTCTGTCGTGTCGTGTTCGTCGGGTTATTGTGACTCCAGCTTAAAACTTGCCATACAAGTAATATTGATGAATGTAGAGGGTGTTCCGCGATTCCACCGACATACGTCGGCAGTGTATTCTACAGCTCATTGGCAACAAAACATTCATATAAAAAATGGGCTACGCAGCTCCAGTACCGAGTCACAGGGGCGAATGTAAAAAAAAAACACACGTAGCCTTACGGAACACCTTTATTGCATTGGACTACACGAATGTGGAGTGGCTCATACTAGCTGCTCAAAATGTGCACCGTCCACGCGTACTCAGACTGCGACGTGTTGCATCATGGAGCGTTGCCACTGCCTGCGAGGTAGGTCTGCGCGTAACTGATCGGCGGCATCGGTAACCGCCTGCTGTAATCGGGCACGCGTGTCCAGCCGCGGTCCGTTGTACACCCGACTCTTCAGGCAGCCCCTCACGAAGAAGTCCAGAGGGGAGAGGTCCGGAGAACGCGCCGGCCACGGGTCCGGCCAATCCAGCGGAGCGGAAACGCAGTATTCAGGTGCGTTGTGACAGTCCTTTCGAAGTGTGGAGGAGCCGCATCCTGCTGTAGCCACATCCGCCGGCGAACCTCTAATGGCACATCCTCCAATAACACGGGGAGGGTGTTGACCAGAAACTCCCCGTAAAGTAATGTGGGCTGATGAGCCGTGAGCCAAGCACACCGCACCACACGTTGACTGAAAACCTTTCCTGGGAATTGGTTTCCGTGGCATCGTGCGGATTGGCGTGTGCCCACGTGTGCTCATTGCGGCTGTTGGTGATGCCCTGACGGGTGAACGTTGCCTCGTAGAACAGAATGAGGGGCAGTGTGGCGCCAAACTGCTGACGGGGGGCGGGATCCTGGGGCCGTAGGTGGTGCGCTGTTTGTAGGTGGTAGGGATGCAGGCCGTCGGCGCGCAATATCCGCCACACCTGCGTTGGCGACACCCTGTCGTCCTTGCAATCGCACGTGAGCTGGTATGTGGTTCTTCTGTGGTCTCGTCCAGTACAGCCACGTCACGCCGGCGATACGCTCCTGTGTTCGTCGCGGGTAGGCCCATGTCTCCCTCCAACACTGGTACACCTTGGCCAGGGCCTGTTATCTATACAGGGATTCTGTTGACCGTCATTTTAATTCATAATCAACCGCAATTTCATTTCCGGTGCTAGTGTTGTTCATTTATTTCTGCCCACTTCCGTCCTTGTAATTATTATTTTTTGTTTTAGATTAATGGCGATCATTCATAGATTGTGTTTAATTTCTACTGACAACGCGTATAAGCATAAATAATAAATAAATTACGCGATGTGATCTGTAGGATGACGAAGTGCTTTGTTCCAGGTTGCAAGGGCGAATCGGGAAGTAAACACAGGTTCCCTGATGTTTATTATTCACATCGGTTCGAATTGTGGAAGCTGTTATTAGCGTCGCCAGAATTTAAGGAATTGAGTAAAGATGCTATCTACAAGAAATTAAAAATTTGTTGTTGGCATTTTGGGATAGAGTGTTTCAGCACTAGTACGAAACGGCTGAATCCTATTTCCGTGCCTAACCTGAGTTTGCCAGGTAAGAATTATTATTGGTACAGTACAAAATTTGTGTGTACTTTTTGGGCTTCATTATGCTACGCGTAGGATGATTATATACAGTATTTGTCGCTAATTTTATAATTTTCTTTTTAGTTAACCTGGACTTCTAATACGATACATGGATATCTTCGTGAATATATCTAAAGTATCTATGGTGGGAATTGCATGTATATTTACAGCATCACCCTTCCACCTACTAAGTACATTAACAGCCTAATGAAAATGCATCAGTCTAGTTATTTTGTTTGGTAACATGTAGGCCTAATGATCTATTTATTTTAATATAAATTAGTCTTAGAAAAATGTACAAATATGATATAATTAAATAGCTTGTTCATGGTAATGTGAGCACTTGTGATGCAGCCTCATCAGACATATTTTAAACAATAAATACATTTCATTATGGCCTTAGCCTTTTGTTTATAGAGTATGGGAAAATATATACACTGTGTAAATTAGGTACTCACATGACAGTGTTTACATTAAGAAGTGGAGGGATGTGAACTCGCTAAAATAAAATTACCTACTGTACTTAAATAAAAATCACCATTTTATTAATACACTTCTTAAATTTTGCTTACTAATACAAAAAAATTGGAATGTTTGGCGTCTCACCTGCTCTATTTGGGCTTGCATTGTGACAATCTACTCCACCTTTAGTACCTACTGTCAACTGTACCTTCATTCATTTATGAAAAACTATAACGCAGTACAGTAACGTGAAGATAAACACTGTCATGTGAGTAATTGAAACGTTTTATGCATTTACCCATACTCTAAACAAAAGGCTAAGGCCATAATGAAATGTTTTTATTGGTTAAGATATATCTGATGAGATTGCATCATAAAGTGCTCACTTTACCATGAACAGGCTATACAAATATATCATCTTTGTTTATTTATCTAAGATTAATTTATATTGAAAGAAATAGGTTATGTTCATTAGACCCTACATGCACTTAGTAGGAGGAAGGGTGATGCTGTAAATAAACTATCTACCAAAAAGTAATTGGGCATCTGTCCACAATGTTTGCTCGGTGATTGTCACCCCGTTAGAATCTCGCAGGGCCACCTCTTGCGGCTATAACAGCAGCCGCCCTGTCTGGCATGCTCTCCTCTACGAGTGTTTGCAGAACATCCACGGGAATTCGTCACCATTCCTCTTGCAACCATTCCATAAGTTGAACAATGGATTTTTGCTGCGCCTGACGAGCCCTCACCCGGAGATCCAATTCGTTCCAAAGATGTTCTATAGGGTTGAGGTCGGGGCTCTGGGCGGGCCAGTCCAATCGGCGAACATTGTTGTCGGCGTATCACTGTATAGTAGCCCTTGAAACATGGCACCTGGCATTGTCATCTTGGAAGTAACACGGCTCCATTCCGTAAAAACGCCACAATGTTGGGAGCATTTCATTATCCAAAATATTACAATAGGCCTCTGTGTTCATACTACCATGGACAAACACCCACGGTCCTACGCCGAAGGCCGTGAAACACAAGTTAACTGACGTACTGAACTACCTACCCCAGGTGCCCAATTACTTTTTGGTAGATAGTGTATACAAACAATTCCCATCGTAGATACTTTGAATATATTGCCTCTCTCAGCATTTAAGGTAAACAATATTGCTTCTAGAAAATTAATTTTATTGTACCTATAGTATGGATATGTACTATTTATGGCGTGTATGTGTCTAGAAATTTTTAAAAATGTTGTACTTGTATTCTACTTACATATGAAGACCTATGTTAAATTTGTCACTTGTTTGAGTAGACTTGAGTGGTTCGGTTTCTGGCATCGGTTTCTGGCATTTTCTATTAGATTTATTCTTTCCATGTATCGTATTACAAGTCCTAAGGATGATTATAAATTTGGCGTCAAATAATATATACAATGATCCTACGCGTAACATAAGCAAGACCAAAAAATACACACAAATTATGTACCAATACTAATTCAAGTAATGTTTCACCCAATTGCAGACGATTTTTTTGTGACAACGCGACAGAAATCTCGGGGCACGGCGGATTTCCTGAATAGAGATAACTTCCAATTACGTCGCGGGTGCGACAATCGTCATTAAACAAGTTAGTTTCCTTGCTGCAATGTTAATTTGTAACATACGTAATAACATGCGATGATAATATCTTGTTGGTGTAGTAGGAATATTTTCTGTAAATTATTTCTTCTGCTTTCTTTAAGCATCGCTGGTTGTAGGTACCGCTGTAGTGTGTCGTCTCGAGAGAAAGGTAATATTAATTGGCTTGTGTTTACCGTTTCTTAAAACTGCTAGTTTCCTACAATTTTTCTTACTGTAACTGCCGTCCACAACGAAGCGACAAATCTAATTTACGTGGTTAAGTTTGTTGGTTTCAGGAAATGTGCGCAAAGTTGATTTTACGGAATGATTCTGCAAATAGATTATTTAAAGCTATTGACGAATAGATGTGACGTTAGTAAAGTAAACTTGTAAGGATTTCCATAGAAAAACATGTTTTCAAAGGGTTGCGAATTTTACAGTTAAGTTTGCGTGTTTTGAAAATAATGCACTGAAAGATATGTGGCCTAATAAAGCTGCAATTTCAACACTTTTGCAGTTTGTAAATAATATTTGTTTATTTGCCTATATCGTAAATTCAACGAGTGTAAGGTTAAGTTCGGCCAAAGTGTGTGATGTGTGTGTGCATATTGCTGCATCTGTACGAATACGAACAGCGAAGTATATATAGCATTTTTTTTCATTGAAGTTAAAAATTTCACTCATAAGAACATCAAAACAACGCCGTCTCACGAAAGACGTAAATGTAAAGACCACCCTCAATTCCCTCACAGTTTCCTTTTTCCCTCGAAATAAAATAAAGAGAACCCAAACAAACATAACTAGGCAAAAATAGAATCGGTTGGAATGCCAATATAGCTATAATATCCTACATTGATATATTTAGGCCCATGCTATTTTTTCCAAAACAAAAAAACATAAAATTCATGTGGTTTGTGTTGTGTTATTCTTCTTTAATCATTTTGGTGAACACACATATGGCCTTGTGCAACATTTTTGTATTTTCAGCCTTGAATGGTCTAAATATTGTTTTTAGTGTCGCATCACAGTATTTTCATTACAACCACTATTTACAGTCGCATTAATGTAAGTCCTGTGTAAGGTACGAGTAACTGCCATTTAAATATTGAAACGAAACAAAATTGAAAATGAAAGGATGGAAATAAATAAAAACACATTCGCCGGAAATGAAACTGTGGTTGGCCTTGAATTAAAGTGATGGTTAATGGAATCCCAATATAGAGAAAAATAGGTATTTATGTGTGTGTGTATGTATATATATAAATTTGTATAAATAAATATAATTAAACAAATTAAGTTTACAAATAAATATATTATATATAAATAAATTACATATATTTTATATATAAAAACATATAAGAATACATTTTATATAAAAATATATATTATATATAAATACATTTTATATATAGGAATATATTTTATATAAATATGTTTATATATGTAAAATATTTATATATATAAAAAACTATATATAAAGTGTTTTTATATATACTTAATATATATATATATTTATTTATACAAATTTGTTGAAATTCCATTGAAAATCATTTTAGTTCTCTCTCTCACAGCCAGACACACACACACACACACACACACACACACATATATATATATATATATATATATATATATATATATATATATATATTAAATTCCCGATTGGAAGCGACTAATGAAAATCAATCTTTGAAAAAACACTCTAGGCATAACCTGTCACCTGTTTTTCAATAACCTGTATTCCACAAATATATAACACTGTGGTTAACTTTAGAGTACTGTATTATTGAATAAATGAACCTTTACCTTAATATCTTCTATAATTTGTAATATTTATTTCTTTTTAAATATGAATTAACAACAGCGAGAGCATCGACGTGTTGCAAACGACCGATGAGAAATAGTTCACAGTTAAAATATTATTTCAACCTCGTTTTTTAGTATACTATTTGTAAATTAAACGGTGCCTATCGACATATTTAAATATTTAATTAGCCCCGATGGCAACATATCACATTTTTACACTTTAAATTAACAGCGGAAAATATCGTGAGTAGGTCGTAATGTTTTATGGAGCGAGAAAGTAATTGAAAATATGTCTGCTGGGCGAGGCTTATCGCCTTCTCTCTCTTTCTTCATCTGTTTCACGCTCGGGAAATTTCACTTCGCTAGTGAGCAGGAAAATTGTTCATATTTTCAGTTATATCATATTTCATACTTATTACAGCAAAATAATAATCTTTGAATTTGTAATTTACAACTGAAAAAAGATTTTGTTGTTTGAATACGTATTTTAATACATTTAGATATGATGGCGGGGCAGTTACCTAATGAAGTTGGCAGACGTGGCGAACCATGACATGGCGTACTGCTTTTTGTCAAACGAAGCGTAAATTATTCTTACTTCGAAAAATACTTCAAAATATCTCATCCCGTTTGTAAACGTTCTGTTTTTTAAACTTACCTCGGCAAGTTACGATGTTGTGATAAATCTGTGTTTCCGGGGCAGTAATATACTGTGACGTGTGTTTCGTTAATTATTGCGTCTGTGAAATGGCTTGCCTTTGTGCATCGTGGTCAATACGCTGGCCCTGTGTGTGCGTGATTTCAAATATTTGATTAGCACTATTTGTACGTTTTAACTGTGAACTGTTTTTATGAAGAAGTTAATTACTTACATCCACGTCTGTTTATATATCACAACATTGTACCATTACCCTAAGGGGTTTGAAACACAGTCATGTAACGTAATTTGCCACAATCCCAGAAGAAAAATACTAAGCCCAGCCCGATAAATGTCAATAAACCTAATAAGCAGTAAGTAGCAATACATAGAAATATGAGCGGAATAAAAGGTATCGTAGGCTTATTTGTGTGCATGTTCACCGCTTTCTTCTAATGTTTGTATGACTAAAATGAGCAACACGAGTTGCGTGCTTGAATTTAATGTGCCTTTTTCAATAGTTGTTCCTTCGTTTTAATATTTATTCCAACTGAGGTCGTCCTTTTAGAGAAATGACCAAACACATATCAATAACAAAAGGATAATTACAATTAGTATAGCCCTTTACCTCGCAGTTGTAACAGTGTTAAACACAGTCGCTGCAAAATACTAACGTGCATTACATGTATTGAGCTACGTCGTGGAAAACAAATATGTAAATGTAAAATAACCGTAAGAACTGTCTTCAATTGAGGCATTTTTAAAACTTCATAAAGCTGACGTAAATAATGTTAGAGGCCTAAACTGTGAATATTCATACGGAATAGTTTTTGGAATATAACAGAATTCTTTGAAAATCTGTAAACAGTAAACAACACATTTGACAGGTATAAAGGTAGAAGTCACATTTCAATGTTTATTTTTAGGTGTAGCAAAAGTATACGAACATATGTACACACACACAATGGAATGTAAATATTGATTTTGACAGATGCTACATGGCAGTCACATGGCAATGTTTGTTTACATTTGGCGGAAGGATACGAAACGGGCCTGCAAGTAGATATTTAGCAGGGCTCCGAGAAAGTTGCTTCCAATGGGGGATGGAATATATATATATATATATATATATATATATATATATATATATATATATATATATATACGGGCCTGCAAGTAGATATTTAGCAGGGCTCCGAGAAAGTTGCTTCCAATGGGGGATGGAATATATATATATATATATATATATATATATATATATATATATATATATATATATATATATATATATGTGCCCAAAAAAATAAAATCAAATTCCCCGTCATTAAACTGTATTTGAACTACCCGCTGCCGACCGCCATCTTGATCTTTAGTTCGTGACCAGTCGCAAGGCTCTACGATCGCAGTGCGTCCTCAGTCAAAGATATTAAGATAGGGGATGCCGATCTAGTAACACCTTATTTATCTATGTCGTTGACGAACGTCGTATGACGCGGCGCTCGGCGGGCTGGGAACCGCCGACGATTCTCCACGGCCGCACGACGACCATTGCCGTCACAGAATCCGTACCACGTACACCATGTCCGCGTACTCTGCTCGTGTGAGCAGTCCTGGCACAGTGCGTCTCCTCGCCTCGTAACACCTACACTGCCAGGCCATGCCGGCCTCCCGACGCTGCGGCCTGCGTGAGGTTTAACGGGACACTTTGTCAACTGCGTGTGTGTATGTGTGTGTGTGTCTTTTCGCATGTCCTTTCGTCACAGCAATGCACGGGTTCCTCCATAGCAGCTGCCTGTGTTCCTTGCACGCCTGTCCCTGTACCATGGTACTGGAGCTGCGTAGCCCATATATATACAACACACACACACACACGCCGTATGTCGGTTGAATCGCAGAACATTCATTATAATTTCATGCCGCTCTCTGTATTGCGCATGTTCTTCATCGACGTGTGCAGCACTAAGGGCTGAATTCCGTCTTCACGTATCACCCAACAAACAACACCCAAGCAGTTCACTTGTGTCAAGCTTGGCGTAATCCCCTTAACACCCGTGAAATAAAATTTATGTCCGTGTTACGCTAAGCATGCAAATGTGTTTTTTTTTTTTTTTTAAGTAGTACGTAAACATCTCACTGTATCACTTCACCCATATGTGTCGGCTTATACAATAAATGAAAGCATAGCATTTAATCAAATGATTTCAATTTCATCATTTAACCTTTCTAAAGTGCATAATTTTTTTTTCGTTTACTGTGTTAGATAGGGATCAAGTGATACAACAAGATGATTACGCGCCACTTTAAAAATAAGGCATCTGCATGTTTAACGTAACACGGACATACGTTTTATTAATTTTTCTCAAATAATTATGTGCAAGATCCGATGTCATTATACAGAGAGCTGTCTTCTTATACAAATTGAAGAAATCCCCAGTTTAAGCAATTATTTCAGTGAAATATCATTTTCCAGAAGAGTTTGTAATATTACCCGCATACTACTTAATGGTGCAAATTCTGTAGATTTATTGTTAGACATTTTTATTGCACAAATGTTTCTCTCACTGGTAAAGTATCGCTGTAAAAATAAATGTAAATGTGCACATACCAACTAAGGTTATTTAACATATTTAACATGTGATTTGTGAAAAAACCGCGATATGTGTAATTTTACGTTAATGTTCGTAGGAGTCAAAAGAATACTTAACGTCAGTGTAGCTGAATATCTTGCATTGTGTAACTTTACGATGACCATGTATGTGTAAACGAGATCACATCATGGAGTATCCGTGAGAGCACAGTTAAATGCAACTGGTAACAAGAATGCATTATTCGATATTTATTCAAATAGAAATACAAGTATTTTTCTTAAAACATATGAATGTGTGGTTTGGTTAATAAAACATAAGACTTAAATTAAACAGTTTGAAACATGTGCAAAAATACACATAGGCTAGTTCAAGTACAATAGTCTTAAAACATGCTAAAATTGTATGTTCATGGTGTGTTAATTTCCTTGAATTTCCTTGGTGGAGCAGTGATAGAAGCATAATTTGTATTTACAACTACATTGAATCCGTGATTTTAATTTGTAGTAGGTATTGAAGGAAGAGACACACTGTGGTAAAATTACATTGTGATGTCTGAATAAATTTTCTTATTGTGCAGTAAAAGTAAACGTGATGGTCAATTTTCCTGTTACTAAGCTAGCGTAATTTGACACAATTCAATGTATGGTTAGTATCACAATATTAATGTTATTTTACTTATTTTTAGAATGTTTTATTGGGCGTAGGGTAAAAAAAATACATCGACATCAGAGGAGATTCTGCTGCCACATACATTTGTGTAAAGAGTAGCAATTCTTTACAGTGTACTAATGTCCTGGAATAGGAAAATATTGGAAAATGTTTTGAAACCCTGTACGGTCTATTAAAAATAAAAATATATCACTACTGTACAATTACCGTTTTGCCCTTGACATACATAGGAAAAGTTATGTTGTTATTGCTGACCTGACGTTTGAATGCATGTATTTAAGTAAAACTTAACATAATTAATTTTGCCCTTTATGAGTCTGTCCTTCGTGATCAACTTAAAAGACAGACTAACCAAACATTAGCGTGGCTAATAAATTCATTTATCTTCAACTGTCCTCGACAAAATACTTCTTGGACTTGCATATTTGGCGGCGAAAAATTCTGCATGTATAGTCTGTGACAATTCTTACTAAACAGTTGACGGTCACGCGTATATTTTACTAGTACCATACAGTTGTCTTGTTTTTTAATTTTATCTGGTCTATCATTTTATATTTTTCAGCAAACCTCTCGGCAAAAAAAAAAAATTTGTTAACAGTCTTAATTTCGAATCGAGAGTGCTTCTCGTCAGAAACACGTATCTATCTCGGGTTGTCGAAGTGTAGCAAAAGTATTCCTTGAAATATTTTGCATAAAAATCACACGAAACCTTTCAATATTACAACTTTTCTTTCTGTTAAATTCGGCTTGGCATCTAGAAAGTACATTTATTAACCATAATAATAATATTCATGGCTAAGAAATAATTCCATGGGATCATTCTCCTTTTGTGGCGCTTCTAGAGGTTTTTATCGCGCGTCTCTGTGCTAACCACGAACATCTAGCAGATATAACTAGCATAAACAACGCAAACTGCAGTTTTAAACGTTTCAATGAGAACCTGTTATCTAAGACATGTATAAGGGCATATATTTATTTTCACACCAACACGTCTAACATAACATATATAAGAAATGGTTTTCAGTGACCTTATACAACTTCGCTGTACACGCACTACATCATTAAACCCATTCATGTACATAAATATTTTATTCACTTTTTACGTCAAATCTGTTAATATGCTGGACGAAATAGATAAGATGTAATACAGCAGAGTATTAACTGTAAAACTGTAAAAAATTTGTATTTTTACAAACAATTATTTGGAAACAAATCGCTAAGATTATGTTTGTAATACAAGTAAATGAGAGTAAACTTTGCAACCTTTTACAATGGAATGTGCGAAACTAAAACTAAAATTTAAACAAGCAATTACTTCAATCGTTAAAGTTATCTTAAAAATAGAGACGCATAAAAAAATTCTGACAACGACGTCCCAAAGAAATGTTTTATAAAAAGTAGAAAAAAATTTACCGTGAACACATCCGCTATTTTCTTAAATATTATTAGCCTACTTTCCAAATGGAATATAGCCTTAGGTGTGGAATCACCAGAATGTCTGTCTGGAAAGTATGCTCCTCTAACAACACGTAAACGCGACAACCTAATTTCACCAAATTATGTCCACATATAGTATTTAGTTCTGACATTTTACTTGAACCGTTTTCGATCACGCCGGGTACTTTTGCGGCAGTTAAAAAATTAGGGCACCATGTTATATTTCGGGAGCTAATCAACCTACTTTTACTAAATTTGGTGCGTTGATAGTGCATGATGTAAGCATTGGAATTTGAAAGCTATGGAATTATCGGACCACTATTTTGGAAGATAGTGCAAATTAAAAATAATTAAGCCTTTTCATCATATTTCGGGAAATATTTCACCGACGTAAAACAAATATTTTCTTCCACAGTGCATGGTCCAATCATTGAATTTAGAACTGATAACGATATTAATCCCCCGTTTTGTAAGAGAGTGCCAATTAAAAAAATTTATCTTTTTCTGTATAACTCGGGAACCATTTAACCGATTTAAATAAAATTTGGTTTTTTAATTGTACATGATGTAATCATTTAATTAATGAACCAATGACGTTACTGCAGCACCAATTTGAGAAATACTGAGAATAGAAAAAAAAGCATTTGCATAATATCTCGGTAATCAACCAATTGAAACCAAATTTGATATGTTGGCAATACATGATATACGCGTTGACTTTAGAAAGTGATAATGTTATTTATCCACCATTTCGGAAGATAGCGCAAAAAAAATGATTTTTACGACGTATCACGGTAACCACACAACTAATTCCTGCCATTATCGGCATACAAGTAATACAATTGTAGGCCATGTTCAATCAATTTATAAAGGCTTATTTTTAATATGGCTGCAATATAGTTGAGTTGAGTTATCTGGATGGCTCCTAATAACGAGGCCATGAGAGCCAATTAGGGTGAAATGAGGTGAGGATGGAGCTGCGGCGGAATTCAAGAGCAGGGGAAACGGAGGATCTCCGAGAAAACCCGCCGAACAGCGTCATCGACCGGCACGATTCCCACTTGCGAAAATCCGGGAATGATCCAGTCATAGATTGAACCCAGTTCGTCTTGGTGTGAAGCGAGCAGTCTAACCGCCCAACCACTGCGGCCTCGAGTATCCACGAGTTAATGTTGATCGAAATTGAATACAAACTCGTATTTTAGCCTTTACAAAATACAAACCATTATATGATTGTGAAATAGTTCTATAATAATGTCACATCTGAGGCTGCGTACAAAAATAATTCCGGAATCCACACGCAGCCCGTTCGCACGTATTTGTCAAGAATATATAAGTCGTGCAGTTGCGCCAGTATATTTATTTTGATATGGTCATTCATGTTTCACGATTCTCATAACGTTAGTATGGTGTGGCCTGTGTCCTAATCGTAAATTTCAATCGGCCTTTTTTTTCATGTCCGGTATGAATAGAGTTCCGCCTCCTCTCTTTTGTTTCTCTTAACGTCTTCCTTCTTCTTACTAGGTCCATCCGTTTTTTCTTAATTTTTTCTTCATGACGGGCAAAACAAACACACGTGTATATATATTTGTGTATATGCAATAAGTCACACACACACACACACGTACATACATTAAAATCACTGGGTATTTATGCAGACACATTAATTTATGGATTAGAGTTTATATTAAATGCTATATATTCGCAATAACGAAATGTGTGCAAAATAATGTCAAAATATAAGTTTTTAGAGGCCTATTGCTAGGAGTTAAAGCGCGAAGATATGCGAACACAGTTTTAAATGGAAAAAATAAGTTTTAGTTTTATACTTCCATTGTGACTTGCGTTTAGGTAATATTATACATGTTTATGGCTGATGGAAAAAAAGTACTCATTTGAAGCACCCAAATAGTCGTAATATTAATAATTAAGCTACTATGATCTTATTTAATGTCTGCGTAACTCAACGAAAGTAACTGTGACGGGCTATAAAAGTATAACTTATATGTAGCGCTTAAGGCTGCTGCCTGGTTTTGTCATCAGTGAGAACTGGGTATAGGGAAATACATGTTAATGAAATTACATTTAGAGAAGCCAATGTCAAAGATATTAACTTGAAAGAAAAACCAATGTGTGAGAAATGATAATGTGAAGCTGTAGCTATAGTCAAATATATCATTTTGTGTTTAACTTTTTTAAAATTAAAGTTTTAGTTTTGAATCCTTCCAGAAAACAGGCTATACATTAATGGTACAAAAGGTTTCTGTTGGCAAGAAATAGGCATTTTTCCGCTCTAATAAAGTCAGCGGCGGCATATATTTATCTTGAACAGGAATGCTACAAAAGCGAATATTGATAAGAAATATTTGGCGTAGGGGCAAAATTTACAGGAGAGCGTACATGCTATTGGTGGGAAGACGGCCGTGTAACTGCCTTGCCATGTTCAGGTAATGAGTTACCAGTGTCCACCAAGGGAGAGGATATTAGCAGTAATCCCCTGTTACTCTGCGAGATGATGCATGTTGTGGTTCGTGAGGGTAGGGGGCGTTTATCCTTGAGAATAATAAGGAAGTGAGTGCTCCGAAATCTGTCATTCCATATTCTAGTGCCTCGCAGTGCAGTGTTTTGTAATGTGAACATTATTTTGTGCGGTCATGTGAGGAAAATAACTTTGGCAATGGTAAAATTAAATTTACTGACAATGGCAAAGACAACTACCCTCAGTAGATTAACCTTATCAACACGGCGTAATTCCGTCAGAAGAATAGCGGCGCGAGCCCGGAAAGCCAAGCTGTTCAAGTCTTTGTAAGTATGATATTACTTTCTTTCACATATGTATATGTGTGTATATATACATACACGGCATGGCATAGAGGATTTGTATTTAATATGTATATATACATATTAAATACAAATCCTTTATGCCATGCCGTTTCATAAAATTGTAATAGGAAATGGGCCATGGTTCATTCGTTTTAAAGAGTTCGTTTAATTGCTTTTTCTGCCCATGTATAGCGAATTTTATAACCAGACAGTTGTAGACTGAAAATGTACTTGAGGATTATAGTCAAGTTTATATCAGGAAATAATCGCTGGGGAACAACATTTGGGTCAATTAGTACTTAGTACATAGAAAATTGATTCGATTTGTATTCTGTGTAGGAAAAAACATCGTGTTACAATCTAACATAATCTGAAGTAAAATTTGTCAAGTATTGGTATTACCTCAACACTCAACAAATCAAATGTGTTTGCTATAAATATTTGGTGTCTTTTTTCTTATAATCACCAATCATGTCCACATCTACCCCACAATTAACTTGCCAGAGAGACCTATGATTATAGCTATGCAGTGTTATAATTTTGTAATATATGGTTACGTCTATAACATGATCTAAAAAATTTCTTGTAGGAAAATGTCAGTAAACAATAATATTTATGAAAGCATATTTTATGTGCCCAGGTTTGTTGATCGACAAAGTGAAGAGAAGGAAAGATATGTGGAAGGAAATTATGCTTCCGAAACTGACAGTAATCTACATGGAGTGTCTCCTTCCAGAAATTGTAGATTCTCGTCGAGCATGTGGTTGGATTATAAGAGAACCCCAACATATCCTCGAAGCACAGGCTAAGGCTGTCTCCAAGAAACAAAAGTAGAAAAGAAGACGAACTAAGCTGCTGTCACATTGTTTAATTAATCAGTATGTTAGACTAATGGCAAGTCTTTTAAAACCCTTTCAATGACAGCTAAAGCCATCGATTTACGTATTACAACAGACGAATATATAGTTCGTGACTATAACAGTATAGAAATTACGTTCTGTCGTACATTAAAACCGATAATAACGCGCTTGTGCGCAAGGTTCTGGGTAGCCGTTGTTTATTACAGTCCAGGGCTGCCAACTTTCAATCATATCCATTAGTAACGACAGTTATATGAAATGAATACGCGCAAATCTTATGAGATAAAATTTTCCTCCGAAATTCATACACACACAAAATTGAACAAACGTAATAATGCTTGTATTAAAAAACAAAATACGCACAAATGAATGAATAAAAAAAATTGCAACAATATAATAATCACCTGGCTACGTTGAAAACATAAATAAGACACTTCAGTACCTTCAAGGGAAATGTCGAATGTTCAATTTCAATATTCCTAGTATCAGATAACTATTTAAAAACACTAAATTTTTTCATTTGCTTCATACATTCTGTCTACTAAGTGCAGAGATGACAAATAAAACCAGTTACTTGGGAAACGTCCTATATATTTTACCACTGTGACTGATAGGGTTAATATATTGTATAGGCTATCACCTACTTATACTCATTGCCTCATCAACTGTAGCTGTAGTTTTAATTTATATTCTCTGTAACGAGGCATATGATGATACATTTAAAATAGAATTTTTGCGAACATTATTACATGTTATTATTCATTAGGGTTTTAAATAACTTCATTGGTATGTGCAATACACTTTATACTTATTTCAAAGATGTTTTGTGTTACAAATTTAGTTATGTTAAAATTTTGGAATTAAAATAACTAAAGTTTATTTGTCTTTTTAAATTCTGTATTCTGATTTCTGCTGAAGAACGTGATAACTTCACGAATTTTTTCCTCAGTATACTATGGTAGAATTGAAACATGGAGATTTAATTATTATATGCCATATTTATTATTAACATGCCCTACGATTTGACAATATTTCAATAAAAAATGGCATATATAAACATAGTTTAACCTACAACACATTGTTCATAGAACTTTTTTGATGACATAATATCATCAACACCAAGATTCAAAATATGTTTTCATTTGGTTTTCATAAACAATTATTTTCTACGGCACATTAATGAGTTATGTATAATCGCCAGAGCCTCGTCTGAGTAAACTAGGTATACCAGCTGGAAACTGAGAGATGTTTTGAGATAGGAGAGGGGATAGAAGACATATCACAAGTCCTTGCACCCCGTTTTCTAATTTATCTTAAATATTTTCGGTCTAATTCATTTATTTCTTATAAATTTAATAATGGAATTTGATATTAACTTGGAGGAACTAATATAAATTCATCCATCACCATCTCCTGTATGCCTTTGAACTATTTGGTATTTCCTTTTTCAGTATTTTAACATTGTCAATATACTTCTTTTGGCTTTCCAAGAGTGTGCCTACAAGACTTAGTAAAGAATTACAAGTATAACAATACTTGGTTGAAAATTGGTTCATTGGTTTTTGAAATGATATAAAAGCCCCATACTCGTATGGTACTGTAATACAAAACACCTGACTAAACAGGAATTGTAGATGCACGTTTGATGCTCGTAACAGATACTGTCAGCAAAAAAATATATACTTGAAATTGGTTATTTTAATTCATATACCATGCGAATCACTTAAAACTTACGCAACATATATTTGTGAAATAGAAGGTTCTATTGATGAGCTGGTTACACAGAATTAAAGATAAGACAAGGACTCTTAATTGCTGCCCAAACGCAGATGAAATTAATTATTGAAATGTGTATTTCTTAAACAATGTTACGTTTCATATTTAGATAGAACAATGCCTATTCTCAGTCACAACTCACCGATGTCGCCAACATTGTAGGTGCGATCAAGGTTTACATTTATGAAGGAAAATCGCATGTGAATTACAGCATTTAAATTTAAATTTATTAAAAAAACTATGAATGTTAATTAATTAATTTTGTAGGCAATTTTACCACAATTACATTCACACTGGTGATGGCGCTTGGTGTTTATATCTGATATATTTCTATGTAACGTTAACATTTATTGCCGGCATATATAACATTTGTTTACAATTGAAATATAGTATTTACTGATGCCCATGTGTTGAAAATAGTTCTGTATTTACATATATATTTTAATTTATTTGCTGCGAGAGAGAGAGAGAGAGCGAGAGAGAGAGAGAGTGTATGTGTGTGTATGTGTGAGTGTGTGTGAGTGCGCGCGGTAAATGAGATGCCTTGCGGTTTTCGAAACAGTCTCGACGCTAGGTTAGTTTGCACTTGAACAAACTTTGTTTTGATGGTATATAATTAATCTCTGGGTCTAAAAAGATCGCCTATACACAAATATACACCCAAACACACGCCTTATACCGACTAGCTGAGCAACACGCGGCCATAACTCAGCGAGGAGGCACAAAGGTGAAACATCTTGTATTTCAACTTTTTCTTTACAAGTCACGGGACAAAGTCCTTTACCTGCTGTGCTACTGGAACTCATTCTCTACTTATCTTCCCCTTGCCCCCTGACAACATGCTCGTGGGTCACTCCGTAATACGAGAGCGTTTTGATTATCGTTGTGTAGTGCACTAAGCTGGCCTGCAATGCAACCCGCTAAACGAGAGGGTATAGCAGACGAACCAGGCAGCCCTGTTAATGCTGGACAGACTTCAGAAGTATCACTAATCGGTTGACCACACTAAACGAATTTATGTGTCATTTGGTAAATGTGCGAAGTTCCTGTATTCGCATACTATGGTTTTATATTTGGTCTCTAATGGTTTTGCGGACTTATTTCTTTACCCTTGTTATTGTTCTAAATGTCTCGATATAGTAAATGTCTCAATGCAAGGCAGAGTCGGAAAATGTTCAGATCGCACTGTAATACATGTCCCACTTTAACACTAATGGATAAATAGTAAAAAGGTTTGACGTTAGATGCGAAATATTCATTTGTTCTATTGCACGTGTGATTCTACTCTATAGAACCAACACACCGCATGTGCGTTAAGGATGAAAAATTTTCGTATCAATGGGAGAGTTCAAAGACTTAACTGTGCATTAAACTTACTCATAATGCATGAATTGTTTATTTTTCCCATTAGGATGGTAACTTCATATGTTTGAAGAGAGACACCTGGGTGGAGAGTTTGTTGCCATTATAATTTATGTAAAATTACGTAAGTACTTTACAGTGATTCCTCCACTCCCAAGTTGGTGTTACCTCTTACTATGAGTCTCCCTCCCAACTGCTTTCAGAACCCAGTCGTAGCCACTAGACAATAAAAATAAATATTATTATTATTGTCGGGGTGCACATGCTGCAAAGAAAAGAAACAATTATCCACACATTAACTACTCGGCAATGTTAATGGTGAGATATGCTAGTAAATCTTAACAAACATAATTATTTTGAAATTTCTTGTGAAATATCGTTAGTTTTGTACCCGCAACCACTTTTATTTTAGAGCGTATGAAAATGGAGATATGTCTTCGTTATCATTAGAAGTTTCCTCGACATTACCCGAAGATAATTGGCTAATGGAAATTAATGCAACCCCATTACCTGACCTGCCTCAACTACTGGTTGAAATTGATCCAATGCTTCCGCAACATTATCCGGTTATGGAACAGCTCGAATGTCCAGGTGTTGTAGACCTACGACATTTCATGCCGCATTATCGAATGCTGGAACGGCATGGGTAATATATTTTCTTCGGATTTAAAATTACTTATTCTAAATTTCACTTAATCATTTACCACAAGGCTTTCACAGCTGTTCTCAACCAACCCAGCAATATGTGACGCTATGTAAGTGATGTGGTGGCTACGACGTTGATATTTCACACGCACCTTTTGAATGAATGTGATGTGATTCAGCTGACAGTTTTAGTAAGCAGACAACGTGTCATGTTAAGCGTTTTCTTATAGGAAGGGAAAATTAATTTTCGTTTTTCGAGAAAAGCTTAACTCAAAATTCTAAAATTATTATTTAAAAAAAAACGTGTTGCTTCTGTAAAGTTAAACCGATGTAATCAGTCATCGACAACGTGAAAATCTACGAGGTTCAAACAAAATACTTAGACGGAAATCCCGCAATTATTCATACAATGATTGCTCAACATTTGTTAGGTACGCTACAAAAAGTAGGGCCTAATGTTCAGAAGTGTCCAACAATAAGATAACCGAGTAGCAAAAAAATTTATTAAAAAATTTAATGACTATCCAAGAAGAAAAAAAAATTTTACTGCACAATATGTTTCATACAATTCCTTAAATTGTCTGGCTCGATCAAGTGTATGTACCGAATTTTTTTAGTTATTACTTTGTGTTAAAATTACTGTTTTTTATATACGTAGTATATGACATGTTGGGTTAATTTGTCTACATTATTGTTGTTAACCTTAAAAAAACTATCGAAAAAGTGAGTAAAGTGAAAGGTCTCAATTTACACTATATAAATTTTACTTACAAATTGGCACTGCTCCGAAAAAAATTCACGCTGGGTTGTGCAAGGCACGTTTTCTCACCACTGCCAAAAAACTACAATTTAACACAGATTTAGCAAGTTTTAAGCATATTTAATAAGTTCGCGCAAACGTGGAAAACTTGCTTTGGCATCGTTAAACTACGAAAAAAAATGTGTTTCTTAATCATCTCCATATTAATTGTATACATATATCAGCCAGACTGGATGTTACATTGGTCAATTTTTATGACAGTTAAGATCACATTATTTGCCTATGTCACAGGTGGTTGCAGAATCCATTGCAGGAAATAAATCCCAAAAACACTTTGTGTCAGAAACATTAGAAACTTTACGTACTCAGATATGTACAGAATTTAATTTCTTACTTTCGGTATTTAAGAGTAAAAAATTTATATCAAGTAAAGTATTTGTAACAGGGATATTTCCTCATTTTTCCCTGTTTACCAGGTAATAATGTGACAAATTCTAAGGCTCAGCGAATGATTATTTCTTTAATTACGCATGTATTGCTCCAGACTAACGCATTTGAAAAGAGAAAATCGTTTTGAGTGGGAAAAACGGACAGTGCCATGATGGTGAGTCTGTGACGTCACTTTACATATTGTTGTTACTTGTTTGCATGGAGATACCATAGCATGTTGCGTGTGCGTTGAAATTTTAATTACGCTTGCTTTTTTAGCGGGTTGGAATATTATGGCCGTGTCACCGAATAGAAATAGGTTGTGCACAGTTCTGCTGTGCTAAATACAACGAAATATACTCCGGATAAAATATTTATAAAATTTCTAAGTAAAAAAAAAAAAATTGTGAAGCTCGTTTGAGCACACTAGGAGCATTGAACCACTTAGCTAGTATAGGATATTCACGGCAAACTGAGAAATTAGTAAGGCTCTTCCAAATTTTTCCTTTTAGTCAATTTTTATCTTTCTGCCTCTTTTTAATATCAGCATTGCCATGTGACTAATAAACATGATGCATATTTTCACCACTCTCAAAGGTTAAAGTCTGAGTATGCAACAAAACATATTTGTTAGTGGTTGATGCCTGGTGGGCGGACCGTAAAAAGTTCTCACTTTGTCGTGAACAGCCTATAGCGACAAATGTTAATGTATTTTGTGTGATGATAATTTCAGTAAAAAATATCGTTTTCTTGAGTAATTGAATTGGCATGATACATTACACGTTAAGGTGTTATTTAAAGAAGGAACCATTATAACGAACAAAATATTGCTATTTAGTTCCACATGAATGGGTAACGGCGCATTCAAAATCCCTTCGTAACGAACGTAGGTACGTGCGTTTTCTGTCGGCAGACACACAAACAAAAACGTAACTTTGCGAAGCGAGATTATTATTTTGTGTTTCTTTTTTGCGTGCTTTGTGCGAAATATGATGCAATTTTGAAACACAAGCAAAATAAAAGAGAATTTCGTGTACTACTGACTTTACCTTAACACGTATAGTTAAAAGAATACATTTAATATTAAATCGGACATTTCGATCGGTCGAGAGTTCAGCCGTACGTACATTGAAGTTTGAAGTTCAGCTGCTCTGCCTCTCTTTTATATGTACATTGTAAAAAATTACGGGAAAATTACCTGACGAGTGTAAGGTAAAATTCGCAAACTTGTGGGGGAAACGTAGTTTTCCTACAGGTAAGGAAAAATTACCGTACTGCGAAGTAAAGTTCACGTATATGGTAGTGGAAAATACTTTACAACGATGAGAGAATTACCGTACTGCGAAGTAAAGTTCACGTATATGGTAGTGGAAAATACCTTACAACGATGAGAGAATTACCTTACGACGTGCATCTCTTCAGCATTCTCAACAGCTAAGTGGGAGGACGGGCGGAAGAAACAATCATTTAACACGTTAATATCGACTTACCACCATACGTTGTCGTCGTGGTGTAGTGGATAACGCAACTGACTGAAGAAATAGAGGTTTATGGTTCCCGCCAACATGTGTTCAAGATTTTAGTTTTGAAGCTTCGGTTAGTGTCTATCAGAGGATATAGATAATAAAACAAATTACGATTATTAATGCTCTGGGATATTCTTATAATATTTAACTTTAGTATACAATATAGTTAATTTTCCCTTGCTTGAATGTGATTTCCCCCCACTTTTGTCGGATCCTTTTCTCGTACGATTAGGAACTAATACTTAACTTGGTATGTAAATTTACTCTACACCTAAGAGGTAATTGTACCTTACATGTAAATGTAATTATATTCTATTCCCGGTAAAGTGAGCACATTTTAAGGCCTTGCTAAATTTTTCCTTTAATCTAGTTTCTATCTTTCCGTCACTTTTTAATATAAACATTGCAATGTGGCCAATAATCATAGTGTATACATTACACCACTTCCAAAAAGTCTGAAGCTGCCATAAAATATATTTATTAGTGGTTAATGCCTGTTGGAAGGGCCTTAAAAAGTGCTCAATTTACCGTGAATAGCCTACAACTTCCCTTGCACTTAAGGGAAATTTTCCTTGATTTTTTTTTACAGTGTGGATATGAATGGGCGAATGTATACATGATGGCCCCCATAACGTGGACACCCAAAAAATTTCCGGAACAGTTGCAGATAACGGAATGCGTTTTTTGCTAAATGAAATTACGCACGGGGGCAAGTAATTTGCCGCAAAATGACAACTTGTAACACGTGTACGGGCAGAAATAATTAAACCGCATATGATTTTTTCCCTGGAAAGATACATTTATTACAACGAAATCTGAAAGTACGCGCAAAGAGGAATTCGATGATATAGTAAATGCGATTAAAAGTAACACCAACGCCAAGGAAAAAATGTGCAAATATGATTCATTGGGCCGGTAGCATGGGGGTAATGGACCTGTACTCACTGCTGTAAGCAAGCTGCAGCAACCGTGTGCTCAAAACCTGAGCTCTCTGTGGTATAGTATATTCGCTCCCCCTCTTTGCTGGTATCTCTCTACCCACTAATAAACAGCAGGGTTCCTACCCATCTGTCTCATTGTAGCGTTTTCCATTAATGCATGTAACAATTTCGAATTCTTTCCTGTCGAAAGTGTTTTGACGGTGTCTATGCCAGTTCTTCCCTTTCTCTTCTCAGTTATAGTAGTTCAGCTATAAGTATACGAGGGTATGGCAGACCAATCCCTTGCCGCCGCTACGCATGTCTTCTTGCATGATTTCCTTCCCTGGCAGGAGTACGGGGCCTAGCACTGAGACGCACTTAGCTCCCGTCCCTACCGCGGACGCACGTCGAATTAGGGTAGGTTAGGAAAATTAGTCCATTCGATGTTTCTTCGCATTTTTTGAATCAAACTTTTGAAAAATCACCTTATATGTGACGTGTTTGTTTGTTTCCTAAGCATTGCATGCATACCAAGCGTTTTCATTTTCTATTAGCATAAAATTATCTTATTTTCAGATGACTTGAAATTTTACTTAAAATTTACATATAAAGTATAATATGAATTTATAAGTAATATGAATTTAAGCAGAGAGAAAATAGGTGTGTTGGTAACGCCTAGTAAGAAATAGTTCTGATATCAAATATCATTAAACCAAATGCGCACGCATGGGGATGCGCTTTCACTTCGGTGTAATATTTTAGACTTGACTAAGCTTTGTTTGCATGTGGCGGAGGGATGCCCTGAAAGCAGAACTTTAGCAGGTTTAATCCCTGGCCCGGTCACCGCAATTTCGCACGTGGGAATCGTGCCGAACGATGCCGTTGGCCGGCAGGTTTTCTCGGGGACCTCCCGTTTCCCCCGCACCTTCATTCCGGCGCCGCTCCATACTCGCCTCAATCAACCTCACCGGCTTTCAAGACCACGCTGTTAACAGCCGCCCAGATCTCTACACATAGCATCGAGTACTAACTGGCAAGACAGTTTGCTTGCTTAGAGAGAGAAATTCGTGCCCAAGTCTTCAAAGCTTCCGCGTTTGAGACCGAGAGCCGCAGGCGCGGTAAGGGCGACACTACCTCGCGCATCAAGTGCGCCATCGCCATTAAGTGATCCTCCCAACTGGCGTGCAGTGTTCTTGTCCCACTGCGATTTTATTGGTGAAACGTGTGTAGGCCTTATAGGCTGTCCACGGTAAAGTGAGCATTTTTTTAAAGCCCTGCTTAAGATCTACTTTCATGCACGTTGTGTATACTTCCGCCTTATGCAAGGTTAACTTTGTCATGGGCCTCATCTCATAACCTTATTCATGCGTCGGTCAAGTGAAACTATTATATTATTAGAAAAGTAATTATTTTGCAAATCTGCTCATTTTTGCACTTATAGAAGTACTAAAAAAAACAGAAAGCGAAAGAAATAATTTAAATTATCAGAAATAAATACCCAACACATTTTATCCGACGTTAACTTATGGAACTACTTCTCATCTTCCAATCCATCGTTGCCAACTTTACTGGGCGCATGTCACTCAGGGCACCCGTTAAAACATTTGCAGGTAGGGGCAGTGACTTTTTTCTAAGGTTGATTTCAAATGTGCTTACTTTATCGTGAACAGTCGTTAGGAAGATTCAATGAAGGGCCCTTGAGTAGTTCTTTTTTATTTATCTGACGCTTGTATTTTGAGATACATAGCTTTCAAAAAGCCTTTTTTTTTTAAATCCATTTTTGTGCACTTAGAAAGGGCGATTTTGACGTGCATAACGTCTTAAAAGCACTCGACAGCCTTCGTCTGAAGCGTGTGTTCTTTTCGTAGATCAGCACATTGGGCGCACGTTTAGTAGTTTCGTAGGGAAACGTGTATTACAAACACTCTGTAACGTAGTTCAAGCACCCGGTAGGCGACGTCCTTGAGGTGGCCGACTGGTTGAAGGAATTTTGCACGTCTGGAGGCCTAGAAACGTAGGAGCGCACCGAGACATGCGCATCAACTCTCTTGCCGCCTCTGCGCGCAAAGCTCTGAAATGGCGTGCAGTCTTGCCTTCGATGACGCGCCTCTATGAGACATTCAGCGGAGACCCTGCCGTTTTATGACGTAGTGATAAAAGCAAAGGCTTGATGCACGTCCCTATTTGTATTTTAATGTTTTGTACCGGAATGTTCATACCTGAAGATGACCGTGAAAATACCCGTTTGAGACATGTTCACTATCACAAAAAACATGATTTACAGATAAACTGAGGAACTGAAAAACGTATACAGACGCGTAGCGTTTCTAAAATGCTCTTCATAAGCAGACCTCGCTCAGCCAAGTTGGAAGGTTCGTACTAATTAATCAAGAACGGAAGTTCTTGCACAAAAACGCTGTTTTTGGAGGGCCGCTGTGGGCAAATGGAAGGAAGGGAGGGGATGGGGAACAACCCCCCCCCTTACTGATCCCCCACCCTTCCTCTTTCAACCCCCCCCCCCAAAGTGCGCCCTTTCTCCCTGGGAGGAGTTAGAATGACAAGGGGGTATGTTTTCCATTCTGTGGAATGGGGGGTGTGTTGTTCGCCTTCGAATCGGCATGGAAGGTGCATTTTTCGCCCGATTTCCTTCAAATTTGGGGGTGGGTGCCTTTCTGTGCCCCGCCCTGCCTGTTAATGGCAGTTAGGCCTATCGTGAGCATAACGCCCAAGTCTTAAGTCTTAAGTCTTAAGTGTTAAGTCTGAAGTGTTAAGTCAGAAGAATTAAGTCTTAAATTTTAAATCTTACTTTCACAATAATGGCAACTGTATGCCGGGAAGTGCGAGCGAGCTCGCGTCAAAGTTCCGAGACGACATTGCATCGTAAATATTAATTCGTACGGATTGGTTGTCTGCTTCACCTATGGTGGCTCAGCCCGCGGTTTCCGCAGGCCTGTGCGCTGGTTTTTAATAAAAACGTATTCTGCTGGAGCACCGCGCACCGTTCGGCGGCCTTCCCAGGCGACCTGCCACCTTGGTGGCGTGGCTTGCGCAGGGC
Organism: Dryococelus australis; assembly: GCA_029891345.1. Taxonomy (NCBI): domain Eukaryota; kingdom Metazoa; phylum Arthropoda; class Insecta; order Phasmatodea; family Phasmatidae; genus Dryococelus; species Dryococelus australis. The sequence goes on along the minus strand of CM057009.1, from coordinate 292,553,190 downwards.
GCGAAGGTGCGTCCCGTCACTGCGGCCCGTCGTCGGCGAGGTCAGCCACGGCGACCTTGCAGCGCAAGGAAGGCGCGGATTGATCGACGACGTGGGTGGGGGCCGTCGGCGACCACGCAGCAGCAGGCAGCGCGCGTGAATATTTGATGGTTGGCGCGCCACGCACAAAAGGTGAGAGCGGAGTGCATGGAGTGTCGCAGGGACGTGCCATAATGGGCAGCGCGTAGTGCAGTGTATGCAGCCACACTCCAGGCGGGCTATTGATCCCTGGGGCGCCCCCCCCCCCACTCCTCCGCGGGCACTCATTGTCCGCGGACCCTACCTAGCGCCTCACATCAACGCCTCGTTTATTTCACCCCCTCCCCCTCCCCTCACTTCGTCAACTACCCACGGCACTGCTGCACAAGGCACCGTCGTCTCGTGTTTCGCGTCGCTTTTGACACGCTCTCACCGACCGTGAAATCACGCCATCGTAGTTTTCCTGTGCCGCTCTGCCTCTCCCCTTTACACACCTCCTCCCTGTTTTTTCTCTTCTTTTTAATTCCCCAGCTCGAATTTTTAACATGTGTGGGATGCTACCCGGCGCGGTGCAAAGTAGGCGCTGTTCAGCGCGTGCAAATTGCTCGCGACTGTGTTTCGCTCGATACGCGCGCGAGCGCGTCAGGGTGGTGGAGGGGGGAACTGAGAGCCGCAGATGAGGGCCCCGCGCATCACGCGCCTGTCCCCTTCCCCCTTCACAATGACGTCATGTCCACTCCTGCTTCCCGCCGCGCAAACAACGTGATTTGGCAGCCATTACGCGGCGAGCGCGTTGGTGTAAAGGTGGGCTTACGATTAAAGACTGAAGAATTACTGAACGGCTCGATAAGCACACGGAAAATTAAAAGTAAGAAGTTTTGCAGTTTATGATTGAATTAGCGACTGTTAAGTCTAGCCAATCACAGTCGTAGGAGAAGAAGGCAACCGGCAACACCTAGAAATATGGACAAGAGTGAAGGTTATTTACATATATTTAATTATTTTTGGTTACTGCTTGTGTAAACGTTTTGAAAAACTCGTGATATGTTATAGAAGGGAAAGCCGTTGCCGACAATGGGCGTTTACTTCAATAGGCCTACATTTGAAAATGATAATTAAAGCGAATTCGATAACCTCTTCCAAGAAATAAAACATGACCATGAACAGTTTTTTTAAATAAAGAAGATACTGTCTCTAGATTAAAATACTTCTTTCATACGATTTCACAATATGTCATAATATAAATACAAGATGTAAATACAATTTCCGCCAAAAACATATGTCACTGGTTTCTGATTGGCTACTTCGTCTAGACTTGTAGGTACTTCAAGATAAAAATAATTAACGAACTCTTAAGTCACGCCAAGATCGCACACGACCCGTCAAGACCTTCACATGACAGTCATAAACTAATACCCTTGAATACATTAAATCGTATATTAAGCACACGGCGCACTTATTCTGTTAAGTCAATCGTAAACCCACCTTAAATCCACACTTTCTGCTTGCCCGAGTTTCTTTCAACGTATCCTTACGCCGTAAGCTTCGTCGTAAGCTGTTCACGATGAACTGGGGACTTCTGAAAACCACCTTCGAAAAATGTCACTGCCACTTCCTGCATATATTAACGGCCACACTGACTGCCATGTGGGCAGTTAAGTTGGTCACGACGGAGACAAAGTATTTCTATGCCTTAGTTTTGAATCAAAATCGTTGGGTAAGTATGTGAGATTGTTGAAAATATTTATTTTGCTTTCTGCCTTTGTAATGCACATTTTGAGTGTAAGAATTTGCAACTTGATAAACTATTTACTCTTCTAATATGGCCACAGAAAATGATCAGGACAGTGGCAATTTTGACATGTGGTGGATGAGTAAACAATGTGCATACAAGCACTAGGCCTACACATCTCTTAGAACAAAAAAAAAAAATCAGTTCGCAGAAGTCGTCGATTTAAACACCACCATGTCCACAAGACATTAGACTGCTACGAACCCCAGCTATCATAACTTTCAGCCAGACACTGCTCAATATTTTAAACCGAAATCTACTTGCGAATGGCACTGGGAAAATTTTATCTCGTCCGAAGAATAAGTTTCCGAATTCTGTTTCTGTCCCTGATGAGTACAAGCGAAAATGAATTTAAACAAGGCATTTTTAACAGTCAATTTAGGTATAAAAAGCGGTTACTGATACAAGTAATAAGCCCACTTTCCTCAACACGGGTGCAATTAATTTTCAAATAAGTTCTTAAAAACTGAGATGGTAGGCAGGATTTCCTTCTTTTTTAAAGCAGCAACATTAGAAATGAAACCATGAGTGCATGCAACCGTACTGAGACAATTACAAATACACGCGTGCCTTACCCGGGACTTGACCCAGAATACCTTGTACACACTTTTGAAATCAACCTTAGAAAAATGTCAATGCTCCTGCCTGCATATATTATAACGGGCGCACTGAGTGAATTGCGCCCAGCAAATTGAGTAATGATGGAGAGGACTGTAGTTCCATATCTTAACGTCGAATAAAAAGTATTAGGCAACCATTTGTGATAACTATAAAAGTTAATTCTGTCACTTTCTGTTTTTTTTATATTTTTTTTAATGCATCGAAGTGGAACAGATTTTTGAAATATTTACTTTTATAATAATTTTACAGTTTCAATTGACCGGCGCATGAAGAAAGCGATGAGGCCCATGACGATGTTAATTTTACTTAAGGCGGAAGAACACACATTGTGCATACAAGTAGATCATAAGCAGGGCTTTCAAAAGTGCTCACTTTATCGTGAACAGCCTATAGAGGGTAATACACTAAGTTATGGAGGTCAGATACGGAGAATCAACTTCGGATATAACCAGTCTAATGTTTCGACTGATAGGACTTACTAACCTGAAATATTTAGATATACTGAGACACTTAAATCATGTGAGTTTACATGAACTACAGAAGCTCCACTTGTGTCAATAATTTGGCGGAAATCTGTTGTTTGGTTCCTGAGATATGGCATAAAAACTTTAGTTCCTTATTTGACGCTATCGTACGAAATTAAAATAAAAGTGACTCTGTATACGATGCTTCTAATTTATACTGTCTACATACAAATGTTGGTTGAATTTGGTTAAATTGTTTAGTATATGTGGCAAACTTGTATAAATTATTTATGACGCCACCATTTTGAACACCATTGTCTGATCCAATTAAATCATGAAAGTTTACATGGCCTTCTGTAGCATTTATAGTGTGCACGATTTGGTGCAAATTAATTGGAATGTTCCAATGTGACATTTGGTGGGAATCGGTAGATTGGTCCTCGAGATATGGCATTAAACCGCCATAATTATCATTACGCAATCTTCATAAATGGAGAACAAAAAATAGTGTAGTAATACATTCGATGATTGTATACTGCCAATATACAAAGTTCAGTTAAATATATATTACATAACATCTTAGGTATAGCACACAATACTAAAATGATTTTGTAGCTGCCATTCTGAAAATAAGTTTGTCATTACTAAAAAAAAATACACATATTATTATGGCCTACCACAGTACAGCATATTTACCAGATTTTGTAAGATTGTTTCCCGAGATATGAGACAAGAAATGTATTTTATATTAGCGGCGCTGTCATATAAAATTGCAGATAAATGAGGCTCTGCACAGGCATATTTTATGGTTGCATTAGGCACTGATAACATACAAAGTTAGGCTGGAATTTGTTTCGTTCATAAAATATAGAGAACTAAAATATTTAAATAGACACCATTCTGAAAATAAGTGCCTGACCTACTTAAAACATACCAGTTTACACCACTTGTTGCGGTAGTATTTTTTTTTTTGCCAAATTTGGCAAGATTCTGTCAATTGTTTCTCGAGATATTACATAAAAATTTTATTTATTAGCGTGTCGTTTTCATACGAAATGGAGGGCAAAATATTCTCCGTGTAGATAGCTACAATTGATAGTTGTAATATCTACTGCCAGCATAAAATGATAATTTGTAAATGTCCGCAATTCTGGAAATAAGTGTCACAAATTTGGTAGGAATCGGTTAATTTTTTTTTTTTTTTACCGATATATGACATAATATCTTTACTTATTCGTATGATGCTATCTTCCAAAAACGGCCGACAAATGTGTTTATTTGTTGGTGTATATGATGCTCAAAACAGATAATTTTACTATACAAAATTTGCTCGAAATTAAAAATGGCATAAACGTAAAAAAAATTTATGACCGCCATTTTTAAAATAAGAACCTAATAAAGTCCAATTACTTATGTTTATTTGGTCTAGCATATTCTTACTAACCTGTCAAATTGGGCAAGAATTTGTGTAATAGTTTTAGAGATATAATGTTAAAATCTTTATTTCATCTGGTACCATTTCCCGAAATGGCGGTCTAATGACAATATAGATCTCAAATTTTAATGCTTATTTATGGCTCTGTCGGTTTACAAAATTTGGTTTAAATCGGTTAAATGTTTTTCGATGTTATGATATAGCACCCCAAATTTTTTAATGGCTGCCATTTTAAAAGTAAGTGCCCGACGTGGTCGAAAACTAAAAAAGTCAGTTGTGATTACTAAGTATTTTATGTGTAGCAAGTTTGGTGAAATTCGGTTCACGCGTTCAAAAATTGGAAAGGGCGAAGGGAAGGGGGGGGGGGGCATACACACGCACAGACACACACATACACAGACAGGAAAGTGATCTCATAAGCCTTTAAAAACTCCAGCACAGGAGAATACGACAAGGCCGTGTAGTGCAAATTTGTCTTGATTTTACCACTTGCGAAAATCCGGGAGTGACCCAGCCGGGGATTGAACCCGGTTCGCCTTGGTGGGAGGTGAGCAGTCTAACCGCTAAGCCCCCACGGCCCCAGTAGAGGTTGGTTCTTCTGCTTGTAAAGGCTGTTCACGATAAAGTGAGCATTTTTGAAATGAACCTTTGAAAAAAATTCACTGCCTCTGCATGCATATAATTAAATGAGCGCTCTGAGTGACATTCGCCCAGTAAAATTGGTAACGATGGATGGGAAGTACTTCCATATCTTAACATTGAATAAAAAGTGTCAGGTAATGGTTTGTGTTAACTTAAAATTATTTATTTAGTTTTCTGTTTTTTTTTTTTTTATGAATCAAGTGTGAAAATGAACAGAATTGTAAAGTATGTACTTTATTAATAATTTCAATTTCATTTGACCGACGTATGAATAAAGTGATGAGGTCTATGTCAATGTTAATGTTACATAAGGCGGAAGAATACACAACGTGTATACAAGTAGATCTTAAGCAGGGCTTTCAAAAGTGCTCATTTTACCGTGAACTTCCTATAGCTGATTTACGCTATAATCTGTTCAATTTTAGTAGTGATTATTCAAAACAGCGGGCAAGTACGGTAGACAATGTTTATGCTTAAAATATGTCATTAAGCTCCATATTTTTTTCTTCACAATTTGTAATACCTACGAAAGTGTTTAAAACAGAGCGAAGGCACTGCCGCGTGAGTGTTGTGTATTCTTTGAACCACAGCAACTTTCAAGCAGTAACTTCTTATTTTTATTGTGCACTGGATGTGGTTTTCAAGGAGCTACAACAAGGGTCTCTATTCTGTAAACTTAACTTGCCCAAAGATACACATTTGAGCATCTCATGGCAACAACAGTTATGATCTTGTGTGATTCTCCACAAAGACATCTCGTTATCAAAGTATTTTGTGAAGGCGCCTTTTCTTGGAAACGCTACGGGCTCTGTTCTGAAATCCATAATCTGCCTGTAGAATTATATTTTTTCCAGCTAGTGAATGCTATAGCTGCCTGTTAATTGAAAGAATCAATGTTAGATATCATGCTCGTTTCCTATAACGATTCCGGTAATAGTTTAAAAATTATCTTTATAGTATTAGTAACACACGTTTTGAGAATAAGCAAATTATCTCAAAGCATCACAAGCTGTCAGTGGTGAGTCATCACCACCGAGATGACACGGTCTTAGTATGTTAAGTCACTTACGGCAAGCAATACAATCGCTGTGTGACATGTTTTGTAATGTGTAGCACCGCGGAAAATGAAAAAGGGCAGTACAGAATACCAAGTTTCCGTTTCTTTCACTCTGTTGTCATTTATAAACAAGTAACGTAAGATGTTCATCAAACACTTGCAAATCAATGACACAACAAAATACTCTGCATTATTTTAAACATAAAAATGACCCTTGCATAACTGCGAGAATGTAATGAGGATGGATACGTGAGGTGAGACACATACCTTTTGCAATAAACATTGAACTAAACAAACAGGCACTGAATAAAAATTAGTTGGGGCACCTTTTGAGTTACCTTTCTTAGGATTTGCATGGCATGAGCCATTAAGTTCTGTTCGGGTGCCCTACTTTCCACACGTTGCACTTTTGCTACACTATATTGCACTCCCTACACTCGCCACACTACTGCACTGGTGGCACTGCGAATTATATCACTGTAGAGTGCGGGTTCCTGCTGCGGTGGTGCAGAGGTGCGCGGCAGGCATCAGATGCAAGTGCTCATATTAGAACACTATAAATAAGTTGCGATTAAAAATAAAACATTATAGCCACGTCTAAAAATGTAAATTGATCGTCATGATTATTTAAAAAGTAATGCCCCAGTAAAGTATAAATAAGAAAATTGCTAGGCAAAGTACTCAAATAATTAAAAATAAACGTTACATATGTCGTATAATGTGTATTTTTAAGTATAAAAAACAATATAAGTATCCAAAACTAGAATCAGAGATAGTTTAAAGTTTTGTATAAGTAATATGAGTTGAAGTTCTTGATATTAGATTATGAGTTAACGGATTTTAAAACAATGTATGTGTTTTAAGGATAGAGAATAATTTAGTTCAATGCGAATATATAATTATGTGAAAGTGTTTAATTTATAGTTATTCCTGACGTGATATAAATAATCTTTATGATCAGTTACATGGTATTACATTAATGTAATTAAATTAAAGAAGCTGTCTGCATGCGCTAAACAATATTTCTATGTATTATAAGACAAATTTTATGCAACACGTAAGCATCAGTTACTAGTATGGCATGCCAAAGTAAATAATATATTTTATTTTCAATAAAATAAGTTGTACAGTGTACGATGCTCAAAATTTTAATGTATTTCAGCACAGTATAAAGCTATATTATGAACAGGGTAATTTGTTGTGTTAAATATCATGCGAGTTTATATAGTTATAATGTGTACTGCGGAATATAATTTCCTGCACCAGAACGAAGCGGTAAGAGGTCCACGACAGCCCAATGTTACGCACTTGAATTAACTCATTCAGAGATTTACCCAGGAGGTCACTAATAGGATTCTTGCTAGAGAACGTGGGAATGTAGGACCCTGGCGGTCTAGCCAACTGTCCGGGTTCACCCACTGCGTTGTTTTGCACACGAGAGCAGGACACTAGGCTCTATCACGATGATGACCCTAGAGAGATAATTGGAGCCTAGTTGCTATACTGTTCTGTAGAGGGGTCGTTAGACAGTAGAAGCTACTGAGAGATGGGCGGGAGATATTTGAGAGAATATATTCTGCGCCTTTCTGTTGAGGAGTCTTCAGGATGTAGAAATGAGTGCAGCGAGGCGAACAGCTTCAGCTATGGGCCGAGCATGCGACATAGCAATACATTACTACAGATTTCACTGTGGTCCATTTCATGCTACACAACACACATTACAAAGGACTTGTGCTGCGGGTCCTGCATGCTATGCAGAAAAACTCCAAGTGTTCCATGATGGCACTCTGCAAAAATTATGGACCCCTGAGCCTAAAATTATTGAGTATTGATTCCCTATTTACAAGTGTTGTGCAAGGTTAAAAATAAAAATTCAATGAGCCAGCAGAATTCTATTATTAGCGTGACTCTAATGTTGTGAGAAGTTAATAAATATACAAAGGCAGCAGCATTTTAATTGTGGTGATGACTGCAAATATTTTTATTGTGGTGTTAACATTGTAACTGTAGAGGAAAATATTGAAACACAGTAAAGTATAAAAACAAAGTGAAAAACTACGTACATTTTCGTCACAATAAAGTGTTAAATGTTTTTGATATTTATTAGTAAATAAAGACATAAGCAACATCTAAACAATTTGCAGGAAAAAAAATAACTAGGTTATTTAACAACAGAATTAATTGCTACATTAGAAAAACGTTAAATAATTAAATTTTATAATATAAATTTTGTGGAGACACATGTATTAAGGTAATAAACTGAGACGTGTGTCTCAAATTTGTCCTTCGCCCCCCCCCCCCCTCGTTCGTCACCCCGTTCGTTCTTGTTGTCGGACAGGGCAAAATGGATGGAAAATAAATGGAATATTACTGGAAATATGTCCTCAAATTTACCACATTTTTTCCCGTTTGCTTGTAAGTAATGAGTAACAAGTCCCTATTTGGACATGACGAGTTTCGCACACATTTTTGTTTTTCGTATGGCAAATGTATATTGGAGACATTTGTGAGTTTTTGAAATAGATAATAAGAATATTTCTGGATTAGTATTGACTTGAAAATTTCTTCTGTCGCATTGGACAGGTTTCTGCACGGTATAAATGATCATTAACTACGTTAAGACATCGTTGCTTCACTTACTTGCCTTTTGGTGGAAATTGGTGACATCTGGGTGAATTCTGCATGGAATCCACAACGAACGGAGATTGGAAATCAGCTGGAAGCGACGCTGGCGTGTTGGCGATTCAACACGCGATCCAAAATCGCTGAGACGAGCTGCGTAGAGGCGGTGTATGGCTGCCTTGACGAGGGCGGACTGACTGCTGAGAACTGCTGCGACGTAAGGGTAACTGGTGCCGATCTTACCGGGTCTGTTCTGCGTCGACGCATCGAGGAAAGTGAGCACACCCCAGCTGCTCTGGAGATCGGTGGGATGCAGAAAGTCAAGGCGTCCGTGATTCGCTACTCGCCTGTGAGTCTTCAGCTATCGGAGAATACCCCACCCTGATAACGTTTTATGTGATGGAGCCTGGGAATCGACGTGCAGTCAAGAGCCTGACAGCGATTGGTTGAACGTTTGAGGTTGTAAAATTGTGTAATTTTGTATAAAAGGTGGTCGTGGAGAGCCAGTGGGGAGAGATGGCGGCTCCACGAGAATCAGACTGGACCTTCAAAAGTTAAGTTCATGAACATGTTAGTTGTTATGCCCGTCTGGCAATGTAGCTTTGTTAAGTCTCAGGACTTTGAATTTCTCTGATGCAAGCATGTTTCTAAAAGAAATGGTGGTAAATTCTCAAATGTATTATTGATGGCATTTAGTAAGAAAAATTATGTCAATTCATTTGTGTTATCAAAACTGCCGGGAAACGTCTCGTAATGGTAAAAGAGAATTTAAAAAATGAGTTTGTTTTCACATTCACTTTTAAGATGAATTTCAAAATGGATGCTTACATTTTGCGGTTATTGCCGAATAATGAGATTGCCATTTTAAATCGTATTTTGTAAAGAAATTAATGGTCATTTTATTGCATTATGGCCCAATTGATAAATTAATACTATTGTATATTCACTGTTGTGTAGGTCAATACGCATTTTGGGTGGGGGTAAATTAAAGTTAATTTGGAATTTGATAATGCATAATCTGGGCATACTACCGATAAATTTTGGAGATAATTTGTGCAAATTACCTGTCAGTACAAATTTCTGATTGGAGTGGAAAACAAGGTATATTCATGTATATATGGCAACTTATAGGTCGTTGCCTATTAACTTATCAGTACATTTTATCTTTGTATTATTAAATCCATACTGGAAGTTTTTATGGAAAATGTATAGGTTTCAGTGTTAGGTCAACATCGCTTTGTCAGCATAACCTATGATAGGTATACCTACGAAACATAGCTTCGTTAACTTTATTTGTGGATCTGTTTGTTTTGGTCAAAAATACTCGTATTAAAAATATTGTTCTAATTTATGCAAAATCACCATGCCAAATGAAATTACCTTATGTTTACATGGCAATATATAAATTGGTAATATTTAGTGCTTGTTCTCTTAAATGTTACAAATTTTCAAGTTCGTAAATAATAACTGTGAATGCACAGTCCTATGTCAAAGATTTTGCTTAAGGTGACTGTGTGCATATAAAATAAAATTGTATCACATATATTTTTCAAGTTTACATATAGTTTTCCATGTTTTATCGTGTTGTTTACATTGGGATATGGTTCACAGCGATTTTAACCTGGAAGTGAACACGAATTTTAACATACTTTTTTCTAGTCTCCGCCATTTGTAATTACGGAGAAAATTACATGGTATAAGGTGTTTAGTTACCACCTATTATGAATGTTAGATAAAAAAAACAACACCAATCTATAGATACATTGCCTAAAACAGTATTTGTTGACACCATTATTTTGGAGCTCATACCACAGAGGAGTTTGGATTTTTCTACGGTTTTTACTATCAGCCACAATTCACCTTTTTAACAGCAGTGTTCAGCTTTGCTTTACATTGGTGCCAACTTTGGTGTTTCCCCTTCACCACTCACTCTAGGGCCTTTGTGTAGCCTCCTTGTTGCGTCCTCTGCTTATAGCGAACACTACAAAGCTTTGAATAGGAACAATGAACGTCGAAGCCACTAATCAATCTAGGAATGTTATAATGATAAGTAGAGTAAATTATTATAAATACAATTTCAACTTCAATGTATACATGTCATGTAATGTTCTTACTTCAGTGAACTAATATGTTTTTAAAAGTGTTACAGAGCAAATTTCATGTAGCACGCACCAGTAACATGCAGCATGCACCAATATGTCCTGACGACACATCCTGGCGACACGCCATACGTCACCATGACCTCAGAAGGGGACAGGTAGCCAGCAGGCCGCCCGGTGACGTCACTTGAGCAATCGAGCAACACAACGAGCGCGTGCGCAGCGTGTACGGGTTCCATACCAGGCAACACTACGCCAAAAGTCTTACTTCACTAACATATTTTTAGATGTACACACCCCAGCCGGGACACACAGACAAACGGAGAACACTAAAAGAAACACACATATTTTATAGCATGCAAGCATGCGTCCTGTTAACAGCCACAGAGTATAATAGAAATTCAAAGCTATAGAAATATTTTTAATTGCCGAAGAGCGGCCAATAACACAAACTAGGTATTTATGAGAGTACTCTGTGCCAAAATGACAAAATATACATAAAATAACATATTAGCAAATTTTGCAAAAAGGAAGTATAAAAATTAAAGTATTGTATCAGACATATACTATATTGAGAAGAATGCTTCAATACCAGTAAATGTTACAAACCATTATCATATTCACGTTAATATGCAACAGCAACAAAATTCTAGTAAATGTCCGTTACTATTATAATATTGTAGAAATCTTGTTATATACACAATATTCTAGAAATATTACTTGTAATAATAAATATATTATTAAGGTATAACAAACATGTATTGATATGTAGACATTGTAGCAAAGTATATAGAAACTGCGCAATAAGTTTTAATTTTATTAATTATGGGTAAAATATTAATGAAGTTATAGACAAAACTAGTATTATTGTCACTATTAAATTGCAGACACAAGCAAAATTACATTTTTCATTTGGCAAGGGTCATAGTAAAACCAGTATTTGTATTGTGTAAGTGGTAAGTTTAATATATATATATATGTATAGATATAAGTAACGTAAAAATCATTTCAATCCTTCCTTATGTGCCGAAATGTAGTCGAGGGTAATTGATAAAGAAATTTTGAAATCACAGTAAAATAATTATTAATTAGTAAATTTTAATAATATAATATGTTTCGGTACGAAAATCATTCTACGTCCTAATGAAATGACATCTTAGAACCTAGATATTTAATTATAGTCCGTAGGACATACATAAATATCAGTAAATGTGTTTCGACATAAGGTCGAATTGTGTTTTGACAAAGGATTCAATTGTGAAGTGCGCAATATGTTTTATTACGATTTTTCAGGAACGAGGTGTTAAATTGTATATTTTATTTCAGAAATATAATGTTTAATTGTATATTATCGACAAGAGTAAAGAGTAAAAAAATTTTCACTATTGCAAAATTACTGTATTTAGAAAATTATGTTAAAGGCTATTATGTGCCCACTTAATATATTTTGTAATAGGTGGAGGATTTTACTGTATACCAATTATTAAAAAGTTAAAACATAACAAAATTTTCCTTGTTGCATCATAACAACTTCCTAATTTTATTATTGAAATTAATGAATAATTGCAAAGCCACATAATAAGTAGGTAGATTAGGACCTCAAGAGAAGCTGACTGTTTTGCGTCTGCACAATGAACGCGACAACTGCGTCTACCGCGAGGAAGACTTTGTACACCCTTACTACAAGTCAAGTTCAGGGTCATGAGCATGGCCACTTACACTCAGCAGAAAGCACAGACACCCTATAGTAATTCAAACCTGCAGGCCAAACATACAGTTAAAAGGTGCAAGTCAATTCAAGATAGAAAGCAAGGCAGTACCTTACCACAATTTTTCCTAGAATCAAAGTTCCTTCCGCGCAGTACTTCCGTAGAGAGGACATCTTCAACCGTACCATATTACCGCTGCCAAGAAACAGACGAGCACCTTAAGGACCGAACATTGTAGTCAGCTACCACCCTACCACAAGAGCTGGGGATAATGTTATGGCGTGGGAAAGCGTTGGCTATACTGCTTGCCTGAACGTGCCAACCCAGGTGAAAAGAGAGTGAGGACATCGCGGAGAGACCACGAGAGGAGAAGATGGGGAGACAGTGCCAGTGGTTCCGTCCGCCGGAGCCGTTATATCAGCCTTCGGCATCATTGAGGAGAAGACGTTCTATTAGCTAACCAAAGACTTTAGAGTAACTCGTACGTGTCTTAATAGATTGAATATATAAATAGTTAACTGTTGTAACTAAATAATAAATCACATATCTTAAGTTGAACTCCCTCGAAGTAAAGTATAGTAAAGTAATTGATATAGAGAGTTGTAAACAGTATTGTAACCGTTTTGTTATTTATATTTTTAATATAGGACGTCAAATTAGTATTACGTGTAATATCCTTCTAAGCATGCTTCCCACTTATATTCTGTATGGCTCCCCAAAAGGGACCATAACACTATGTAAAATATCACATTTCAATTCCATTCACTTAAAAGTGTATGTTTAAATGCAAAATAAATAATTTTAATGACGACATAATTATTATTTAGTTATCACATTGCTGTTGTATACTTATATCTAATACCACATACATGCATGCAAGATTTTCACTAATTGTTAAGGCTGGTCCACAACAAGGTTTGTACAATGGTTTTTGCCTATGCATTTCAAAACACTGCAGGCAAGATGTTAAGTGTGAACAGGAAAAATGCGGGTTTTTTTTTTTTTTAACTGCATGGAGAAGGAGCACTGAGACAAAACGTTGAAGGCGAGAGCAGTTTTCGTGGCCTGCGCAGACTTGTTCAAGCATGTGGACCCTTCCTCCATGTTCTCAGTACACATGGCTTAGCTTTACTCTGGTAATATTGTGTCACAACATTGTTCACAGAACTAAAACATTTGGTTTTCGCTTCTTTCAAAGTAATATTGGGTTTTCGACAGCACTCACGTGAATTTCTAACCGAACTCTTTTCATTCATTTTACAAGCGCTTTCCATGTTCGCAGTTGGTAGAATAAAAGGAATATAGTTATTACGAAGGAATATAGTGATCATGACAAAAAAAAAGAGTCAGACCAATGAGGATTTGATACAAAAGTACGAAGCGGTTTGCATAGCAACCAACAGAAAATCAATCGCAAAAAAAAAATCTTTGAAGTCTGTTTACAGACAAATGCCCAAATATATGTCATTTAATCCATTCAATTCGCTCCGGGGATGATGCTGTATTTGTACTATAATTAGCATAGGTACTTAGATTTATTAGGTTTTTTTGGGGGGGTAATCAGGAAATCCAAAGTAATTTACGAACATGAAGAATGGCAGGTTTGCAATATTCACTGAAGATCTAGAACAAAAGATAAAAATAAATTTACATATCACCATTTCAAACTTAAAGAATTGCCAAAAGTCTTAGTAATAAAATCGAGGAAAATTAATCTCTACTACTATTTACGAACATATATAAGACTATAGACATTTAGCATTGCATTACACAAAAAGAAGTTACCGATGTAACTAATGAGCCTACTTTCCTCTACATGGATGAAAATAGTTTTGATGAAATTCTTAAATGGTTATATTATAGGTGGATCGAACTTTTGTTGACAGCGATATATTTACAGATTGAAACAGAAACAACTCCAATACTAGTGGGACAATAGCAGACTCATGCGTGTCTTACCTGCGACTCGAACCCAAAACACTTCGTGTCGTAGGATGGTGTGCAACCAACTGCATTGTGAAGGAAGAATTCGGAGCATCAACTTCGGTTGTAATCAATCTAAACTTTTGGTAGATTGGGATTTCTAACTTCAAATATTTACAAGGGAATCATTTTAAAAACACGTGTGCGAGTCACCTAAATCATGCAGCACAAGTTGTGTGCTGCATTTGATGGAAACAGGTTGGACAGTTCCCAAGATATGGAATAAAATTTTTGGTTTCTCATTTAGGGGTACCAAATAAATTGGCCTTAAAACAGACACTGTATAGATATGTCTGATTATTCATATTATATATATATATAGAGCAAGCATACAAATTTAATAGAGACAACAAAAATATCTTTAATATTTAGGGGCACCGTGGTGGCTGAGCGGTTAGCCTGCTCACTTCCCAACAAGGCGAACTGGGTTCAATCCCCATTCGGGTCACTCCCGGATCTTCGCATGTGGGAATGTGCTGGGCAATGTCTCTGGTCGGCGGGTTTTCTCGGGTATCTCTCGTTTCCCCTGCCATTTCATTCCGGCGCTGCTCCATTCTTACCTTAACCACCCTATCGGCTCTAAATACCTCGCTGTTAAGAGTCACCCAGATCACTCCACTTAACTATACAATTTAGGCCTTTATTGTCGCCATTTTCAAAAAATTAGTGTCTGACCCATTTAAATGATATAAGTTTACATGGCCTACTGTAATACTACTTATGTGAAAAATTAAGTGGTAGTAAGATGGTTGGTGACGATATATGGCTTAAATGTTACATTTTATCACCAGGCACGGTCTTTCAAAAATACGATCGTTTGAGGACCTCAATAAGAATATTTGGTGCTTCTAATTGATACCCTCAGCATACGAGATTAGATTGAAATTTGCTAAATAATTAAATATATTTTAAACTAATTTATCTGAAATATTTACATATAGTCATATTATAAAAAATGGCAGGCCATTTAAATTGCATACATTTACCTACACGAATTTTGGCGCTTGTAGAGTCACCTCGGCTCGAAGTTGCTACAAATTCTAGAACCTAGCCCACTGTTGCTGGAAGAGGTGTATCCCGCTTCATGTGATGAACCAAGCAATTCCAGCGAGTACAGCAAGTTATTAACTATTGTGTAGGTTCGCAAGAAGTCACCAAACATAGCCAGTGGTCACAGCCATAACATTTTGCTTCGTAGGTATGTAGCGGTCCAGACTTCCAGAATTAATAGGTGATTTTAGAGTCGACTGGGAATGAAGCGAAGTGATGAGATTTGGGCGGCTCTTAACATCGAGGTCTGGAGAGCCGATGAGGGTGATTGAAGTGAATATGGAGCGGCGCCGGAATGAAGGGGCGGGGGAAACACTAGATCCCCGAGAAAACCCGCCCATCAACGGCATCATCCGGCACGATTCCAACTTGTGAAAATCCGGCGACCCGGGCGAGGATTGAGCCCGGGTCGCCTTGGTGGGATACGAGCGTGCTAATCGCTCAGTCATGGTGGCCCCTTCGACTGGGAATGACAAGACGTACAGGTTCTCCGGATGACAGGGTGTCATCTTGGTCGCACAGTGACTCGTACTCGACTGGCGACTAATTTATTTCGGGGTTCTGTTTATTTATATAGATTTTTTGCATCGGGGAATGACATCATATTTCCCACTACCAAAGATATATATACACGTAACATATTTGTGCATACCGCTCGTAAAGCAAGAGTGCGTTTCTCGAAGCGCACACCAAAGTACTCGGATCAGTTTCTTTCCTCATTTTACGCAGGGAAGGACAGCCATGATTGCTCCGTAAGTCGATAATCTCCACTTTTACTTTACACAAATTACTAGGCCATTTTTTTTTTGTCCAGGCAGGACCACATAAATTGGTTCGAGTCACGATGTGGCAATCCGTGACTGTGATTTCCTCGAGCATGTAGCCGCTCTGGAAGCCTTGCCGATTACAGTACATTATTACAACAAACGTACGTCCCCCGCACCATGTGTATTAACGCACGTCATTAACTGATGATTTTTAGCAGGCCGGAAAAGCAATCGTACCGAACGATCCTGTCGTGGAGTATCAAGCAGTAGACGGCGGTGTTTGCGGGCACGTTTTCATTGGCGATTATCTCTAACTGAGCATCGAACATACCATTTTGCACCCACTCGTTTTGCTTCGATGTATCGATTACTAGCAGAGGTGCCATGTCTCGGAACAATTTTGGAGCTGAAAATGGGATGCACCTCGCGTCCGGAAAATAAAGATCGGAATTGCGAATACACATAATATACCAGCAGGTACTGTCAATTTTCAAAGTTCGTATTCAAATACACATACGGGTAGCTTTCGCTATTCAAAAATATATTTCCTTTTCGATCTTGCAGTGGTCGAATGTAGGCTTCGCAGATCTGATACTATGCTGTTTGTTAGTCTGAAGTCCCAGTACAATATAGGGTGGTTTTTCCGTGATGGACGACGTCTTCACGACCCAGTGATTTCGCGTGGCGGCGGGCAGGGCCGGGCAGGTGACCAGGCTCCAACTCCTGAATGCTATTTAGATCACTTTTTCTTTCTTGGCGTAATTCAACAGTTTGTCATGTTATCGAGTGCTCGGGGTCACACGAGTGACTAACCATTCTATGGTGTTCAAAGAAAGAGAGACGGACTGTGGGTTTTCTCCTACTACCAACACAGAATTCAAATGAGATGTGGCTATCATTATCGCCAGCTCCTGCCTCGCTCCTATTATTATTTTCTTATAATCTTCGGCAAATCCCAGTAGCATGGAGAGTGGAACACACACTTCGAACCTGCCTTCATCGCAAATGGGAACATTATAGTCGGCTTCGATTCCCCAGCCTGCTATCTTGGATGCGGAGAGATGGTTGGACGTGAGCGATAGGTAATTTTTTATTGATGACGTTATGCCCACATCTCGCGACCGGTTGACTGCGACGCCATTAATCTCGTACATTACTCGCTCGAAAAGGTGCAGAATCCCATTTCGTACCAACTTGGTGGTGGTCGGGTAGGTCCCGCCTGCCTTCATTAGCTTGCCTCTTATGCACACAAAGGACTAGCTATGAAGAGTGTAAATATCTTGTCACTGTATAGGTATTTTGACCTACCTTCCGAGAGCGAAATGTCTGGCAAAATACGGTTCGTAACAGTGCATTTCGAGTGTGTCGAGTTTATCGTTGGATTCTAGGCGCTGATCAACGTCGAAAATGCCGTCTGCCATGTCGATTTACTTTTAAACCGAGGACTCGGAGAAACATTATGTTTTCAGGTGTTAGCACAACACTCCCATGCAGCATACTGATCTCATATTCAATATTTTTGTCTTCCCGGCGAAATTTAGTCTCATTGTTTTAGGTGTAAAAGTAACTCAATTTCTTCGTTTCAAAAATTTATCAGGTCCTCGTTTTGGTCCACGATCGAAACGACTACTTAGTGAACACTCTCTGCAGCGATCTACGATTTTATATCCAGGACCTATGGTGTGGGCGAACTCGCAAATAGTACTGCTCGGTTTCCCATTCTTGTAACTGCAACTTGCCAAGTTACAGTTTATGCATATGATGTTGACCGGAAATATGTTTACGGCCCGCGACGACTCGTGTTTCATTCCTGTTTTGTATACTCTGACTTCGAACCCCAGCATGGGCCCGATGGTATCCGGTTCCGTGAAATCTACATCTGCTGTGCAAAATATTACAGCCTTCAGGGTATTCGGATTCCTGTGCAGTTCGAATACAATGTCGTGCGATAGCGATTTCTTTATGAAGTATTCCATATCCTTCAGCTCGTATGCTCCATTGGGAATGCTGATTTCATTCGCATCTCCTACCACTACGTACCAGAATGCAGAATTCACATTTTCTTCTATGTTGGATATGGAAATGTACGTTTGAAAGTCCACTTGTCCCACACGCTATTCCACCTCCAGCTTCAAGGGAGGGTAAAAGCCAGCCCTCAGCTCGGACGTTTTACCACTCAGAATGATAGTCACCGACATAATGATGAGATCGGTTTGGCTGGCACAGCCTTTTTTATAACCTGTTTTAAAATCGCAAACACAAATGTCCAAAGTTCCATGTGTTCTGTATCTGCTCCATTTCATAGTTGCAAGTCAGTTTACAATTTTTCTGTTACTCGTGCAGTACGGACGGAGGATGCAAATTCCCTAAACTGCCGTAGTATACCGCACGTTTGCCACATTTTATGTAAGCTACCCAGTGCGTGCTTGGCCCGGTTGTCATGTCCAGATTAATTACGGCATATTCGTGTCTCTTGGGTTTAGGGGGCAAAGCATCTCGCACGAACACTCTGCGAAAATGAGTATCTTCAATTTGTGCGCAAACAGTTTCAAGTCTATGCTCGTCAGTGGACATCGGACATCTAGGCAGTGTCACTTTGATTTCCTTCTTCGATTTTTCCCTTTCTTTCACCCACATTTGATCCTCTTTCCCGGTACGGGTGACAAATATAGTATTTTCCCATTTTTCATACCCATGGTGATAGCTTCCAATGTTCTGTTATTGCGACGGGTTTCCTCTACCTGTTTTCGATTGTTCGAAGCACGCTTCATGGCCCCAACTATATTCGTGACTGCCCGGCGATACAGGCCAGAGCACCGATTGCAGGTATCAGTGCGGGCAGGAACCTACTTACCTTGTTCTTCCCTTTCATTTTGGTCCTTCGAGGGTGCCGCGAAGGCGTTTTGTTTGTACGTAATTTCATGCCTAGTTTCACCTTGACTTTCATGATGTTGGATAAGGAATCAGCTTAGTGTCAAGATCCTCGTTTAGAGAGTAAGCGATGTTGTGTTGCTCACACCTCGTCAAGCACGCTGATGACTGTGTCGTTGGTCTAGCTTGGTTCCACAGAGCCTTGAATGCAGAGTTCGAATGGACGATACCATGACCAGATTTCACCGTCTTTACCTAATGGCGAATCGAATTAAACTGGCTTACAAACAATAAATTTATTCTTTTATACTTTTTTGTTTCAGTATCAGTCTAGATACGGATCAGTACGAATGCAATGATGTATCTGCTGTGAGCTTCTGCGGTAAAGCATTTACAGCTATGCGGAATTTACGACGACACGAAATAACAATCTGCAAGATGAAAACTTCGAGAACTGTGTAAACTCTCTCTGCCAGAGACGGTTTACACAGAATAATGATTTAAAGAGACTTTATGAAACATGCTTAATGTTATCAAGAGGCTTGTATATGCTACCTCCTCACCTGCCTCCATCTCCACTTACTCCACTTGCTTCACCTGCTCCACTTGCCTCACCTGCTATACTTACTCCACGTGATCCACCTGCTATACAAGGTTGTAGTGGTTACATACATATTATAAAACAAGATGTTACTTTACCCATATGCATTCATGCTGAAGATGAAGATATTTCTCATGAATCACGCCACAGTGCACTGTATCCTACTAGCTTGTGGGGTCTGATTTGCAGCCTGTTGGGTTGCGGCAGAACTCGAGTCCTAATGAACCTGCTGGAGAAATCGAATGGCCTTCGGTTCGAGAATATGCACGTTTATTCGGATTCTCTCCAGCAACAGAAATACCAGCGACTGGCACTAGTACTGCAGGCCTTGGAAGGTATTAATTATTTCCCCTGCAGCAATAATGAAGCCGTCATACCACCGAACGATGCTCTTCCAAACTCGATAGTTGTCTTCGACGACATTCCCCGCGAAAAACAAACTTGCATTCAAGAATACTTTAGTATGGGACAGAATGCGAATGTGGACTGCATGTACCTCGGCCAGACTAATTCGCACATACCCAAACAACTGCTTCCAGATAAGGATAATTTGTTGGTGCTGTTTCTCATGGATGATACTAATTTACGTCACATTTACAACTATCACGTCAATACGGTCATAACATTAGCAAAATTCAAAGCTATGTGTGCCTTGTGCTGGAAGGAAAAGTTTGGTATATTGGTGATTGTAAAGTACTGACTACTATATAACTATATAGGGGAAGTTACAGGCGTGGCCTCGATCTGCTTATCCTACGAACACAATCATGAGTCACGGAAGCATTTCCAAATTTGGCCTCATCGATCGCCACGATGACCTCGAATGTGGTCAGATTCGCTTCACCCCTGTACTTAGAGAAGACTTGTCACTTATCGGTTGAAAATTGGAAAGTGTGAAGAACAAAGTGGTTGAAGATTTGGTAGCTATCGACCAGCACGTTGGAGGTGCAGATGCACAGATAATAAACTTGATCAACGCATCGAACGCACAGAGATGAGAAGAATTGAAGGAGCTACACAATTTCTTACTGCCCAAAGAGGCTACGAAAATAGAAGTCGCGAAGCATAGCCATAATATATTGTATATGTGCGGCGGATACCTCGATAAAGCAATTCCGGAAACTCGTGAATGATTGACTACAAACAAAGGTGTTATATATACATGTACGAAAAGTCTTTTCCCCTCAGTGAACAATGGATAACCGAGCTGAACTGGTGAGCGAGCTTCAGTGAGCGATCGAGGTGATACGGGCCAAATATTTGCTCGCGAAAACTAACAGAATGGTTATCGAGGTTCGAAGGAGGAGGCTCTCAAACCTATTACACTCCATCTAGACGAAATTATAAAGAAACCGAGTGACAATGCTCACGTAAATCAAATGTGAAATCAAGGTGGATGAACCGACTCTCATGTGTAAATGGAAAAAAAGGTCGGAACTTGTCGAATAGGAAGGTAATATCACTAGTGATGAAGACAATTTGCCCCTGATTGATACGCTGCATGCACAGGAACGGAAACGAACCCGGGAACATGGACCCGAGATGGACACTCTTCTAACTCATTACATCACTTCCTACTCTGATCGTACTTATGATTTACGGGAAAGTGGTGGAAAAAGGTTTCTTGAAATCAAGGAAGTTTTGTTTTTACCTAAGGATGTACTACAAATCGGCAAGCACAAGGTAAAAATCACTCATAGGTTGGGCGAACTTTTGTTTTGTAGGCATCCTGGACAATACAACTAATCGGATTTTACAGTCCAGTCGTGCTCATTATGCTGAGAATAACCCATAAATGCAACAATTTAAGGATGCGATGCACAAAAAAATGTCATATTATAGCTGGACTGTTTCCCAAGGTATGTTTCCAATAAGACGGGGGAACAAACTCAGTTTTTTTTTTAAATATACATGTCACTCTACATAATGAGACATAACATACGGGAAGTTCATGTTCAACACCCGGTGAAATACAGGAGGATTTTTTTTCTCACCAGATTGTTCTTCAGTCTGTTTGTTCTTCCTGTATTGTAACGTGTATAATTTTGTTCTTGTCAGTTTGTTTTGTCTGTTTGCCTAGTCAGTATAATTTTTCCCATCATGTACTATACCGTGTATAGCATTTCATAAGTATTGTACTGCATATATTTTCCTTAGTCTCCATCAGTGTAATTATTTTGCTAGTGTGTCTGATGTGCACCAGGGATCGAACATGGGTCTTCCTTATTCCCGACTGTGGCGCGGCATATTACATGTTAATTGGATATGCGGTCGCTCACTGCTGGATTGCTATATACATATTCTAGACATTAAGTGTAAAATATTTTCATGCTCTGGTTCTTGGCATCATGAAGTTGTTTCTGGTGCTCAGTTCTGAAAGCGCGCCGGGAATCTTTTTTTTTTTTCATTAACGTCTTTAGGTTTTAGTGAGCATTGGAAAGCATTCCTTGTCACGACCAATGTACTTTTACCATGGTTGTGTATATATTTATATAGGGGTGCCCCGTAGTAGTTTTTTCAATGTACCTTGGATTATCGCACGTCCAGAGCTTGGGCATTGCACGACGAACATCGTCCATTTTCACACTTGTGAAGCCTTGAGGTGTACTTCTCTACAAGCTTCCTGAATGGTGTGCAACGGCGATGTCTTGTAGATGTGTACAATTTTCGTACTTGCAGGACACACATTGCGCATCGCAGACTCTTGGCGATTCACGTACACAGGGTAGTAGGGTAGTATGGCTTCCTCTAATATTTTGTGAATGTCCCCATACGTAATATTTCCATCGCTCCACCTAAGTCCGTGCATCTGTAAGTGGTATTACCGTTGCATGGTGCGGTCGAGGTGCTCCTATTGGCATGGTGGTAAAAACGTAAACACTTTGGTTTGCTCGTCGTCGTCGCTGTACGAGATAGCAATCTGTTTGATGGTTAAGAGTCCAGCGTGCGAAACCCTTGAATGGTGCAAAACATTTCTCACAGACACTATAATTTTTTTACAAAGTCATTTCACACTCTGTTCTGGGTAATGCTTGCCAGTAGAAAACTTGCACGGGGTCAGCCACGGGGAGAACGGGCATTGCGGGGGCATCTTCTGCAGGTATGGCTTGTGCATAGAAACCTTTCACGGGGGCGGGCGTCGTAGGGACGTTTTCTGTAGGTACAGCTTGTGTGTAGAAACCTTGCACGGGGCAGACACTTCCAGGGCTGCTCGGCGAGCCTTGCACCAGCCTCTGCAGTGCGGCATGTCTGGAACCGAGGGGGTGTAGCCGTCGAAACACTCCTTGATCTGGAGGCAGTCCCGTATGTCTTCGTCCAACTGTATATAGGTCGGAAAATACTTGAATACTGCTGAAATTTCGTATAGTGCATACATTGGCAAGAACTCTTTCGGCAGGAATGGTAACTCATCCTATGTGTACAGGGCACTAAGTGAACACACCCTTCCACATGCCAAAATGGATGAAACGATTTTATGACCGCTTGGATAACATGCATATTTTTATAGCAACTTTTCCCAGAGACCCTCGGGGACGCATCTTATATAGCCGGAGTTTAAGGGAGTGGAGTACATGAGTCTAATTAGACAATGGGAAGCATTGGTGGTAGTGGAGGCTTGCCGACTTATGGGTGGAATGGTGGTGATGGAGACTTGCCGACTAATTAGCCAGTGGGAAGTATTGGTGGGTTGGAGGCTCTCTGACTAAACACTAATTAGCCAGTGGGAAACATTGGTTGGGATGGAGGCTTGCCGAAAGTCGAGCGAACTTTAGTAATTAGAAAAAGGGAATTAGGGATGGGGGTGGAGCACATGGACTAATGCCAATGAAAAACATTGGGGAGGGGGTGCAAACACATCCGTTTTGTCAGGTAGGTTGTCATGTGGATAGAGGGGTCCAACGGATGCGAGTATTTAGCCATTTACAAACATTGGCGGGTGTGGAATAGAGGCGTTTGATTGGTCGGGTGGAATAGACGTGGTGGAGGCTCGTCTAACAGAGGGGAGTAATAAGCAAATCGGAGAGATTGGTGGGATGGAGGCTCGCCAACTAAACAGTAATTAGTCAATTAGAAACATTTGGGGGACGAAAGTTTCCGAAGACACCAATCGACCAATCGGAAAATAGGGCTGGGGTAGGGGACATTCAGCCAATGAGAATCATTGGAATGGATGGAGCACATACAACTAATTGGTGAAACGAATGTGACTAATTAGCCAATGAGAAACACTGGCGGGGTTGGAGCACATGTAACTAATTGGTCGAACAGAGTTGAGTAATTGGCCAATGGGAAGCATTGGCAGGGGGTGGTTTGGATGGAGGCCCACTGACAGCCGAACAAAGGTAAGACGAGATGCGCAGACGAGACGACTCGTAGCTGAGATGGCAGATCTGACCGAGATAATCAACCACAGCATCACAGAAGCAGAGGCGGCCCCAGCTTCCAAGCTCGCCACCCAGCACTGGGCTGACCTTATGGCACTGAGCTCGACCTTCGAGCATTTAGCGCCACCAAGTCTAGATGCTGCGACTGTACTGTACTGGCATCAATACAGCCTAGAGAAGAACCTCTGGTCCCAAGACATGGCGAAACTCGCGAACAAGATGAAAGAACAAGTGCCAGTCCTCCAGCACACCTACTGGCACCACAGTGGTCAAACTAGATTCCTCAGCTTTCTATTCACCAGTAACACAAGTAACCATGCCGCCACCATCTCACACATCCCTGAACTGCCACAACAGGGCACTCACCTCACACTACAGGCTGTCCGATTCTTCACCAAAGGTCAATACATGTACCAGTACAGCAATGTAGTGGACGAAACACTGCTGGGCTGCAAGTCAGTAAATAGCCCAGTGCCACATACAAAAGTTCCAGAAATGCAGATGCCAAAGTCACAACACCCTTCTCCAGCCCCGATGGAGGTCTTCAAACAGCACGCCTGCGACCTGGCGATGCCCACAACCCCTGACTTGAACATCCAGACTGTCGTTGACACAGCCCAGGAGACAGTTGCGAAGAAAGGACGTTAGCAGCCAGCCGGCAAGCGGTCCCAGAGGCGGCAGAACATCGTACAAGAGAAGAGAGAGCCCTGGCACTTTGTGGTGTTCCGGGGAGGTGACAGCACAGCCAGGGCCTCAGAAACATCAATCACTGCCTTACTGATCACTGCAGGCAACATACCTGAACACTGCTGGCGGATCCGCAGTCAGGCCACGGGGCGCTGGACCAACCTGTTCAGGGTCACCTTTACCCAGCAAGAAAAGGCGGCCTTAATACTGGAACAGGGCCTGGAGGTCCAGGATGTACGCCTTGTGGCCGAGAAAAGCTACGCCAGGAGGGACTCCGGAGAGCAGCGGGGCCAGAAGATGTCCCTCTGGCAGCACAACATATGGGGCGAGACAGTGCTGGAGCTGGCCTCGTTGCTAGCTGCAGCACTGCCTCGCCTACCTAGGTACACAAGCCAGACTCGGGCCGAGGAACACAGGTTCCTCAGAAGGCCTAGCCCCCGCTTCCTGTAGAGGGAGGGGGGAAGTGGTCCGAGGTCTAGGGCGCTAGAAAACACCGACAGTACATACGGACTACAATAAACACCCCACACAAACTCAAAACTCCGTAATTCACTTAACAACACGCCCAGGCCGTAGAATGTGCAGCCCTCCTGTACCTGAAAAACTTCTTGGAGGTATGGGGCGAGTTTTAGCAAAACTACTGCGGTCTAAGCACAATACATCACTTGGTCCCCACACCTCGTACTGCCATGAGGGTCCTAGGTCACACATATCACCCAGAAACACACCTAGCATTCACGGAATAACACAAATCCTAATGGTATACACTAAGACCTGCAAATCTTATTTTCTGTGCTTAATGATTGTGCTACCTGTGGTTCACAACTAGCGCTGTTGTCAATAACTTCCAGATCTGACTGGCCATTTTCTGAATTACGCGCTCTGCGCACATGCTCTCTGAAGCACATTTATTACCTTCAACACACCCCCTTTTTTTTTCTCTTAGGAAGAGTGAAGGCCACATAACTAACTCACTGGCAGCAATTTTTTCCCAGTAAGTCACTGGTTTTTTATGCCACCTTCCCCATCAATTTCAAAATGGGGCCACTGGGGCGAAAGCGTGCCTCTGTGGTCTGTCACCCTAGCGCATTGACGCACTTAGCCAATCTAATGCCTCCCCTTACTTTCTAGGAGTGGGAGGAAGCACTGACAGTTTAACATTTATAACGAAAAGCATATAGGCATTTTGTCTGACATGCACTTCAGCCCTCCCATTAAAATCACCCCACAAATTATCCAGGGAGTCTCAGTAAGCAGGTTGGAGGCTACCGCATGTCGGTGTGGAGGGGCGGCATACAAAAAAAAAGAACAAAGGTGAGTAGTTAATGAGCCAGTAGCAATTGTGAGGGTTAGTCGAACAAAGGTGTTCGAAGGTGAGAAAGACAAACACACACATAAATTTTCTATAATTTTTTATAAATTTTTTTAAGATGTGGGTGGGGGGAGAGGGATGGAGTGGACATGGTCGGAGACCTGCCGACTAATTAGCCAATGAGAATCATTGGCAGACTAATTACCCCTGGAAATGTGAGTTTTTAAAAAATAAATTCTAAATTATTTTATAAAGTGAGAGCATACCAAGGTGGTGGTGGGACGACAGTGACTAATTAATCGAACATATGTGAGAAACACCTTGCCAAGATGACATCGAATCGAGGTGAGAGACAAACTCTAAAACAAATGATGAATGAAAAAACAAATACAGTAGCCTCCAGTAATGCCTATAAGTTATTTTTCATATATTTTTTATAACTTTTTAATCATGTATTTTTTTAACAATTTTTAATAAATTTCTATACAATTTTTTAAATTAAATTTTTATAAGAAATATTTTATAAATTTTTATAAACAATTCTTACAAATTTTTTTTTTTTTTTTTTTTTTTTTTGTAAATTCTAAAATAATTTTTTATAATATTTTAAGTAATAATTTTTCTAACGATTTTCTAAGTAAAATTTTAGTAGTAATTTTTTTAACGATTTTTAAGTAAAACTTTTTAATAATAAATTTTTAAGCAATTTTAAATAACATTTTTAATAATAAATTTTAAAACAATTTCTAAATAAAAAAATTTAATACATTTTTTAATTATTAATAAAATTGGGTTAATGGGGTCAGAGGTTAGCAGGGTCAAGGTCAAGGGTCAAAAGATAAGGTCAAGGTCATATGGGCCAAAGATAGTGGACGGGTGATGTAACGACATGGCAGCCGGTCGGCTTCGGTTCCGATGACAGATGGCATTGCGTGTCAATTGCTATTTCCCTACTTCTAACTGGGGATAAGTGGCTTGAGGAAGTGAAATTCTCGCCATTCAGTGGGAATCACAAATAAAACAGTGAAATTTAACCATCATATTAATTAGTCATCTGGCACTATCAGTAACTCAATTTTCAATTGTTTTCACTGATTTGTCATAAATGCTCACTGGTTCAGATTTAGAAAGTAGGGGTTTCAATTCTTTCAGCGGTTCTGCTCGTCCTCGTTTCCCTGCCAGTGTTCGTGTTCTCAGAATTGTTGTTCCAAAACCTGGGGTGTGTACCTCTCATTCTGTATCATACCCGACAGAAGCAGCTGCTTAAGTCTGTGTTCTGCCATGTCCAATATTTTCACATAACCATCAATGGGTATCATGATGTTTGATATAGATTTCGTTAATGGAGTTTTAAAGTTCATGGTCCAGAACATTTGTACTTTCTTTGTTATGAATCATGGTAATGTCTCGGCTTCCTGCTACGTAACGTTTTAACTCGGCAAACATCTCGCCCCAATTATACATAGTGTTATTGTTCTGTTTTTTCAAATTCGTATTGCACTCTTTGCACACAAATTTAATAGTGTTCATGGTTGCGGGTTCGAATTCGTATACGCATTCTTTATGTTTTTCGATTTGGCATTGGGTACATGTGAAAATTAGTGTCCCTCCACCTGCACATAACAGACCACTGCACCAGTGTGGCAGTTCGTAATTCGGAAAAGTGTTTTCGTTCCTTGGTCGAAATAGTTGCTTTGATGTTCCCGTCACTTTTTACTTTCTGCACCATTTTGCAGTTGTTCGTGGCGTGGTTGTTGTTTGAGCTAGTCTTACATTTACATTTGCAGAATGTGGTGCCTAATTCGTACCGGTCCACTATGCCCCTTGGAGTAGGACACAGGCAATGCAGGCACAATAGTGCTGGGGCACTAGATTGTGTCTGGTCAGCCATGGTGTTTCCCTGCACGACGACAGGGCGGTGCACCAGTGACTTCACACCACTGCCTCAAGATGGCCACTTATTCTCATTTAGCCACCTCTACTGCAGCAATGATGATGCCTGTTGTTTTGGCTTTTTTTCAGTCGACCACGTAGCGCCTTTTCCCGGCATCCTGGAGGCATCCAGAAAGCATCGTGGTGCTCTGCTAGTTGACTGGCCGTCCATCTTGTCCTCTCGCTGTGGGTATCGTAGTGATGTGGAGAGGAAGAATTTAGCTGGAAAATTTTTCTAGGAAAATTTTGGAACGACTGTTGCAGGCTTTTCGGAATCTTACAGGTTCAAGATTTCTGGGATTCTGGAAGGAGTCTCTACTAAGTTGGGTGACATTTGAAGGTGTCGAACCGATTAGACAGGATCAAATTGGCCTTAGGAAGTGGTAATAATTCGCCACGCATTCGGGCAAGCTATTAAACAGGGTGTTGTGGTGCAATAGTGCGTAGAGGAGTCATTTTGGTTTGCGGTGAAACAAGGTTTAAGGAAACTCTTAGGAAATTTGGATGATATTACCAGGGGCGCCAGGCATCACTCTGATAATGCCATACTCTGGTATAGGAGACTCTAGTTTTTTCAGGGTCGTCCAGCCGACGGCCAAGGTGGAATCCTCCCGACGTGTTAGTACGTCTCAAATAATAGTATTATTTATGATTTGCGTGCTACACAGTGGCCTATGCGGGCTAGCCACACGCCCCAAATACACATGAAAACAATGCGACGAATCAAAGCACATGAAAGCAAACACATTATACACTTGGAAAACAACAGTTACACTTGGCGGGAAGGTGATGGCCCGTGCCCTGAAAAGTCCATAGACCAACCTGAATAAAACCTGGAGATTCCTTTAACGTAGAATTTATCCAGGTGACATTACAATAGCTCTCCAGGAGATCAATTAGTGATTACTTCTGGGATTAAGTCTGCTAGTTAGGCTACAACAGAAAATGTGGCATGTGGCCAGTAAAATTTACGTGTAAATTACAGCTTCCCCAGGCGATGCAAGCACTGGGGAAAGAGAGATGTCCTGAGCAGCTAAACGAAAAACGGTTCCAGAATATTGCATGTTATATGGTTGGTTCAAAAGTTGAAGTGCCACTCGGGTGCGAAAACGTGAGCCACGCATGCACACGAGCTGCTCCTCCATATGCTCGAATATGACTAACTTGGCTAAAGTGACAGACGGTCTGGCTTGCTGAGCCATCGAGTCATGTGGAACTACTTTCTACCGCAAATGAAATTACATTTTGACTTACCATGCATTCAGCACGCTGATACTATGCTACACAAAACATCATTACCACATGCTAAAAACACAATAGTAACAAACAGTATGAGAGAAGTGGGGATGGTAATATATGAGATGAACAAAAACAGAAAATATCGAAACAACTACTACACTACCTCAAGAAATATACAGGTGGCTTTATTGAACGTTTAGTAGAGTTTAGTGACTGTGGGTCAGTTGGCATCAGCCTTAAAGCTTTAATACTTTCTCTTTTAAATAAAATAGAACTGAAGGGTTTGTATCCTTCCGCGCCATGGCTAGGCTCTACACTGGATGGCACTTTACCTCTTACACCATGCTGTACTTCATGCATGACGTCACACACAACACACATAAATATGTGGAATGGTCGCACAAGTAGAGTGGGGGTGAACGATGAATTGCGGGAGTGTTGAGCAGTGGGCAAACGGTCTAATGCCCGGTTGCACCAACACTTTCTTCGATCCAAGATAGAATGATCCTAGTTCCGAACCAGGATTCAGTTTGATTTTGGTTCCATTGTAAAACTGTTGCACCAACGAAATCACACGATTATGGATCTCCAATTCGTCGATCTTGGTTCCAAAGAGAGAGATCGAGATTAAGTATGAGACAAATGTTGCTATTGGTTCATAATACGTAACATCATGAATGTAAGCCTAGTTTTCACTACAGAAGTTCTGAATATTTGTTTTCGTATTGTAATATGTGTGTTGACCTAATATTCTCTGTCAAAACTTCGCAATTCCTAATTATTTGATTTTATGGAGATAAAATATGGATGAAGCTGCAAGTGTTTCGAAATTAAATATTTTTACAGAAAAAGAGAAAAGAGTAATCTTTGACATGATAGAAAACCAACTCATCATTGAATGTAAAAAAAAAAAAAAAAAAAAAGGATTCCTTTTATTCGAAACAGAAGGATGAGAAATTGAAGACTTTAGAGTATTTATTGCTATATCGAATGCACTGCAAATTTTCTGTTTTAGTTGTTTTGTTTGATTGAAAAACTATGCATACACTTTTTTCGTTATTTTTAATAACAATGTTATTGAAGAAGGTAGCGTGTATAGAACTAGACATGCGAGGTTTTATATCTGTTTTAAGTGAACCATTGTTGTAAATCAACTGAATAATGTTCAACTGTGCATAATGTTGTTTTCATTTCCCAAGAAAACAATTGTACTTAGTTCTATCTGTTGCCATATTTTTAAAACTACATTTGTGTGCCTCCACCCCTTAAGACCGTTTGTCCTGCCGTAACCTCCAATGCCACAGCAGAAGGACTGCACACTCTACTGACAGGTCGAGTGTCCACCTGGTCGCCGGAACGACCAGGTGCAGAGCAAGAGCAGGGCACGCCGACGCAGTGCAGCCGGTGGTTGCCAAGGGAACAAGAGATACCGCGGAAGGAGACGGCATAGGCCGATTATTCTGAACTGGAGAGATAAGATCTAACTAAAAACTTTATTCTGCTGTTCCGATTTAATGTTTATAGTTTGTTTTGCATGTATTGTTTTTTTTGTTATTCTTGAAAGGTAGCATGTTATTATTTATTTTTCATATTCCACAGAGTGTTTTACCATCTCATTTCATCAGTGTTTATGTAGCAGGAGTATTTGTGTTTTTTTATATGTTTATTAACTTATTCAGATATTTCAAGGGTCAATAATGTAAGCCATGTTTATAAAGTAGTCCCATTTCAGCACGAGGACATGCAGCGGCAAGCCCCCGGGTAGAGCGGGTAAAGCAGTCGGCGCGAAGCATCCAATGGAGGTGGCAGGCATGTTTTAAGCTCTGGCATTTTCCCACGCACTCCGGCAGCCATCAACTACTTCTATCTGGACATTAACAGCAATAGACTTTAAATCATCAGGAACCTTCTTTTTCATCTAGCCTCCCGGTAAGCCACCTCCACTCCCCAACAGAATAGCATTGCCCTGGGGAGCTTCAGTTTTCCATGTAATCTCAATTGTCTCAAGGTGTTTTCACCATGTTACCAGTTGGCTGGTTAGAATAGCCAAGATTGTTTCATGTCAAGTGCCCTCATCGAAGGGATATAATAGTAGCAGTAGTCAACAGGGCAGAGATAAACATTTCAACGTCAACAGCAAGGAGATTGGTCCCGGGTGGACGGCCCACAACCCTGATGTTAATAGGTGTAGCATTAATGTTGACGTCGCCTGATGGCATCTTTCGCCTACCAGGTATACTCATTCCTACATCTCACCATCATTGCTCCAGAGTATCCAATACAACCTTTTCCCCCAACCTCTTGCACGCAAATTTACGTACACAAATGGGGCTATTGTTCATTACGACCCTGGTCGTCTGACCGTGTCAATTGGCTGGCCCAAGTGGGGCCATTCTCCTACCACTGAAATTTTCCTGCCAAAATTTTCTCCAAGTTTTCTGCACATTTCCACAATTTTCCTGAGTTTTCCTGGAATATCAATTTTTCCACCTTTTTCCTGCCTACGACATGAGGACGACAGCAAGGAGGCAGCAAGGGCAATGGCAGCATCAGGACGCCTATGGGATGCCGCATAGATGCTTGCGAGGCTTGTCAACATCGTCAACACTCAGCAGGTGATGCCACCACATTAGCCATGCCCCGAAATTTGGAGGGCAAGCAGCAGCGAAGGAGAAGCAACGGGGTGGAAGTTAACCCTCCCCTGTCCCCCTGCACTCTCCGCCACCGACAGTCAGCTGACCCCTCGCGCACGTCGCGTGTCAGCTCTGGCGTCGGGTCATCAACCCTGCACGAGATAAGCTGGCCAGCTGCACCGTGAGAGAGGAGGGCGATCCCTCTTCCGCAACCCGCACATCCACATTGGTTCACCCGCATATACTGTGCATGTGGATTTGGTGATCAATAAGGCATGGCTCTCAGGATAACTGATAGTGCGCCGGTACTGTTGTGCTCTGAGTGTTTATGATGCATGTCTCCTTGCATGATTTCCAATCCTTGTAGGCGTAAAGGGTCTAGCCCTGTGATGCAATACATTCCCGCCCTACCCACCGGGCTTTCACTTAACATTTATTTGTAGGGTAGTTACAAAAAAATCGAGAGCAGTGTGAAGCCAAGAAGCTGTGCTCTCCTGCCATGCACAGGGCGAATGTAAACAAACTCTTGCCACCCGAACCTACCCCAACAACCACATCACATGCATACAAACCTCCTACACAACTTGTCACGCCACTACCACACATGTTTTCTACACCCGTCTATCCAACAGTTGTGCCAAATTACCAACAAACTTTTCAAAATTCTCCACTCGTTAATCCGTATGTAACAGTGACACCGCAAACCACAGGAATGGGAAAAACAGATCGAAGCGGAACCACGGAGACCAACCCGTCTCAACATTTGCCAGGACCGACAACTGCAAAAACACCATCGAAGTTCCAGACATTGCCTATGTTTGCAGGTAGGCCAATGGAAGATCCGGCATCATTCCTAGCCGATTTTGTATCCCGCCTTACCAGGTACGGGGTAAGCCGTGATGAATGGGTCAGCTGTGTTGGAGCGCTACTCCACAGAGATGCACGCTCTTAGTGGACATCTCTCAACCACTATGTCCTTCAGTGGGAGTAGTTTCGACGTGCATTCCAATGCAGATTTCGAGGAGTTTTCACTTCCATACAGGCCCAGAGCAGACTGACTCTGGAAGGTCAACAATTGGGTGAGTCATTAACTGCTTTCATTAAACGTAAAAACCAACTTGTCAAATGCTATCATCCAAATTTGCCCAAACAAGAAATGCTCGAGTTAATTGCAGAAACAGCTCGACCTGAATTTAGAGCAGCTTTGATCCTTTTTTTAAATAGAACACTAGAAGACCTAATGCAAGCCGCAATAATTTGAGAGAGAATGCATGAATCAGCTTGTTGTGATGTAAGCGGAGTTAAATAGCTACACGAACCAAGAGAGGAGAATGTAAACAAACATAATCCTGGCACGTCTCGAAATTTGCAACAACATCCCCGTAGTAATAATGACAGATGCATGGAAAAAATTGTATAGTGAGCAACGCATGAGAAAGTATTTGAAATTAACTCCCATACACATCTAACTGCAAGGAAATCATGGCATCAACAATAACATGTGGAGGGCAAATGCATACATTTTTTTGTTTGTTTCAGCATTGTGTGTATTATTCATTTTGCAAGTGTGAAGGAAGTCACTGTATAATTAATTTTGCAAATGTGGAGGAGTTCAATGTAAACATAATGTTACAAGCAAAAGAGGGAGTCAGAGAAGTAACAACAAGGTAACCAAATGTAAACCTCATGTTTATCACGTCACTCCAACAAATACTATCATTCATAATACAAATACTAGAAAGTAAGAACAGGATGTACATAGCATAGAGGAGGGCATGTACACATTATGTAGCAAGTACGTACAGGATGTACATAGCATGCAGTAGGACGTATACATACGAAATAAGCGAGTAAGTGCAAGAGGTACATAATTGCAGGAAGCAGGAGAATATGTACATAGCAAGCAAGAGGAGGATGTACACAACTGCAAGCAAGTGAGCAGGAGAATAATTAGCATGTAAGCAGCAAGTGAGTGGGACGATGTTAATAAGCAAGTAGGAGATACCATATGTATATAGTAAGTTGTAAGTTGGGCGAGTGAAGGGTGAGTGCACCGGGTGACCGTCAGCAAGGAAGTCGGTCCCGGTGTGTTCCTACCCCACAAAGGCACAGGGCGCGACAAGCTCGAGGAGGAGCGAGAGGAGATTCTAGGTGCTGCAGCACTTCAGGGGGGAGATCCTGCAGGGGACCCGTCTGTGCGCGCTGAGGAGGAAGAACCACCAGAGGTACCGTGGAGCAAAAATTCCGCTGACGAGCTCCAAGACGAGCAGAGGGAGCAGGAAGGTGCATCCACACTTCAGGGAGATGCAAGCATAGAGGAGGAAGGTACACAGGAGTCACAAGGTGTTGGAACAACCTACAGGCAACCTGGAATACCTCCGGAGTAAGTGCAGGAGGAGTAAGAGGAGCAAGTGCAAGAGAAGCAAGGTGAACATGCGCGAGTGCAAGTAGAAGGGGCACAAGTAGACAAGCAAGGGGAGCAGGAGCAAACAAGTCAGCAGGAGGAGCAGCGAGGGCAGTGAGTCTGGGAGCTCGCTGTGCCTTCAGAGGTCACATCGGTAGGCACACCCGCCACCGCTGTGTCAACAAAGCAGGCAGCCGGAGTTGCCTAGCAGGAATGGGTAACCGCTGGTATTGCACCATGCAGCAGGTCCATAGGAACAGCGGTACCACCTGCTGTCACACATGCCAGCCCGAATCTGCAGTTGCGGTCAGTGACACCAGACGGCCTAAAAACTGTCTCGAAAAGGAAGGGTGGTTTGATGTGTGCCGTGTGCTTCCACCCCTTACAACCTTTTGTCTGGCCATAACCTGCTACACTACCACAATAGGGCAGAGCACTCTACTAACGGATCGAGTGTGTGTCTGGTCACCAGAGCGAACAGGTGCACAGTAAGAGCAGGGCACACCGGCACAGTGCAGCCGGTGGTTGTCATGCGAACAAGAGATGCCGCAGAAGGAGATGGTAAAGGCCGATTATTCCGAACTGGAGAGTTAAGGCCTAACTAAAGGCTTTATTCTGTTCAGATTAAAATGTGTATGGTTTGTTTTGTGTGTATTGTTTTATCTGTTATATTTGCAAGGTAACGTGTTATTATTTGTTTTTCATCTTCTGCAGTGTGTTTCGTCCATCTCATTTCATCAGTGTTTATGTAGCAGGATTATTTGTGTTATTCTTAATATGTTTACTTACTTATTAACATATCACAAGGGTCAATAATGCAAGTCATGTCATAAAGTCGGCGCGAGGGCAAGCCATGGTGAACCCCCATGTCAAGCAGGAAAGGTAATCGGTGCGAAGCATCCAACAGAGTTGGCGGGAGTGTGTTGAGCTCCGGCATTTTCCCGCACATGCGGGGCGGTCATCAACTATTTGTATCTGGACATTAACTGCAATAGACTTTAAATCTTCAGGAACCTTCTTTTTCATCTAGCCGCCTGGTAAGCCACCTCCACTCCCTGGTGGAATAGGATTGCCCCGGGGAGCTTCAAATTTCCATGTAATCTTAATTGTCTCAAGGCGTTTTCACAGTGTTACCGCATGGCTGGTCAGAATAGCCAGAAATGTTTCATATCAAGTGCCCTCATCGAAGGGATGTAAGTTTAATGTAATAAATATGTGTGTGCGTGAACTTCCGCTACGTTATTTTTTTCATTGCAGTATGTGTGTTAGGTGATGGGCCCTTTCAATACCAGTTCATTCAATTTACGTAAGTTATTTTATCCGCAAGTGTTCTGAGTGTGGGAGGCCTTGACAGCCCACATATGCATGTGTAATAAGTAGGAGTTTTACCGCCGAAATCAACAATGGTGCATAGCCAACCGATGGGCTATCGTTTAGTAAACTACATTCACTTGCAGCAGTAGTTAACAGGGCGGAAATCAACATTTCATCTTCAACGGCGAGGAGATAGGTCCTGGATGGACGGCCCGCAACCCCGAGTTTAAGAGGAGCAACATCAACATTGACATCGCCTGACGACGTCTGGCGCCTACCAGGAATACTCATTCTTACATCCCACCATCATCGCTCCAGAAAATCCGACCCAACCTTTTTCCCCAGCCTGCTGCCCGTCAATTGCGTGCCCAAATGGGGCTATTGTTCATCGCACCATTGGTCATCTGACAGCGTCAATGTGATAGCTTGTGCAGAAAAGT
This sequence comes from Dryococelus australis, assembly GCA_029891345.1. Classification (NCBI taxonomy): domain Eukaryota; kingdom Metazoa; phylum Arthropoda; class Insecta; order Phasmatodea; family Phasmatidae; genus Dryococelus; species Dryococelus australis. The sequence goes on along the minus strand of CM057009.1, from coordinate 292,517,113 downwards.
AGGACAGTTTATGATATTCTGAATGTCCTTTCCAGTTTTATGTTGTGTTTGCTTAGAGGAATAAGCATGAATATCGTTCTCTCTGTACAAAATATTAATACATCTTCAATTAAATAAATACATTTGATCTCAAGCCTTTGTAAATTGTCTCAATTTACATTTTCCAACAGTAAACAATAAACGAATCAATTTCTAAACAAGTTAAATATTACTAAGTTTATTTACAGTTAATAAATATATTCAAGAGTGCTTTTAATTCACAAAACATATATTCACCTCACTTGTATTCTACTCTGATATCGGGTCGAGAGTTCGAACCTCCAAATTCGGTAGTTTGTAATGAAAATAATCTCGATCGCCAGTGATGCACTCAACTGGAATGTAACTTATAGACATGTACTTTAGTGAAACAAACCACAGACCATTCACCACACCGCCTGTCTGACCTCAGCACTCCACCATACTGCCACAATAGAGCACCAGCATGCAGCCACCAGGGTTTACGTGTGCATGTGTATGTGTGTGTCAGTGCTGTGTAATTTAGTGTAGTTTATTTTTTTCCCCAGAGCCTTTCAATATTATGTGCAGTGTTTTGTTTTTAGTTAATTATTTATTTACATGCAGTGCTTCATTATTTTTATTTTATTTTCATGTGTGCCATATTGAGAGAAGTATTCAGTGTGAGTGCACTGGTTGCACAAAGACAATGATTAAGGGCTACATTTCATATTGTGTGGTTACTATGTTTTTATTTTGCAGGGTTTTGTGTGAATAGTAAAAATAAGGGATATATGTTAGTTTTGTATGTACAAGAGTTGACATTCCGCTGGCATGTCATGTGTTCTTATTTCCCAAATGTTTCCCTACAAATCACATGAGTAATTTGAGAGTGCTAACAGTGTGTTAAAATGAGTTATGATTATTTTTTATTTAGAAGGGTTTCGTTATCATAGAAATAATAAGAGAGCAATATTATTGGCATGCAGAGTTACCAACATACAGCACCAGAACCCACGCTAACGACCAGAGTGCAGTACAGTGGTTAAACTATTTTATTATATTTAAGTAAAGAGCCCAGACATATGTGTGCAGCTTCTATCGCATTTTCAGCCATCGCAATAGTATTTCCAGTAGCAATAAAAGATATGGTCCAGTATTTCTGGTCGAGTGCAGGTTATGTACAACCTGTGTGATATATGCATGGAAGCCATGTGGCAGGGTAGTCCTAATTCCCCCAATTTAGTATTTACTTAGTATTTCAAGGGTGAATTGTCTATGTAAATATAATGACACTTAATTTGTGATGCATTAATATAATAAACATTGCAAGTGATCTGCTAGGGGGAGCAACCACAGCTCCATTTCAAAACACGTGCATTTTGAGGTTAACTCTTATGCACAAAACATCAGCCAGATATGAGATTTTATATTTTTATATTTTATTAATGTAATTTTTATATTTAAGTGAAAGTGTTCTTTTGTTCCATCCCCTCATCAGTACTGCATTTGTACACATCATCTCATTATCATTTGTATTGTATTTAATTACCATTTTTTTCAAGTACATGTGGGAAGGCTCGGCCAACCAGCAAGCCCCACACTGAGTCAGTCAGTAGTGTTTCGTCTTCATGTGGAGTGGCCGCCATGTCGCGCAACTCCGGGCCTGAACACTTTTCATCCAATCATTTTAGTTCTGTAATGTAATTTATTTGCAATGGATCATTTAAATCATTTTGTTGCCCAGAGTGTGTGCCACCCCACAACTCCGGCTTGTTTTGTACATGGCCAGAGCATAATTCTACCTTAAATCATGTAGGCCTTTGGCCATTGTTCTGCATAAGAGTTTGCCTTGCTATAGTGACGACCATTCATGTAGAGGAGGAAATGTGAATTAATCTAGTACAGTGAAACTGCATTTATTTATTTGCAGCAGTCGCTTCATGGCTGCTTTACCCAATTTCACTAACTTGTACATGACGAAACGAATGGTGTGGAAGTGACCTCAGACACTTTCCTCGGGAGTGAGTACGGCATTTGTACGGGGCCACAACTACCTTCACTAGACTAGGCATTGTACATGGATTATAGAACTGCAGCAAATGAAATAACAGGTATCAGGTGCCCGTTTCACAAAACTACAAGTTTACAACTTATTAGTTACAAGTTACAAGTACTGCTATCTACAAGTACTTGTAAAGTCCATCTCATGAACAGCAATAATATCTACAAGGACTTGTAATTTGTGTTTCCTGAAAAGTTTCGGTACACTAGTAATTACTAGTTCTTTTATACAAGTGTGTTCCTTTATTTAAGTAAACAAACTGCCGAAATCAAATGAAAATAAATAGACTACACTGAACAAGGTCAGAATAACATGTCTGGTTTGGTATTTTTTCATATTATATTAACAATGCCCAAAAATGATAGAAATGAGGAATATTCTAGACAGTGCGATGGCTTATGGCCTTAAATTTCTTGAAAGAGATGTAACCTAAAAAGGAATACATTTTAATCAAATTAGAAAAAAAACATTCCATTGGTAAGGAGTGAAACAATTCTAATTTGCTACAACATATCTTGACGTGTTGTGCATCCAGAGGGTCTGTGAAGTGTTCGTGTAGCAACTAGGAGCAGGTGGAAAACAGGAACTGGTGATGTGCCCGGAACCATGTTCGGTAGAGTGAACGATATTGAATGGGGTCGTACAGTCGACGGCCTACGGCGACTCTTGATACGTGGTCAATATGAAGGAGAGCTAATTTAATTGTCAGTTAAATTATGTTGAATGTAAATTATTTCCTTTGGGGCAAAGCTGTCGGCCACATCGCATGCCTATATTATCACTGAATTTACTCTGCTTGAGGCAGACAGGTCCGGTAAATGCAAAACATTCACTGAAATACACTTTAAAGTTGATGCTGATATTAGGGCGCAGTACCCAATTAACTCAGGAGATTTAATACAATAAAACACAACTAATTATAGTATCATTGTTTTATTACTGCAAAGGTACAATTAAATGTTGCTGCACATGAAAATTCGTACCCTTGGTTAAGCGAACCCGACACTCTGGACCTGCCAGTGGTCACTACTGTGGAAAGTAAGATGTAAGCCTTAGATTAGAGTTACATAAAAATGCGTCGCACGTGTGAATTTCTGGAATGCTACTTCAGGATGCAGGGAGACCTCCTCTCAATTAACTAAAAGTACTTAAATGTTCCTGAGTTACTTTAACTATTGAGTTAAAAGAAAATGCAGCCTAGATTTAACTACCGTTTGATTAGGGGGGGCATGTCATTAGTCAGCCCTCCAGACAACTGGCAGGGCAGACTGTAAGCTTCGCGTGCCCCCCTCAGAAATTCAATCTAGGCTGCATTTTCTTTCATAGCAATAGTTAACATAACTCAGGAATATTGAAGTACTTTTAGTTAATCGAAGGGAGGTCTCACTGCATCCTGAAGTAGCATACCAGGACTTCACACAAGAGATGCTATTTTTACATAACTCTAACTTAAGGCTTACGTCTTACTTTCCACAGTAGTGACCACCGGCCGGTCCAGAGTTACGGGTCCGCTTAACCAAGGGTACACATTTTCATGTGCATCAACATTTCATTTTACCTTTGCGGAAAGAAAATAGTCATACCCTAATTAAACATCTTTTATTGTATTAACTCTCCTGAGTTCATCAGATACTGTGCCCTAATAGCAGCATAAATTTTAAAGTGTATTTCAGTGAATGTTTTTCATTTACTGCCTCCCTCAAGCAGAGTAAATATAGTGATAATATAGGCATGCGAAATGGCCAACAGCTTCGCCTCAAAGGAAATATTTTACATTCAATATAATTTAACTGACATTCAAATTAGCTCTCCTTCATATTGACCATGTATCCAGAGTCGCCATAGGTCATATGTTTAATGTACCTTTCTAGTTTGACTGATTGTTTCTTCGTTCTAATATTTATTCCAACTGAGGCCTTCCTTTCAAAGAAATAACCCAACAAATATCAATAACAAAAGAATAAATATTAGAGTTATTTACCTCGTTGTAACAGTGTTAAACACAGTCGCTGCAAAATATTGTCGTGCATTATTAGTAATGTGCTATGTCATGGAAAACAAATATGTTAATTGAGTTAACCGCAAGAACTACCATCAATTCAGGCATTTTTAATGCCATAAAGCTGAACTCATTAATTTTTAGAGGCCTATAACTGTGAATATTCGTACCGATTGGTTTTTGAAATCGGCTGCTGTGCGTCGGCGACCCTATGCCATTCTCCCAGTCTATGCGACCAACACTCATCGGCCACGTGAGTGTTACCATGAGAGCTGCTATACCCAGTGTACTGTTCCACATGTGTACACCAGGTGCAACTGTGTAGTGATAGTGTGCAATGATAAAGCAGAGCAATTAATCTGTTTTGTTTAGAACTGCGAAAGCATAAAGTAAATATGCAATGTTCCTGTAGTGTAACAAGCCAAGTGCTCTGTATACTTTTCTGGGTTAGGTGTATGTTTGATGTGTCTGTTTCCAAGGGTAAACAAAGGGTTCCTTGTGTGTTAAGTGTCTCAGTTGGGTACGTAAATTATTTTGGTAATGTATAATGTGTGGCATTTGTCTTATTATGTTAATAGTGTTTTGAAATATATATGACTGATTGTTCCCTTGTTCCTAATGAAACATATTTGTGCATCATAATGCATGTCAGGAAGATATAATGGTAAGTCACTGCCAATCATAAAACTTATGGCACAGTCTGTGAATATTTATACAGTGCCTTGTGTGTAATTTTTAAGAGTGTTTGATGCAATTCGAGGGAAAAATGTTTGATGTGTGCAGGGTGAATGCGAGCTTTGTGTGAAAGACACTGCGTTTTACACTCTTAGCAGTGGCACAATGCATAATAAATTGCAGCATATTTTTTAAATCCAGTTATTAAAAGTGCAAGGTGACAATTAGTTAAACGGAGTTTTAAAAACATGCAAGGAGTCAGTATTCGGCAGTACCATGCCAATAGCGAACCAGGAGTGTGAGGTTAGGTTGATATGAACCTCCACAATGTAACTTAAACAACGACCATGTGGGTTTCCTAACCCCACTTTTATAATAAGTACATAATGGCTACAAATTTAGAGACTTTTAATATGAACACCGAAAAGCCACTAGTAAAATTAGTGAAGTGACATATTAGACTCCAAACGGGACAATTTATTTTGCCCTCAATCAAAGGTGGAAATGATGTGTTGTGAACACTGTAAGAACTTAATGTTATGGTTGAGTAGCCGCATACCGGTGTAACAAATAATTATTTTTAATTTTATATAATATAATTTTAGAGTTAAATGAAAAGTGTTTACATGTTATGTTTTGCCAATTGAAATCACCCTAGAGCATCATCGATTTAACATGTATAATAAAATAAATTTAAGAGTTTTTGATAAGTTGCGCAGGAAGAGCTGACCAGTGAGGAGGCAGCCTGCCCGACACCAAGAGAGTAGCATGGTAACCTTGGTACCATGTGGACATACGTCGTTACGTCCTTCCCGGACCTTCACTTTATTCCATCCATGTAGATTATCAATAGTTAACGTCTTGTAATGGAACTATAAGTTATTTTGTTATACGGGGAGCATGTCACACAGCAGCCCAGCATGTCTTGTATACATATAGGATTTATTTCTCATGTAAACCATTGTCTGCTTCATGTCATTTTTACCACTTCAATGTACTCCTACTATATAGGAGCTATGTTTTATAAGTGCCTCACCTGAGGAACCAAATTGAATTAATCGTGAATGTTTTTGACAGTTGGGGTCCGATTTGTTTGAAAGGATTGCTTCACGATCCCTTAACCTGAAATGTGTGCTTTGGTAATGGCATGGGATGATCCAAACAATGCCTCATCGATTAGCAAGCATTTAGAGGAAGCTTATATAGGCTCTATTAGACAATGCAATTATGGATATAGTTTCGCCACTCTTCAAGACATCTACAGAGACGCATGCACATCTGGAGGCCACATTTAGGCAAACGGCCCACGACCCAACGCATTACATTGTGCGCAACACTGAGGGGAGCACTGGTACCCACCAGGACATAACCTACAAACAGTCCTTCACCTGAATAAATCCCCGGGTGCTGCAAACCGACCAACGTTAAGGCATATGACAATATTTTGATAAGGGAAATTGTGGGGTAAAATAGTGGAAAATATGTACTTCATAATATTTACACATGGAAATACATGAATTCCCAAAAAGACTTAATCAAACCAATACAAACACCTAAATTGATAGTGGGGAGGGCTATGAAGATCAGGTAAATTGTGGGGTAAAAACATGCAAAACATGTACATTTTCATTACAAACTTTTACCCCTCAATTTTCCTACAGTTCATAGGCCTCCCCATCAGGTGAAATATTGATGCGCCTCATAAAATCTGTGTTCTGTATTAATAATAAAGTGAATTTATACAATTTTTCAGAATTTTTTTCTTCTAAAAGCCCCTCTGCTTTACATTACCTCGACGATATGTTTACATTTACTGGAACATGCTTTCCATGAGCATCCACAAAATATAATTTCCATGTCTGTCTCAATACACGAAAATAATGATTTTGATTACAAGGTCAATCCACCAACTTTGTGGATTGATGCCAGACTGATGTAGTGTATAAATTATATGCACTGCAGTTCCGAGCATCAACACCGCAGCCCATTGCACCTTTAATATTTCTGAGCACTCAATTAAATGGATACATAAATCGCTTACATGCTCCAAAGCATAGGACTATACACTGCAATCTCAAACATGCAGGCTGGTTTGATATTAACACGATTCTTCACAAAAATAACATTCACAACACTACACTATACAACTTCCCAGTGGTTTGTTCTATGCCATCTTTAACATTGCAAAGCAAAATCCGCGAATTACACTTTATTTCCAGCCAGCAAGTGCGTGAAATAGTCCAATTGAATTTTATTTGTCTATTATTTTGGGTACACATGCGTGATATTCTTTACTGCTACACCCTACTACGATCCTTTGTTTTGACAGAAATGTAAATGGCGGACAGATGTTTAAGTGGCCTCAGTCTACTGGAAACGCTTCCGCCACTTTATGATTATTATATACGCTGTTGAAGTCGACGTCAAGTGCGATTGTGTTGCCTAGTAACCACTGTGCTTGAGATATACAACTGTTAGTCTGCTTGTTTACCTTATCAAACGGCTTTGTGCAGTCGTTTATTTTATCTGTAGAAATCATTTCTAGAAAAAAAATTGCATTATGTGGGAAACAAGATATTTAAGCAGTACTAGATAGTATTATTTTTACCTTTGCAATTAATTAAACGCATGTTTGTTTACTTTCATTTTCGTGACACATGCATTACCAATCAAATTCGCAGTTGACATGTTAATGTATTTTCCTGGACTAACTTTGTGCAGAACAACTTAAAGAAGTAGTTAGAAAAGTTAATTTCTTAGTGCAAACTGTGATACAAATAAAGAAATTGGTTTCTTTTAAATTGGGTGACTATGATACCAGCTGAAGAATCCATTGTTTGTAACTGTCATTTCCAAGATGTAAATAAGGGGATTCGTTGCCTACTTGGAAGGGCTATTGAAATTGGGGTTATTATACACTCGATATATCGCAGTTATGTCATGATTTCTTACCATTAATTGTTGCTATGATTTATGACTATTTTACTAAACACTGATTCTTGTAAACAGATTTCCCTTGAGCTAATATTTAATATGCTTTATAATTCATGTAAATTATGCCTATAAGAATATTATATATTAAATGAAAAATTGTGTTGGACTCTTGGCTTTGCAGAAGAGCTCATGTCGCAGGAAACTAGAATTACACATACGAACATACAGACACAGAAAACTAACCAATAATACTATCCAATAGTAATCTTACGTGACGAACACAGAGAAATCTGTGATAGGAGTTCAGTTAGTAAGCAGAAATTAACAAAACAAAAAAGTAATGGTGTACACAACTAAAACACATGAACTCAGTAGCCTTCTTGCAACTAAACAATTTAACCCATTGCGCCTACATAGGTGCTGTGATGTGTTCGTGTCTGGGAGCAGTTGTAGGACAGGAACTGATGATGTGGCCTGCACCATGTTCGGTAGAGTGAACAATGTTGAATGGGGTCGTACAGTCGATGGCCTATGGCGACTCTGGATACGCTGTCAATATGAAGGAGAGCTAATTTAATTATTAGTTAAAGTATGTTGAATTAAAAATATTTCCTTTGGGACGAAGCTTTCAGCCACATCGCACGCCTATATTATCAATGAATTTACTCTGTGTGAGGGAGGCAGGGCCTGTAAAGACAAAACATACACTGAAAGTAACTTTAAAGTTGATGCTGCTATGAGGGCACAGGATGCGATGAACTCAGGAGAGTTAATGTAATAAAAGACGTCTAATTAGGGTATGACTGTTTTATTACTGCAAAGGTACAATGAAATGTTGCTGCACATGAAAATGTGTACCCTTGGTTAAGTGGACCCGGCAGTCTGGACCTGCCGGCGGTCACTACTGTGAAAAGTAAGGCATAGGCCTTAATTTAGAATTACATAACGTGCCTCACGTGTGAAGTCCTGGTATGCTACTTCAGGATACAGGGAGACCTTACCTCGGCTAAATAAAGGTACTTAGATGTTCCTGAGTTACGTAAAATATTGCGATTAAAGAAAATGCACAGTAGATTGAATTGCAGAGGGGGGTACATGGAGCTTACGGTCTGCCCTGCTGGTTATCTGGAGTGCTGAAGTTTAACTAACGACATGGCGTCGACTTCGCCGCACGTCCGGCGAATCCGGCACCAAAATGAAAACATGAAAAAAATGGAACTTAATAACTAACATGATAAATGAAACTGACATAGCACATAATAATGATTATTAAACTAAAACACATTGGTGACATACTCGTGAACGTCGGAGCACCAGATATGACTAAGAATGTGATGTTTCAAGTATGTCACCGCACATGAAGGGTGATATTAAATGAAATGATGCCTCAGGTGGCTGATTCTTGATAGATGATTACATGTACACTCTTATTATTAACATATTAAATTAAAATCGGCATGTGTCGTAATGATTATAATTACAGGAATGAGTATGGACATGAAGACACACGGATTTCTTCACTAGGGGCGGAGCTACACCCTGTCGTCTATGATATGTTATCTACTCTCTATGCTGAAGCGGGTGGTTTCTATAGTTAATTGTGGTGCAATCACAGCTAAAATTGCCTTAAAAAATGCTCCTATTATTTAATGTGTCTAGAGAGCCTCACGCCACTTTACACTTCCTGCGGGAATGCGATTCCCTGTCTTTTGACAATACTTGGAGCCATGTCGCACTCCGGATTCGGCCACGGGGCCCGTTGACATCGCGCACATCAGAAAGCTGTGGGAATAAGTGGTGCCGCTTATCCCAGTGTACCCTTCAATGGATGTTGCGTCTAATGGTCGTAACTTCACAGGACACACTCATTTAGGCCACATATCCATTCATCACAAGAGGTAACTCTTAATTGTTAAATATTATGACCTGCTGCCACGAGTTACAGGGCAGGAAGAAAAGTGTAAATACCATTCTTGTCGAATTGCACTGATAGAGATCGCGACCTAATGTCGATCGGTCGAGTGTTTCTGTGTGGTTAATGTGTCTGCGATGGAACAAATGTGCACAAGGATACATGGTTGTCAGGAACACGTCCAATAACTTCTGCAGAATTCTATGTGTTCATGTACCTGTTGACAACTATTCCTGTTTTATTTTATGTGTTTGTATGTGTAATTCTAGTTATTTTCAACAAAAAATCTGCTACAACAGTGTATATCCAAAACAATTTATTATTTGTTCCATATGTCTCTATTGTAAACATTCTCATCAGCTTGTCAAAATACTTACCAATGTTTTAAAATTGATTATCTAGTTCTACTGCGAAAGTTTTCAAATACCACTTCCAAGAGTTCATTTCTAGCCTATATAATTTTCTTTAATTTAATTTTCTTTTCTGTAAACCCCATCTCTTAATATTGAATAATACATACATGTATGTAGATACATTACAACCAATTTATTATTTTTAACAACTTCCAGTATGTACTGGTAGCTAAGAAAGAAACAAGTAAGTATAAATTTAATAAATGAATTGCACATGTGTAAAATACTGTCCCTCCCATTCAGAAACCAGATCAATGATATGCTGGTAGAGAATTATGTTAATTGTTACAATCATTTTTTTATAATTAAACAGTGTAATTAACGTTACCCAAATATAATTGAAGAAATTAGGTCCGTATCCTCCCTTCCTAAGGGGCAGCTATGGTGGGCGTAATGGTAGAGCGCTTGGCTTCCGCCAATGTGATCAATCTTTGTTTCCCTGTGTGGTTACTCACAAATTTTCACATTGATTATTGCTGCTGGTTGGCATGTTCTCTCAAGGTTTCCCTGTTTTCCTCACCCATTCATTTCAGTGCTGTTCCATATCTGCCATATATCACATTCATTGGCTCTCGACACCTTGGTTGTTACAAATCACCTAAACCTTTCTCAATTTATCCCTTTTTAAGGCGACAGAGGCAATGGTGGCGTAGGGGCTAGAGTACTCGCTGGTTCACGAAGCAAACCTCATTAAAATACCCATGATTCATCTTCAATATTAAAATAAGCCTATGACCAATTAGTTGCCATCAAAAATTATTATTTCAAAATACATTAAGAAGGGTGAAATAGCATTTAAAGAAAATCACATGACTTTTTCAATTCTGCAGATGGTGTAGTTAGAGAAAAAGATTGGCTTTATATAAGTTTTCTTTATTTGAACCAACTTTGGAAAACTGTAAATTTTAAGGAGTTGTCATTTACTGTATAACGATTACAGCCTATCGTTAAATACATCACAATCTAAACACACAAGTAAACTTTATTTATTTAACTTAACATCTTGTCGACAGCAGATTCATTACAGAATGGTAAAAGAACACAATGAAGGGAATACAAGGAAGGGAATGGTGGTTAACTATATTAATGAGTCAGCCCAGAAATTGCATGAAGTGAGTTCGAGAAACCATGGAAATTTCAAATAAGGAAGGCAACATTCAACAGCTATTTTAAAAATGAGTACTGATTTGGTTGTATATTCTTGTGTTGGTAAACAGCTGATTTCTTGCATGTCACTGCAACTGCTGGCTTGGGGAGAAAAAATTGTAAGAGGGACGTTCTTAATGTGTAGCATTGTATTGATTTACGAGGCGATTTGCCATTAATGCCCGCAAACAGCTATTTTATCACGAGGAAGCTAAAGGTTATGTTAGAACATGTTTGGATCAGTTGTTCACGTTTCTGTTTACATTCACTCTACAAAATATCAAGCCATCAGCTACTAATAAATTGATTCTATTATCTCCTAGACTGAAATAGCAATTCGGCATTTAGAAAAATGCGTATCTGCAGTTCTATAAAACTGCCTGTACTTCTAACGATGTTCGCAACTAATAGGCTAGACATTAAGGCAGGTTAATAATCACAACTGTGCTTGCAAAAATTAAACACACTGTAATTGTTCATTTACAAACTTATGTATATAACACATTACTATACACATAATTTACTGTGCGATATCTCTCATGTATGCATATACTGTATATACTAATATATTAAACACTGTTACTTTCGGGAATAAACTCGCATTGCCCGGCACGTATGTATTTTCATCCATTAATATTAGTTTTCGTTCGTGTTTACATGCCAAATTCACCTTTCACAAATGCAAGAATAACACAAATTTAGAGAAAATGCAGACAGCTAGTGAGTTTATATAACATTCGCAAGGGTATTCAATGTAAACAAATTAGTTGGGTGTCTCCAGTATGGCCACTCACTTGTAACGCACTAGCAGACGACTTCAACAGCATATAGCTCGTTGGCTCTCAACATAACCAGGGCTTGTTATCTCTATAGTGATTCTGTTGATCGTCGTTTTAGTTCATGACCAATTGCAGTTTCATTTCCGGTACTAGTATTGATTAGTTATTTCTGTCCACTTGCATTCCGTCCTTGCAATTTTTTTTTTTTGTGTTTCAGATTAATGGCGGTCATTCTTCGATAGTGTTTAGGGCCTACTGACAACATATATAAGTATAAATAATAAATAAAGTACGTGATGTGATCTGCAGGATGACGAAGTGCTTTGTTCCAGGTTGCAAGGACGAATCGAGAAGTAAACACAGGTGACGTGGACTGCATCCCCGGGCCTGTAAGCCCGTTCACCACAACACCATCCAGAAGTCGTCACGACCACTCTGTACCACGTAGGGTGCGGTAGCCGAAGCCACCCACATGCGTGCATGGATGCGGTTAATTAAACTTAGTGCAGTCTTCAGTGTTTTGTTTATTATTATTCTTCACGGTAAATGTTTTGTGTTATTTAATATTAGAGTCAGTGAATGTAAAGTATGCGATAGTCCATGCGATCCAGTGTTTGTTTATCTTTTTCAGAGTTCATGTTTGCAGTGTTATGTTGTCTCAAAACATTTCAATGTGTATGTAATTTTATTAAAATGAAAGTGTGCCATGATGTCACCCGTGCATTTGTTTGCATCTATTTTCAGTGTATATGTCACGGGTATTTTTATTACTATTATTATTGTTATTGTTTCCCTATGTCTCCCATGTAACACAAACATAAGTATGAGCCAAATGGTATCCCTTTATTTATTTATTTTTATAAGGGTTTAGTGTTAGTTTACTAGTGTGCACCTATTTAAAAGAGCGATGTAGTTCACATGTCTTAATGACCGGTGCCCCAAGAGCACCACCTATATAACACTTTTAGAAAAAAACACCAGTAAAATCTAAACAAACTTGATATTCCAAGCAAGACCGTTATTTAAACATTTATAACACATAAATTATGTGACTGAACATCACAGGAACAGAGAGTACCCTACATAACCTAAAAGAAAGTATCACAATACTGGCCATTATTGGCAATAGTGGAATGTCCGGCTAGCATAGCCGAATGGTGCACGTGGTGCGTCGACCACATGGCCAATAATTTTCAAAATGTAATTTAAATTTCCATGTACATTTTTCAGGGTTATGTCTAGTATCAAAACGTTTTATTATTAATTTTATAAATTCTAAAAATATTAGTTAAGAGAGGAGAGAGCTACAGCACACAGAAACTGCTTGCAAACAGACCCATAAAATGAGGTTTTAGAGTACCTTGTGTAAGTTGGTTGAACAGAGATTTGCTTTCTTAATTATTTTTAAAACTCAGTTAAGTATTATATTAGAGTTATCTAATGTTCTCATTTCATCAGCCACATGGGTAGTTTTTCCCTTCATTATGCATTTACTTTTTAACTCTGCATGAGTCACGTGATATGTTGCAGCATATCGCCGCCAATGAGAGGGCCTCGCATCCACGTCAAGTTAGTCTTTATCCCGGCTCGACGTGAGGTGGCCGCAGTGTCGCGGGGCTCCGGGCATTTCAGGTTTTTATACCAATCACTGTAATCACTGATGCATAATGTAGTTTACTGGAACCTGTTATCTTTGATAGCCCAGAGCCAGCGCTGCCTCACACCCCAGCTATCTGTTACATGGCTGGGATACCTTTATTTTACCGTAAGTCATGTAGGCATCTCGGCTTTTTAATCAGCATCAGAGCTCGCCTCGCTCTAACGGCGAATAATCAATGTAAGTGCACGTTGTGAGAAATAGTATTTAAGAAAACCACGTGATTGATAACTCGGTGTGTTTTATTTAATTCGGCCGCTTCTCAACCGTGTAATATGAGTAAAACGTAAAAGTGTCTTGATTTGTTAATGTTGTTGGGAGGCCAAAACAGCCCACTTAATACATGTGTAATGGTGTCTGGGGGAGGCCGACAACCCCCACTTGACTAGGCAATACTGGATTTAGCTCTAGCTCGATCTTCACCTATTTGGAGGGTGAACAGGTTAACCGCTTGGTTGCCATTCTCGTCCATCAGCAGGGGACTACCAGGAAGGCCACATGTGCTGTCGGCCATCAATCACAACCTCAGATTAACTCTCATGCTCTCTCTAGCACTGGCGCCCATACCTGGAATTTTATGGAACTTTCAGACTTTTCATCTAACCTTTCCCTGGAGTCGTTTACCCCTGCCGACAAATGACTTGCCTTTCTGTGTGGCTTTTCATTCCGTCAAGATCATCATGACTGCAACAGACAGGTAACCTTCACTTCCCGATATTCCCAGTGTATTTTCCACGCATCTTCCGTAATACTGTTTCTAATGTTTTCATTTTCGTGCACTATGTGAGACCACACATGCACACATATTCCCCATCCATTTGAGCTCTTGCTCACTTTTCCCGCTACTGGCGGCTATATTCCATACAGTACTTAAAGTGGATCAAAATTTCCAGACCCATCAATGTAAGAACTATCAAGGAAAGACCACACATGAGTTTGGTGGAAATTTGCTGCTTTCACTGGAGAAAAGCAATTAGACCATGTTTGAACTTTACTAGTGACGCCAAGCGACGACCACCATCTTGGGAATGACTGAGAGGAAGTGTGCCACTGTCGCCCCCCTCCAACAGTGCTGCATCACGTTGGGTGTTGCTGTGGGCAGAATGACCATGTGGTCAGGTCAAGACGTCAGGAAGGAGACTCTGTTTCAACCACGCTGCGATTAATAAAGCGAGTGTGTGGACTGGCAAACCTCAAATGGCAGACCTACCATCTTATCTCACCAGTGTTTGAGACCGGCACCAGAGCAAGGTCCATATCTCAGGACAGCCCAGTGACGTGTGTAACCAGTTCATTACACCGAAGTCGGCGAATGAATTTTTGAGTCTGGTATGCACACCATGTCTGTGCATGTGCGTAGGGACACAGAAGGTATTTTCACCACCATCGCACTTCCGCTCCAACTTACAGAAGTGTGTCAATGTAAAAGTTTGCAATGGATTGGGGACTGCAAAACTAGCATGCCACAGGTGCTGGCGACTGTATCACTACAAATATATCTCACACAGGGAATGTGTGACATTACACGAAATGTGGAACATCGATTGCTTACACAGTCAACAAACCAGGCCCATCATTAATACACAGGTACGGCCTATGCCGAAACTGGCAATAATGCAAAAACTACAGATACCAACTTCAACACTGAGTATTCCTCAGTGTACAGCCACTTCTGCTAATGCCTGTTCTGTAGTTGTCACGCCCCCCTGCATTCTCGACACCACTGCAACAATCAACTCACATCCCAGAGACAGAAGATAATTGCACACCTGTCACAGAAACCAAGTGCTGGCAAATGGATGTTCCGGTTATGAGTACTATGCCAACCTGTTTCCAACAATTGCCTCACTACGATGGTTTGGCCAGTGAAGATCCTGTGGCTTTTCTAAAATCGTGCGAGAGACGACTCAGTCAGTATGGCGTCGATTCGGAAGACTGGCCATCATGTGTCGGAAAACGACTCGGAGGAGATTTCAAGAGCCTGGTGGCGAGGAGTCAACCACTATGGCGTGACGAGGCCGGAATTCAACCGAATGTTTACATGCTGCTTCGGGGACACGATTACATCTCTCCATGCCAGGAACACAACTCGTTGCAAAACTTCCCTACAGAAAAGATAAGTTTGGTCCATACGTATAACCCAGGGCGGGAGTTAAAGTACATTCTTGAAGTTGTTGCCAGTACTGCGCGTATCGAGTACCGGGCTACTCTTTCCCTGGTGATTCATTCAACTGAACGGCACTTTGTACAGACTGTTATGTTACTGGATGCCTGCATCCAAGCCCAGCCGCATCGTGAGCAACCACATCGGGATAATGTGCCGATCCGAACTCGGATTCAGCCAGGAGAAAGACCGCGCCCAGAAACAATGTTGACAGCAATGAACTGTGCCCATGCAGAGTAGGCAGGAAATGAATTGCGTACCACTTTTCATGTGTCTATTTCCCCATGTCCTGCCAACGAAAACCGGCGCCCTGCAGGCCCGTGCATATGGTGGTCTGGGGAACAATGGAATAATGACTGCCCACAACAAGCCAGCTAACAGCAACGAATGCCGTGGAATGGATCCTACCAGGGACACGTGCGAACGGAGTGAAGCTGCCGGATGCCACTTACCCCTGTAAAACAGATGACAACACTGACTCGACTCAAATTCTAACTTTTATCAGCCAGATTGGCAGTGCGCCACAGAAATTTATCAGAATTGCAGTGGAAAATAATGAACAGTGGTGCTGTGCCCTGACTGACACTGCTGCTTCACACAATTTTGTTAAATCTAAATTTTCAGTAAACAATGAAATCAAACAAGTTCAACACGTAATCCATTTGGCAACCTTGTAACACACCAGACAAATTCAGGGCGATGTGAATGTAAACATCCGAATCAAAGACATTGAGACGTCGATGACGGCGCTAGTTGCAGATAACCTCACTGGAGGTGCCCTCTTGGGAGCACCATGGTTCACCAGACACAGTGCTGCAATTGAAAACGAGCTAGCCGACTACTTGTATCGCTCGCCGGGCGAAGAAACAGTGCAGGACGAAGATGAGTGGGACAGAAATCTCTCCCCCTCCCCCCAATACCTACATGGCCACCAAGCCCACTGGGCGTATAATGTATAAACATTACAGTACTTCCAGCTGCTGTAACTCTGACCGCCATACGTGATGTCATAAGAAGTGAACCACAGCAGTGTGAGATTGCAGGTAAGTGGAAAGCAGAGTGTGCAGCGCAAGTGGTCGAGAATTGGAGGGTTTTAGATAGCTCTGTCGAGTGGCGGCAAAAATGTAAACAGTGACACGTGGCGTGTGTTTGTGCCAGCTGCATTACTTGACACCGTGTTATAACATGCCCATGGTAGCCCCCTGCCTGGACATCCTGGAGCGGTACAGACCATACACAATGTGTGTAGGTAATTGTACTGGCCAGGAGTCACACTACAGGTGAAAACCTTTGTGAGAGACTGTGTAATGTGTAACCAATTTGAAAGCAGGAGAGACAGGCTGTAACAACAACCAAACGAGCCCAACGAGCCCTTGGAAACTGTTGCACTCGATTCTTGTTGTAACAGATCTCTTTTCACGGTGGGTAAAAGTGTACTCCATGTCAAGTGCATGTGCACTTGTAATCGAAAAAACACTGGCCAACGAATTTTTCGCCCCCTGGGGTTATCCCCACACCATGCTAAGTGACAATGGGACACAGTTCACAGGACGTGTTTGGAGGGAATTCTGCACCCTCTGGGGAGTGCAACACCACACAACTGCCGTGTACAACCCCCGAGCCAACTATACCGAGCTACTTAATCAAGACATCAAAATGTGGTTATGCCTCCGTGAAGGGAGGGATCAGACACCATGGGCGGAAATCCTTCCAGCCACCTTATTCATACTGTGAACACATGTAAATGAAGCAACGGGGAAAACACTGGCCCTCATACTTCAAGGCCGTGACCTTCCCCTCCCGGGCGAGTTCACCAGCAGCCTGAGGGGAAGTGCTGTGCACCATGAAGGGGAAGAGGAGGTGGAGGAAGCGAGAGAGAGGGAGGTGCAAGAGGCGAGAGAAAAGCAGTGCCACTACACTGCCCAGCGGACAGTTGATACGCCCCACCCCCTCTGCGCCTGTTACTGGGGCAATTTGGGTATGTCAAAACACACCCCCAATCAGCCGGCCAACGAAATTGTTGTGCAGGGTTTGCTGCAAAATGGAGTGGCCCTCACCCAGTACTGTCAGCACAAGGTAACACTTGCTATCGGGTAAGGTTAAGTCGCCACCGACATGCTATATTTCACTGCGATACGCTACTGCTAGCAAGTGCCGGCGCTGCAATGATAGATTCCGCTGTTGACGAGGAACATGCAGCCCCGCCCAGTGATGTGAACAATATATCTGAAGCAATACAAGGGCAAGTAACACCACTTGTACCTACAGCTGACACGTCCGATAATGCTACGTCAACAGTGGAACAAACAAGTGATGCCATGGAAGAAACCTTCCACATGCCAGATCTCTTTCAGCTGTCTTCGGCGGCTATCCGTTATGTCGCAGAGGACAAGCCGAGCAGGCCACCTGAGGATGGCCTAGATCGCCAGGTGCGGGAGCCACTCGAGGGCGTCGTGACACCTAGGAGATGCACTTCGTGAATGGGTACAAGAAAAGCAGCAGTAGCCTACGCAGCCCACATCGCAGCAGCAGAAGGAGCAGTGGTAAGTCGAGCGAAGGGGTACGTTCCTCCCCTCCCTAACCAATTCGAATAGACAGTGCATCAATCAGCATGCATGTTGTACAGCCTGTGGATGTGGACGAGCACCAACCACACCTGTCAACCCAAGGCAGCATCCGACTACAGGTAAACAACAGAAGCAACCATGCCCACTTTCGCCGCAGAGGAGAAACACACAACTTGCGTCCATGGGGCCAATTACGCCCACCGCAGTGATGCTGCAGCAACAAGTAGTAACGACGTCGAGTGAACGGACTCGAAAGGAGGGGGCGTTTGACGTGGACTGCATCCCCAGGCCTTTAAACCCGTTCACCACGATGCCATCCAGGAGTAGTCACGACCATCTGTACCATGTGGGGGTGTTGTAACCGAAGCCACCATTCTACGTGTTTGCACGAGTTCAGTTAATGCATTGTAGCACAGTGTTCAGTGTTCTGTTTCTTATTATTCATCAAGGTAAATTTATTGTGTTCTTTAATATTAGAGTCAGTGAGTGTAACGAATGTGATCACTCGTTCTATCCAGTGCATGTGTCTTCGTTTATCTTTTTCAGGGTTCATGTTTGCAGTGTAATGTTGTCTCAAAGGTATTTCAACGTGTATGTAATTTTATTAAAGTTGAAATTGTATCATGATGTCACCCGAGCGATTCGGCGCACATGTGTTTGTTTGGTTTGTTTGTTTACGTTTCATCAAGTGTATGTCGTGTTTTTTTATTACAATTATTATTGTTATTGTTCCCCTATAGTTCCCGTTTAACTCACATGTAAGTACGAGGAAAATAATCTCCATTAATTTATTTAATTATTTTTATAATTGTTTTGTGTAAGTGTACCTGTGTGTGCTTATTTTAAGAGTGACATTAATCACGTGTCATAACGACTCGTGCACTAAGAGCACCACCTATATAACATGTTTGGAAATGTCACCAGTAAAATGTAAACGGACATGATATTTCAAACAAGCATGTTATATATAAATTTATTATATGTTAATAAAGTGACTGAACATAACAGGAACAGAGAGAACATAACATAACCTAAAAGACAGTATCAAAATACTGTATTTTATTGGCAATAGTGGAATTTGCGGCTAGCAGAGCGTATCGGTGTGGTGGTGCGTCGACTACGTGACCGGTAATTTGCAAAATGTAATTAAACTTTTCATGTATGTTTTTCATGTGATGCCAGCCACTTTCCCCAAGCCCGTTTGCTCGCCGCTGCAGCAAATAGCACTGTACCGGGCGCTCGTGCGCACCGGTTGGGAAGTGCACTACAGTGGATACACCAGAGAAACGCCAATTACAAGTGTGGCTGGTGGGGCCAAGTGGAGCACTCGTGTCATGAGCGAGGTGCAAGGAAAGTGTACTGCAAAGAAGACCACGTGTGCCCACATGCACGTGTATTGAAATGAGACCCTGTAAAATGGGACGTAATAAAAAGGATAATATTTATCAAATGCTCATCAATGCCAGTCCACGCAACTGTAATATATGGAACCCTACACCACTTAAATGCCCCTAAGGGCTTCAGTGCTTTTGCTTGTTATTGTTTGTAATGTACCATTTTCACGTGTTTCACCCCCATCTCACCTCATGCAGTTTAATATGTATTTTTAACGGTTTCATTGTACAAGGTATTGGTTTATGTAAGAGTTGTAAGTGTCAGAGTCACGTGGATGTTTTTGCTCAGTTTTGGTGCGAAAGAAAATAGTCAGCGCAGCCTGCCTTCCCTCCAAACACTGGCTGGCAGGCTGCGATGGCATGAACAACGACGAGTTAGTCATACTTGTGTGTCTTGGCGAGGCGGACGTGCAGACCGACAGGGTCGCATTTTGCATGCTTGGGCGGCACTTCATCTTTGTGAACTGATCATGTTAACGTGCAATATACTTTAATTATATCAGAACATTTGTTTTCTTCAGCCAACCAAGACTCTTCGCCTCCTCCCTCCCTGCGTGTAGCATCGCCTAGGGAGGCTTAACTATTCCGTAAGTTTTGTGGCTGAGTGCCATTTTCACAGTGTAATCCTGCCGGCGGGTAAAGCCCCGGCAAACCAATGTAAACTGTTGCTTAAGGGAAGATTTATAAAACTCCTATGAACCGATGTGTAATGTGTGTTCTCATTCAGTTTGCCTACGGACTTTAGGGGTGTGGTCCCCATCCTTTCCTGCCAAATATTCAGAGTGTTATGCAAAGTGTTTTTCAAGTATTTTACAGCAGCGCATCTCTTCATTTACCTAAATATGGGTGTGTGTGTCTCCCTAAGACCTCACTGCATAGTTTGGTATGGTATTGTATTTCTTCAACTTCTGGAGCAACCAAGGAAGGACATCGCCGTAGCCATCGGCACACGACCCAGGGAAAGGAGTCTGCTCTACCAAGAATTGACACTGCTAATTGACAGTGTCTGGAGCCCAGGCAATTACAACAAAGGTTTTGGTGAGAAAATTCCAACAAAATACTGACCGCTTCCCAACCTCTAATTAAACTCGTTATGCTCCAACCACCCGCTGCACAGGGTAACATCTAATGTCAAAATGTTTTATTATTAATTTTTATTAATTCTGGAAATATTAGTTAACAGAGGGGAGAACTATGGCACCCAGAAACAGCTTGCAAACAGACCCATAAAAGTGAGGTTAGAGTACCTTGTGTGTAAGTTGGTAGAACAGGGGTTTGTTTTATTTATTATTTCTAAGCCTCAGTTGTTGGGTATTATATAAGAGTTTTCTAGTGTTCTCATCTCATCAGCCACACAGTTAGTTGTTTTCATTCATTTTGCATTTACTTTTTAACTATGCATGAGTCACGTGATATGTAGGCAGCAGATTGCAGCCAATGAGAGGGCCTCTCACCCACACCAAGTTAGTCTTGATCCCGGCATGACGTGAGGTGGCCGCCGTGTCCCGGGGCTCCGGCCATTTCACGTTTTTATACTAATCACTGTAATCTCTCACACTTAATGGAGTTTACTGGAACCTGTTGTCTCTGCTCGCCCAGAGACAGCTCCGCCTCACACCCCAGCTGTCTTTTACACGGCTGGGATAACTTTATTTCACTGTAAGTCGTGTAGTCATCCCGCCTTTTTAATCAGCATCAGAGCTCGCCTTGCTTTAATGGCGAATAATCAATGTAAGTGCTCTTTGTGAGAAATAATACTGAATAAAACCACTTGATGGATAACTCGGCGTGTTTTATTTAATTCGGCCGCTTCTCGACCGTGTAATACAAGTATAAACTAAAAGTGTCTTGATTTACTACTGTCATTGGTCGGCCACAACAGCCCACTTTATTCATGTGTAATGGGGTCTGGGGGAGGCCGACAACCCCCACTAGAAAAGGCAATACTGGATTGAGCTCTACGTCGAACTTCACCAACTTGGATGTTGAGAATGGTTACCGCTTGGTTACCCTTCTTGTCCGTCAGCGAAGGACTATCAGAAAGGCCACATGGGCCGTCGGCGATTACGACCTCAGGTTAACTCTCATGCTCTCTCTAGCACTGGCGCCTATACCCGGAATTTCATGGAACTGTAAGACTTTTCACCTAAATTTTCCTGGAGTCGTTTACCCCTGTCCACACATGTTTCCTGATGTTTATTATGCATATCGTTTTTTAACTGCGGAAGCATTTATTAGAATCGCCAAAATTTAAGGAATTGAGTAATGACAATCTCTACAAGAAATTAAAGATTTGTAGTTAGCATTTCGAGAAACAATGTTCCAGACCTGGTACAAAATGGCTGAATTCTAATTCCGTGCCTAACCTGAAATGTCCAGATAAGAATTACTATTGGTACAGTACAGAATTTGTGTATCCTTTTGGGGCTTCATTATGTTAAGTAAAGTATAATTGTATACAGTATTTGTTGTTAATTTTATAATAATCCTTTAAATTAACCTGGACTTGTAAATTGATACATAGATAGCATCGTGAATTCATCTAAAAAATGTTATGGTTGGAATTGTGTGTATATTTACACCAACACCCTTCCACCTACTAAGCACATGAAGGGTCTAATGAGAATGCATTAGTCTAGTAGTATTGTTTGGTAACATGTTGGGCTAATGAACTTGACACATTTCTTTTAATATAAATTAGTCTTATAAATTGTCAAAGATGTTAATATTTTATAGCTTGTTCATGGTAATGTGAGCACTTTATGATGTAGTCTCATTAGACATATTTTAACCAATAAATACATTTCATTATGGCCTTGGCCTTTTGATTTAGAGTGTATGGGAATATATATAAACCCTGTTAAATAAGTAATCATAGCAGTGTTTACATTAACATGTGGATGGATGTGAATTTGCTAAAATAAAATTGCTGACTGTACTTAAATAAAAGTCACTTTTTATTAATACACTTCTTAAATATTGCTCTCATATACAAAAACAATTTGGCATGTTTGGTTTCTCACCTGCTCTATTAGGGCTTGCATGGTAACAATCAACACCACCTATAGTACTGTCAACTGTACCTTCAGTATTTTAAAAAATATAACACAGTACAGTAACGTGAAGATAAACACTGTCATTGAGTAATTAGACATTGTATACATTTCCCCATGGTCTAAACAAAAGGCCAAGGCATTATTAAATGTTTTTATTGGTTACAATATGTCTGATGATATTGCATCATAAAGTGCTCACTTTACCATTAACAGGATATACAAATATACCATCTTTGTAATTTATATAAGATTAATTTATATTGAAAGAAATGGATCAAGTTTATTCGGCCATATATATGTACTTATTAGGAGGAAGGGTGATGGTGTAAATATACACACAATTCCCAACATAGATACTTTGGATATATTGCCTCTCTCAGCATTTAAAGTAAACAAAATTGTTCCTAGAAAATTAATTTTATTGTATAATATGGATATGTACTATTTATGACGTGTATGTGTCAAGAAATTTTTAAAGATTTTGCACTTGTATTCTACTTACATATGGAGGCCTATGTTAATATTGTAACTTGTTTGAGTAGACTTCAGTGGTTCGATTTGTGGCTTTCTTATTTTTTCCATGTATCATATTACAAGACCAAAAGATGATTACAAAATTGCAGGCGATTATTTCCTGACAATGCCACAGAAATCTCGGACACGATGGACTTTCTGAATATAAATAACTTATAATTACTTCGCGGGTATGACAATCGTCAATAAAAAAAAGTGTATATTATTGCTGCAAGTATATTGGCAATGCTAATTGGTAAAATTTGTAATAATGTGATTACGTTTGCCTCCTGCCCCCATCCCTAAGACCGTTTGACCGGCCATAGCCTGGAATGTCACTGCAGCAGGGCTGTGTACTCTACCAATGGGTAGGGCCAGTAATAATTGAACTTGTGAGTCCAGTGCCTAAGTGGAACCGTGTTTGTTAAAGGTATTAAAAATTTATTGATTGTTTTATTTGATTTTGTTCATAGTGCATTATTAATATGTTATATTTCTCATCATGCAATTATTGTTTTGTCCATTTCATTCATACGTGCTTTGCATTGTTGGTTTTTTTTAAAATAATTTCAAAATGTATGTTTAATTATTAGCATGTTGCAAGTAAAGGAGATGCAAGCTGTAACAGAAAGTAGTGCCGCTTTGACACGTGATTAAGCAGAGGCTAGCCTGCGCATCAGGCGGATAGTTTAGTAAGAGAGTAGCATCTGATGGACGTGGAGTGCGTGCCATAAGCTCCGACATTTGCTGTGCACGCCTGGTGATCTTCAGTTTTTGATCTGAACATTCTCTGCAATAGACTGTAATCATTTATAACCTTCTCTTCTTTTCACTACACGGTAACCCACCTTCTCTTCCCATGAGATTTGCATTGCCCTGGGAAGGTTACGTTTGCATGGTAATGCATTGTATGTCATAAGATGCTAATTAGAGTTTTACTGTAGTGACCGGTTACAGCTAGCAAGTGTTATGTCAAGTGCTGTCCTATAGAGAGGTCTAAATTCATCGGAATAATTATTTCTGTGAACTAAGTGACACAGTATTTATTGTCGATCTCTCTATGCATGTCAAGGGATGGGAACTCACAATACCCGCTCAAATCAGCTTTCTAATTTTTCAAATGTCAGTAAGCATTGTTCCGATCTTTATGGGCGTGTGGTTGGCACTGACAATCCATGTATGCAAGTGTTTATGGCTAGGAAGCTTTCCCCCTAAGATCAACAATGTTATGTAGTCGACCTACCGGCTACCGTTTAATAAACATCATAATTCATTTGGAGCAGAAATCAATGGGGCAGAGGTCATCAGCATCTTCGTCGAGGAGTTTAGTCCAGCCTTACGGGCCCGCAACCCCGAGATTAAGAGCATCAGCATTAACATTGACGTCGCCTTGACGGCATCTGGGACCCACCAACCGGGTATAATCACATCCTAGACCTCACCTTCACTGCCCCCCAAATCATTTTAACCCTTTTCCATCGTCCCAGAGGCGTCAAAAATGGCGCCCCTCCGTGTGGACAAAACTCAAGCCAAAAAGTTTTCCAAAAATCTTGGAAATTTTTCGCAAAGTTTTCCTGAACAGTGATTTTCCCCACCTTTTCCTACCCACAACTGTGTGAGGATGGCAGGAAGGCATCGGAAAAGGCAATGACAGCATCGGGACGCCCAGAGGACGCCGCATGGATGCTTGGAAAGCTGTTCCTCAATCAGAAAGTGACACCATGCTGTAGGTCATGCCACACTGCTTGAAGGGAGGAGCAGAGGGAAATAGCGACGAGGAGAAGCAACAGGGTGCACACTCCGTGGCCGACAGCCAGCTGACCCCTTGCATGTGCGCACGACAGCTGAGGATCGGGTCGACAACCCTGCCCGGGATGAGCAATCCAGCCACACCCTGAGAGGGCAGGGCAATCCCTCTTCCCCCCTCGCACAACTGCATCAGTACACCCGTGTCTCTTGCACATGTGGATTTGTTTACAAACAAAGCACAGCTGGCAGTATGGCTGGTGTCCTGAATGTTTGTGCCCTATTGTAAATTATAACCAGTCAGTGAGTGAAAATCATACATATTCTCAGTACCGTCGTAAGACTAGCCTTCTGAACAGCCTCGCCGGTGACATCTGCGAGACCATAAATGACAATAGCAGTGAACTTAGACAGGACAGTCAAAAATTTTCAAAGCAAGTGAAATTGGAAATGGAACATTTCCCAAATTATACATTTCCGAAATACGGTGGCAACTTGTGTAATTGCCAGGGTGCCATTGTTTTCCAGTGTATACAGTATGACACGAAATATCACCAAGAATGCCTCAGTGACACAGAACAAAATTCAGTTGGGGGACTCATATTTATTTGCTTGTTGTGTCACTCAAATTCAACAAAATTTAATCAGAGGGCAAACCGAATGCAAAACGAACAGCAGACACCCCACGTGACCGGGTGTTGGACCTAGGACAGTGGGACAACGATGTAGCAATGAATGTAAACAGTAACCTATCACAAGTGAGAGTGGCATGGGACGGTAACAATGTGACAGGTGGAACAGAACAGAGAAGAGGCGGGGAGTGGCAGCAGAGTAGGGGAGGAGAGCTGCACAAAGCCGCGATGCCGCGCGCTCCCACCACTCCTGTGGCCAATGTAAACAAAACCCCACCACCCAAACCTACCTCAACACCTGTACCACATGCATTCCAACCACCCACATCATTCTTCCTGCCATTAACACACGTGTTTTCAATGCCTGTTTACACATCAGTTCTGCCAACTTACCCGCGAACTTTTCCAAATTTCCCACTTATCAATCCATATGCGACTTACTGCACAGAGACAATAATACCACAAACAGCAGGAATGGAATGTGCGACACGATCCGGAACCACTGAGTCCAATCTTCCTCAACATCCGCCAGGACGATCGTAGCGAAAACACCATCCAAATTCCAAACCTTGCCTACGTTAGCCGGGAATCCGACGGAAGGTCCGGCTGCATTTTTGGAGGATTGAGTATCTCGCCTTACCAGGTACGAGGTAAGCCGAGACGAATGGGCCAGCTGTGTCGGAACACAACTCCACAGAAATGCACACTCTTGGTGGTCATCTCTCAACCACTACGGGCTTCAGTGGGAGGAGTTTTGGCACTCGTTCCAGTGCAGATTTCGAGGAGTCTTCACCTCTGAATAGGCCCAGAGCAGACTGACTCTGGAAGGTCAACAACAAACATGTGAGTCATTAACCACTTTCATCACATGTAGAGATCACCTAATCGAAAGATTTCGCCCACATTTGCCAGAGCATGAAGTGCTCGAAGTGATTGCTGAGACAGACATACCAGAATTCAGAGCAGCCTTAATACCTTTACTTAATGCCACATTGGGAGATTTGATGCATTCTGCAATAATTTTAGAGAGATCGCATGGATTCCTGCGCCATGTCACAATTGCAGCAAAATGGCGGCATGAATAGAGGGAAGATAGTGTAAACAAACGCGATTCTGGCACGTCACTACATTTTTCACAACAGTCATGTAGCTTTGGCGGATAGATGCATGAAAAAGTGTATAATTTGACACCGTATGGAAAAGTGTACCAAGGGTAATCACATGAAAATGTGTACAAACAGGAGCAGAAGCGGAGTGGAGCCATGGGTGTCTGGTGGTTAGAAACAACCGTACCAGAATGTAACAGGTAATGACAACAATCAACAGCAAGGATGGAAACCGGATTATCCACCCCGACATTCACGCAGGTACTGTCTGAACCAACAGTAACACTGGAACAATTACTGTGGAACAATTAATGAGGTGATCGTCCAGGATGAAGCATAATGGGACGACCGCCAAGTTCACGAGAACCGGTAATGGAAGTATACATGCAGCAGATAACAGCAGGCAACAATGAGAGATTGGTTAGCGATCTGTACAGGGAAGTTGTTGAAGCTCAAAGGATTGTAATTTCACGCAAGAAAAGACCAGACAATGTGCGCAGCAGGAGGTAGAGGAATGCCGCATTGTAGATGGCAGACTGGAAACCCATTATAAGCAACCACCGGGAAAGTGGAGAAAGAATGGTCACAATTGTGCGAGGAACCAATATTTCGCCTATTCGCACTTTGGCAGCGTGGCCGAACATCCAGGCATTGAGCAGACTGACACGAACGTACACGGCCATTTTTTTTTGGCCAGGCCTTAGCAGAGACGCAAGGTGATTTGTGCAACAATGTGTTGAATGTGACGTATACAAAACATGTGCAGATGGGAGGCAACAACAAATTCCACGCATGCCAAGGAAACCATTCGAAATGGCTTATCTGGATTTGATGGGTCTGTATCCGAGGACAAGTGGGGGAAATCGATTTCTGGTAGAAGTGACCCACAACTTTTGATGCAGAACAGAGTTGTACCCTACCATCGGGGCAGGAGCCAGCAATGTCGCCAGAGTACTGGAGAAACAGGTTTTCCCGGGTTGGGGATTCCCTCGGAATCTGTTTACAGACAACAGTTATGAAGTTTACCGGCAAAAAGTGGAGGGAACTATGTTCAAGAAAGGGTGTTAATCACATCATGGCAGCTGTGTACCATCCCAGGGCCATCCCAACAGAGCGCAGAAATCAGGAAATAAAAGCGCAAATTAGGCTCTGTGTAGGCAAACAACATGCCACCTGGGTGGACCACATTCCCCCCATTCTCTATAAGCTTCGGAGACGCATAAATGCAGCAAAGGGGGAACACCTGATGAGGTCTTATTGAACCGTAACTTGAACCTACCAGGTGAAACAAAGTGCCCACGACGGGAAGATATCAGTGAGTTGCCGAGCACAAATACCCAGAGACACTAACATCAGAGACGCATGCGAGATGTTAGGCAGCAACAAGATTATTACACAGTGAGATGGTTGCCTATCACAAGCCGACCGCCGGCAAGATTGCATTTGGGACAAGTAGTGTATGTAAGGAAGCACCCCAGTCCACAGTGAGAAAGGATTTTTGTGCAGGATTAGCAGCACAATAGAGTGGGCTGCATCACGTAATACAAATGCACGGACCCACTATGTACATCATTCGCATGGGAAGGAGGAAAGTGAGGGTACATCGGGACGACATCCGGTTAACCCCAGGTACCGTCGATGCAAGGCCGTTCCCGGTGTGTACCGACCCCATAAAGGCGGAGGCTGTGGCGAGCTAGGGAAGCGCAGGAGGAGACGCGAGGTATGGCGGCATTTCAGGGGGTAGGAGTCCACAGAGGACCCGCCCTTGCGTGCCGAAGATAGACCACTACCAGGGGTGGCACAGGTCGGAAAAACGGCTAACGAGGTCCAGCGGGAACAGGGCAGGCCAGAAGGTGCTTCAGTACTTCAGGAGGATGCAGGAGGGGAGGAGGAGAATGTGCAGGAGTTACCCACCATCAGGGAACCTGTAGTACCTCAAATGCAAGGGCAGGTAGAGCAAGCAGGACAAACGCAAGTGTATGTGCAAGTGTATGTGCAAGATTAGCAGGTGCAGGGATAATTGCAGGAGTAAAGTGTTAACGCAGGGGAAAGTCTGTTTGCAATGACTGTTCAGCCAGGTTGCACCTGAAAATGGCACACTATGCAGGAGGACAGCAGGGGTGAGAAGAGAAACAGCGAGGGCAATATGTCAGGGATCTCACTTTGCCTTTGGCGGTCACGTCGGCGAGCATACCCGCCATGGCAGTGTCAACTGTGCAGCAGCTAGAGTTGCCTTACAGAAAGGGACAACCACCGGCAGTGCATCGTGCTGCAGGGTCATAGGAGCAGCGGTACCACCTGCAGTCACACAGGCTGGCCCGGATCTGTATCTTCTGCCAGTGACATTAGATGGCCTACAAAACGGTCTCTAAATGAGGGGCGGGTCTTTGTATGTGCTACGTGCCCCCATCCCTAAGACTGTTTGTCCGGCCATAGCCTGCAACGTCACTGCAGCAGGGCTGTGCGCTCTACCGACGGGTAGGGTGTGCGCCTGGTCGCAGGAGCAATCAGCGATGCGCAAGTGCAAGGGCACGCCAGCCCAGAACAGCCGGTGGTTTCCATAACAACTAGGCTGACGTGAGGTGGAAGGACACAAATGAGGCCCAGTAATAACTGAACATATGAGTACAGGGCCTAACTGGAACAGTGTTTGTTATATGTATTAAAATATTTATTGATTGTTTTATTTCCTTTTGTTTATAGTGCATTGTTAATCTGTTATCATCTTTCTCATCACTCATCTTTGATTTACCCATTTCATTCATAATTGTTTTGCATTGCAGTGTTTGTTTTATTAATTTCAATATGTATGTTTAATTATTAGCATGTTGCAAGTAAAGGAGATACAAGCTGTAATAGAAAGTAATTCTGCTTTGGCACAATGGTAAAAACCGAGGCGAGCCCGCACATCAGGCAGAGAGTTTAGTAAGTAAATAGCAACTGGCGGAGGTGGAGTACTTGCTGTGAGCTCCGGCGTTTTCCTGTGTGCACTGGGCGGTCTTCAATTTTTTATCTGGACATTATCTGCAATAGACTGTAATCACTTGGAACCTTCTTTTCATTTCACCACCGTGTACGCCACCTCCTCTTCCCACGGGGATTGCATCGCCCCAGGAAGTTTATGTTTGAATATTAACGTATTGTATATCATAAAACTGACATGCTGCGCCTCCAGAGGTGCTGGTGGTGTATTCGTGTACAGCCTGAGAGCAGGTGGGGAACAGGAAATTATGATGTACCCGGTGCCACGTTCGGTATAGAGAACGATTGTTGATGGGGGTCGTACGGCTGATGGCCTATGGAAACTCTGAATACACTGTCAATATGAAGGAGAGCTGAGTGAATTTGACCGTTATATTACTTAAAGATAAAATATTGCCTGGGGACGAAGCTGTCGACCACTTCGCACGCATATATTACCACTGAATTTACCATGCTTAAGGGAGGCAGTCCCCATAAATGCAAAACACACTGAAATACACTTGTAAATTTGAAGACTGATATTAGGGCGCATTACCCGATGAACTCTGTAGAGTTTAACACAATAAAACACACCTAATTATGGTATGACTGTTTTATTTCCATTAAGGTACAACGGAATGTTACTGCACTTGTGAATGTGTACCTTAGTTAAGCAGACCCGGCACTCTGGACCTGCCGGTGGTCACTGCTACTGGAAAATAAGGTGTGGGCCTTAGATTAATTACGTGGAATGCATCCCGCATGTGAAGTCGTGGTATCTTGCGTCAGGATGCAAGGAGACCTCCCCTAGACTAAATAAAAGTACTAAAAGGTTCTTGAATTACGTTAACTATGGATATAAAGAAAAATGCAACCTATATTGAATTGCTTACCGCCTGCCCTGGCGGTTGTCTGGAGTGCTGAAGTCTGACTAACGACATGGCGTCGGTTTCACCGCACGTCCTGCGAATTCGGCGCCAAAAATGAAAACATGAAAAAAAATTAACTTAATGAATAACATGATAAGTGAAATTGATGTTGTAAATAATTAAGATTGCTAAACTAAAACACATTGGTTACATACTCGCGAATGCCGGAGCCCCAGAAATTGCTAAGAATGTGACATCACGAGAATGTCATTGCACTTGAAGTGTGATATTAAATGAAATTATTACTCAGGTGGCTGATTCTCGATATATGATTACATGTACACTCTTATAATTAACACTTTGGAATCGGCATGTTTCGTAATGTAATTAATTTCAGGAATGTCTATGGATGTGCATTATGCTTAAACATGCTCCTATTAATTAATGCTAATAGGGAACCGCACGCCACTTCACACTTCCTGCAGAAATTTGATTCCCCGTCTTTTGAAACCATTCGAAGCCACGTCGCACTCCAGATTCGGCCACAGGGCCCGTCGACATCATATCATGCACATCAGAAAATCGTGGGAATAAGCGACGCCGCTTACCCCAGTGTTCCTTCCAATGGCTGTTGCGTCTAACGGTCATGGCTTCACGGGACACACTCATTTAGGTCACATATCTATTCATCACGAGAGTTCCTCTTGTGGTGAATGTTAAATATTATGACCAGCGGCCACGAGTTACAGGGCGGCAAGAAAAGTGTAATACCTTTCTTATCGACCTGCACTGATCGAGACCGTGACCTAATGTCGATCGGTCGAAAGTTGCTGTGTTGTTGATGCGTCTGCGATGGAACAAACGGGCACAAGGGATAGTTGGATGTCAGGAACACATCAAGACATTTTTTACAGTTTCACCGTAGTGGCTGTTTAAAGCCAGCAAGTGTTATGACACGTGCTCTCCTTAAGAGATGTGTAAATTCATCGGAATAAATATTTTTGTGAACTTAGTGGCACAGTATATAATTTCGTTCGCTCTATGCTTGTCAGGGGATGGGTCCTCATAATAACCCGCTCAATTCTTCTTTACTCTTTTGCAAGAGTCAGTAAGCATTGTTCCGAAATTTATGGGCATGTGGTTGGCACTAACAATCCACATACGCGAGTGTTAATGGCTAGGGAGCTTTCCTGCCAAGATCAACAATGGTACGTAGTCGATGGACCAGCTACTGTTAAACAAACAGCATAATTAATCTGCAGCAGTAATCAATGAAGCAGAGGTCATCGGCATCTTCTGTGAGGGGTTTGGTCTGGGCGTACGGTCCGCAACCCAGAGGTTAAGAGAGTCAGCATCCACATTGACGTCGCCTTGATGGCGTATGGCGCCAAGCAGGTATAACCACATCCTATACCTCACTTTCACCACCCCCAAAAATCATTTTAAACCTTTTTCACCATCCCATATGTGTCAATGCGAAGACATTATCTTGTTGATGTTGTAGGAACATTTTACCTGTAAATTATTTTTTGCTTTGTTAAAGCATAGCTGGTTGTACGTACCATTGCAGTGTGTTGTATTGAGTGAACGGTAATATTAGTTGGCTTGTGTTTACTGTAACTGTAGTCTATAATGAAGCGACAAATCTAATTTACATGGTTAAGTTTTTGGTTTCAGGAGATGAGCGCTTTTTTGAATTTACGGGATGATTCTGCAAATAGATTATTTAAAACTAGAAAAAAAAATTTCAATGGGTTGTCAATTGTACAAAAGATCAAGTTTGCATGTTTCGTCAATTATATATTCGGAAGGTATATGGCCTAATAAAGCTGCACTTTCAACACTTTTGTAGTTTGTAAATAATCTTTGTTTATTTGCCTATACCATAGATTCAAAAAGTGTAAGGTTAACTTTGGCCGATTTGTGTGAGTGTATGTAGCTGCAGCTGTACGAATACGAACAGCGAAGTATATATCGCATTTTGTTTTTTCATTGAAGTTAAAATTTTCACTCACAAGAACACCAAAACAATGCCGTTTCACGAAAGACGTTAATCTAAAGGACCCCCACCGCACCCCCCCCCCCCCCCCCCAAAAAAAAACCCCGCGGCATTTCTACATTGATTCCTTTTTCCCTCGAAATAAAATAAACAGAACCCAAACTAACATAACTAGGCAAAAATAAAACTGGTCGGAATGCTAACCTAGATATAATGTCCTACATCGATAGTGTTATGCTCATATCATTTTTTTTTTTTTTTTTTTTTCCAAAATTACAAAACATAACATTCATGTGGTTTGTGTTGTGGTAGTTATTCTTCTACAGTCATTTTGGTAAACACACAGATGGCATTCTGAAACACTCTGTATTTTCAGCCATGAGTGGTCAAAATATTGTTTTTGGTGTCGCATCGCATCACAGTGTTTTCATTACAACCACAATCTACAGTCGCGCCGCACCTGTTGCATCGCGCCAATGTAAATTCCGTATAAAAATACGAGCGACTGCCATTTAAAATATGAAAAAAAAAAAAAAATTGAAATGAATGAAATAAATAAAACCACATGCGCCGGAAATGAAACTGTGGTTGGTCTTGAATTAATACGGTGGTTAATGGAATCACTATAGAGATAAATATGTATTTATATATGAAAATAAATTTGTATAAATAAACATATTTATACAAATTAAGTTTATATATAAATATATATGTATAACAACATTTAATATATATATATATATATATATATATATATATATATTATATATATATATATATCGATGGTGGATAGGTAAAGGGTTGTAACTCTAAAAGTACAAGTTTACAGTATAAAAATTGCTTAACACTTACTATTGACGCCATCTGCTTCCTCCTAGCCCGTTTGCTCGCTGCTGCAGCAACCAGCACTCTACCAGACGCCCGTGCTCACCGGTTGGAGAGTGCACCGCAACGGTCGAACAGCAAAGTCCCTCAATTACGAGTGCGGCCGCATAGAGGACAAAGAGAGTGCTCGTGACGTGAGCAAGAAAGTGCAAGTGTTGAGCAAGCCACGTGCGCCCGCATGCATGTGTCTTAGAAGGAGACCCTTCAAATTTGGTCCTAAGTGTTATCAAGCTTAATTAAAAAATGCTCAAGGATGCCAATTCACTAAATGGCCAATCAGGGAGCCCTATAATATTTCGGTGCCCCAGCTGGCCTTAATTACAGTGTTTTGTATTTCTCATTAATTATCAATTTCATGTGTTTCATCCACATTTCGTTTCATACAATGTAATATGTAAATTAAAGGGTTCTTGAGCTAAGGGTAAATGTATTGTAAGTTTTGTATCATTTAAAGTAACGGCGATGTGATTTCTGGAGTTTGAGAGTGTAAGAAAACAGTCAGCATGGCTGGCCTGCCCACCGAACCTTGGCCGGCACGCAGCACGGTACAGTTAGTCATACCAGGTGTCTTGAGGAGTTGGACATGCTGACCGATGGGGTCGCGCTTCGTGTGCTTGGGTGGCGCTTCATCTTTGTTCACTAATCACTTCACAGCAATAGACATTTATTTACCAGAACCCTTGCGTACTTCATAGCCACCCAAGATACTCCACTCCTCTGTTCCCATGGAATAGCATCGCCCCAGGAAGTCTGAAGTTTTTACGTAAGTTCTTTGTCGCCTCCAGGCCGTTTGTACAGTATCACCCTGCCGGCAGGTTAAGCACAGAACCGTGTATAAGTTTGCTTCCTGGAGGAGCTATTAATAAAAACCATTGATTCAACATAAAATGGTGTGTGTACTCATTCGGGTTGCCTACAGGTCATAGGAACGCATGTCCCCACCTCTCCCGCCAATCATTAAGGGCTATGTATCATTGTTTCATATTATTTTTCATTGTTTTTATTTATGTACAACTAATTATCGGTGTGTGAGCCGCCCCAAGATCTCATTGTGCAGGGTTTCAGTAACATAACTATTTTTGTATTAATCACGATGTTCGGAGCACCGGGAGGACATCGCCCGTAGGTCGTCGGCACACGACCCAGAGAGGAGAAGAGTCTGCTCTATGTTAGCTAGTTGGTATTTCACTTAAAATACCTGGCACCCATCATCTACAAGTAGAAGAGTTGGTGAGAATCTACGGAACATTTACCTGTCCTGCTCCCAACCATAATGAACACCACTTTGCTCCACTACCTTGTCATCACTTTTTCACTTAAAATAATAAAATATTGGTGTACTAATTATTTCCATACTATCACAGATAGTTACTTACCTTAATTTTCATGTTATTATCTCCTAATAATTTTTGTTTCATACATTTGGTTTAAAAATGTGTTGTATAATATTTCACCTGTAAGCTTTAAAACATCACTGAGGGATACAACAATAAAGAGAATGTAGGTGTATTTGTTTATTTTTAATTTTAATTTGAAACATTTTGTCAAACTGCTGAAAGTCACAAAGAAACACACAAAAGGAAGAAAACAAACAAGAAATCAGCTCCACAAATCAATGGAGAAATAACAATAATGAAAAACTGTAATTTACTCTACAAGGGCTCTGTTCACAAATCTGTTTTACCCAGAATTAGGCACACAGAAGAACCCATTCTTTTTTGGTCTAAGTTGTGTTTGCCCTATGAAAGCGTAGCACCAAAAAATTACTCTTGAGAAGAGTCTCCATCCTCGAATTTGTCTTCCATAACATTATTTGCAGGAGGTAAATTCAAGAACTCACTGTGGTATTGGGTCGGGATCACATTTTTCTTGCAAAGTGCAACCAGGTTCTTCTTCTTAGCTGCACTCACTGGCAAACAATATGTGTACACAGTTTTTATTGAGAGCTTTTTCCCAGACGATGACATTCTTCTAACATCTTGCACACGTATATCTTGTGGTGGTCGTGAATCATCTTAGCTCCTGAACAGTGCAATGTGGGTTTCTTTCTTCTGGACAGTAGCCCATTGTACACTGCACATTTGACATACAATGCTTATTAGCATTCCTTAAATTACTTTCCAGTCTTGGAAATCCTTATATGTCCGAATGTTCACTTCATATTGTTGACATGGTGTCATGTGGTCAGATGAGGATTGAGGTTAGGTTAGAGGAGTGGTAAATAGAAAATTTTTAAATTGGAAGTTAAGGAATTTTGGTTACCCGGGGTGCCTAACATTATTCTTCAGAATAATGTCAATGACGTCGTACAGTTGACTCGTTGTCCTCAGGATCGTTCGACGACCATGGCGTAATCCCTCCAGGGATTGGAAGTACTACTCTGAAATGTATTGTATGTTTTCACTTGTGGTGCTGTGGGATATAAGGACTCCCCACACACCCGTACGACACTTTACGTACAACATCGCTGTTACATGTCACCATTTTAAACATTCATTGCACTATCTGTTTCCTTTCGATATATTTGGTGGGAGAAGGCCCGTATCTTAAATGTCTTCCGGGTACCTAAAATAAATTCCAGCGATATTTTGCGTCACTGCGTAATTTATTAGGTATTGATATACACATCTTGTCTGAGGTAACTTACATTTGTGGCTGAGTTACACCCGTCAGCATGGATTATATATATTAAACAGACACTTGGTCACAATATATATATTAAGTTGTACAAATAAAGTCCACCCAGGCGATGCAAGCAGTGGGTTGTACGAGGGTGGTGTCTCTGTGGCAGATAAACAATGATTCCGGTACTTAATAAAGTATATTGCTAAAGAAATGGTTGTGCAAAAAGTTGATGGCCACCGAGCGTGCGAAACACTAGTCACGACATAACGCGCTACACCCCTCACAAGAGGAAGTATGACTGACTGGAAAAACGCGCGTGCTGGTCTTCTTGGCGGGCTAGCACCCCATGTGGAACTACTTGCTAAACATCACATTTGCATTAAAACACTTTTCACTTGCCTTAGGAGGATCCTGCACATTGCTAAAATTACCTCTTGCAGTACAAATGAATATACAAGTAAAATGACACTGCGATATGAGATGGGGATGGTTACACATGAGAATGAAAAATACACACATAAAGAAAAACACTGCAAAAGAAATATGTTAGGACATTAAGGCCTTTACCTGGGGTGTTTATTTGTACACGTGTTCTAATGTACCATTTGCGTTGTTATTAAGCCCTTTAGAATATTAAAACAGAAAATTTGGGGATCTCCTTTTGTATCACTGCGCTCGAACTCTCACTACACTTACATTGCTCTGGTGACACTACAACTTCACTGCACCTGCACCACCTGTGGAGCAGAGCGTGCACACTAGCTGCATTGCTTGCGGAGTCTTTGTTGATTTGGTGCGGTGGGCAAAAAGACTTCTGGGAGGAGGTATGCGGCACGCGTCATTGTCTTGGGTTTATTCTGCTATTAGTTATAATAGTTGGCCATTCACAAGGCGACCAGATGATCTTCTTCATGTACTTTGATTCGAATACAGAATGCATAGAATCTGTTGGCATGCATATATCCCTGGTAACAAGTAAGTTATGCTTATTTCTTGCACGTGCTTTGATTACTGTACAAAATGATGCAGCATCATGAACATTTGCCTGTTTTTATGTTGCCTAGGGCAACTGTCACAAAATAGTGAGACCACCTTTACTTCAGGCACGCGAATCTCTAAGTCACACAGGTATGTATACACATTGGAACATATTTCTTTAGCACCCCGCTTCCCATCACATTCGCTCCACAGGTAACAATATATATTACGTGTTCCACTTTCATAGAGAGTAAAATTGAACACAGAGTACTTTCGTGAGTAATAGAGAAACATATTGTCCCCATGTGGAGTGTTTAGTACTCGTTTAAGATCAAAAGAAACACAGAGAAAGTCTGGATTTTGCTTAGACCTGACTTAGTGCGCTTTGAAAAGTGATAATGATAATTTCTTTTCATGAATATGTGCTGCATTACTTTCTGTTTCGGTGTCATATTCTTTACTTCCCTCACAAATTATGCACTTATCTTTTTTCGGTGAATGAATTCCAATATTGTACTGATTCTGGAAAATGCTGCAAAAAACTTTCTCTGAAACTGGTGTGATGCCTTCCCTTGAACAAAAATCATTTTTATAAATTTTGTAGACTTTTGCTTTATTTTTAAACTTATGCCGCAGGTGTAGCTTGTTCGAATCACTTCTGCAATACTGGAAAGGAACTGTTGGCAATGATTCAATAAAGTTCTTCACCTGCCTTTCAGCCATATCAGAAGTTTTGTTGGGAGGAGTCTTTTTCCCTCTTTGGTATGGTTTAGCAGTAAGTAAATCAATTTTGTGATCGTAAGTGTATGACAGAATCCTGTGACAGATCTAAAGTTTTCAAAATGAATTGTTGGCAAACTCTCACTCTCTCTTCATGGAGTGGTAGGTCGTATTGGAATGTTCTACTACATCGACTTGTATGTGTAACATATGACCTTGCTTTAGGAGTTTCTTTCATGCAGGATAACATTAAGCTTCGTTTTCCTGGATTATCAAGCTCCCAATATTCAGTAAAGATACTCTGACTTCTTTCTTCATCAGATTTCGATCCACAGCCATTCTGACAGTTGTATTTGCATGGGTTTGGCAGTAACTGTTTTTTAACCATAGTTTTATTGGTCGTACTAATATGAGCTTGCCTTTGTAATTTTTTTAATTTTCGCTGAACAGCTTCATTTCGTTTCTGCTTCCTCTTCTCATTACTTCTTTTCAACATCTCATTTTCAGG
Organism: Dryococelus australis; assembly: GCA_029891345.1. Classification (NCBI taxonomy): domain Eukaryota; kingdom Metazoa; phylum Arthropoda; class Insecta; order Phasmatodea; family Phasmatidae; genus Dryococelus; species Dryococelus australis. Next base: position 292,478,813 of record CM057009.1, on the reverse strand, counting down.
TTGTTCATCACTTTTATTTTCAGCAGCAACCTCTGGATCTGATATAGTATCTGGTCCGAAGGAGTCATCTTTGTTAGGTTCAAAATCTGGGTCATCCACCAGCTCCTGCTGAGTACAGTTGCTGTCCTCCTGGATGACATAGGCTCACAATGCATGTCATTCATTATTCCCTTTTGATGCACACCAAGTTCCTCTTGATTATAGTTGCTATCTATGTGATCAACATCGAAGGAAGTCTCAACCTCCACTTCTGCATCCACAAATATTACCTCAGCATTGGCAATATCAATAAACTCATATTCTTGTTCAGCAGAATGAAGTGTGTTGCCACCTACCTGTAATATTAGTTAGTGGTCACTACTTTCAAAAATTGCATTAAATTATGTGCCACATAAACAGTCTAATTATGTTTAATTTCACAAAATTATGCAATGATGTAAAATAAACAAAAAGATTATACCTCTCTCTACGATTTCAATATCGATACAGATTTTGGGTGATTGTAGCACATCTTTACCATCGCCCTCTAAACTGTTGACCTTTGGCATAGAACATGCTTGAAAGTAGGGTTCAGGTGTCAATGAAGAGTTTGAAGATAGCCCTGCAACAAAATGAGTCAGTAAATGCATTGCATTATAGTGATTAAATTTAAATTTTTATAGATGAAGTTTTACCAAATGCACATTGCCTGGTATTTTTTAAATTTAAGTATATATTTTTTTAAATTCATGAATAACCAAGTTGCAATGTGTCTGATAGACTCGTTCTTTAGAACAGTTGCGAAGCTAACATTTATGAAGCTAAATCCAATGAAGTTAACATGACAGTGCTTAATGGTAGGTATTGAAAATTCATCACACTAATTAACCTGGAACCATTTCAGATGTTGTCATGACATTGCCAATTACTTTGGCTGCCAGAGCTGCTTTTAACAATCTTGTAGCTCTCGAACTTGAATCCATTATTTTTAAAATGTTAATGAAATACAACAACTAATATTGTGAAGCTGATCATGTCGCGAATAATGTAAACACAGTGTCAAACTATGTTGTAACAAACGACGTATATAATAGACCCAGCTTTGATTATTTTCGCTACACTTGTGGGCTCCTTACTGAAATGGCCGCATGTGAATACTGTAGAATTCGCGCTTTTTGAGTTTCACTTAACTAGTAATAAAACAATGAATGTTTTGTAAACATTGCGAAGATTGTTTTAGTGGTTGAAATAAACAAAATCGCATAAATACAGTAGTTACTCGGTTGAAAATGCGCTTTTTCACATCTCTTTCATCATTTAGCAAATTGTTTTCAACTGCTATCGCTGAATGAAACTACAAGTATTATGTATAATCATTACTCTGTCCTACAATATGTATCTAATTTTTTTTCTTCAAATTCAAGACAATGCATTAGGACAACTGACAATGGGGAGTAATACGAAAATAAGAGGCACATTATGTTATTTCTTTCATGCCATTTGAGCTAAAATGACCTTAGCGGTGAACATTTCCAGTACATTTGTACAAATCAGTAAAAATCTATGTAAAGTACAATTAATTGTACACAGTAATTACATTAAACAAGTAATCTTTACATGCAAATTATGTACGTTATATTTTAGTTAGGCGACTCACGAGGATGGTTACAAGTGTAGCCTCCAACTTTGCTCAATTCTTTTCTATTACAACTGGGCAGATATTAAATATACAAACAAGTAAACATAATCACTGGAATGTAAATTATGAGCATTTAAAGATATATATATATCTGTGTGTGTGTGTGAGAGAGAGAGAGAGCGCGCGCTATGATGACTGTGTGTTGTAAATTACATTAAATAGAACACTTCTTTATAGGTGAATTTAAAATGGCCACATAACTATGAATTTATGGATAAACCTAAGTCATTCTATTCCCAGAGTACGAGTGCTTCATATTTTACCCAAATTTTATGTCGAAACGTATGCGACAGTTTGGTGAAAAGTATGAAGTGGGCATTCCTAGGCCATCGCCAATGATTGCATTCAGGAAGCAGATGGGGTAGAGGTTTGCATAAAATTGCAGTTGTAATACTAAATTGTGGGGCGTGAGTAGGGCAGGAAGGTATGGAAAATAATATTTGTTAGCTAAAGAAATAATTTAAGTTATAATAAATGTTTCCTAACACTTTCGATCCAATGTTAATACATGGAACTGCTTTTCCCTCCATCGTAATCAACTTTACTGGGAACTTGCCAGTCTGTGTGAGCATTTAAGTATATGCATTTTTCAAATCCCTTAAGATACCCAAGCATTTGTGCATTCCAATTATCCACACAGTAAAATTATGAAAATGCAGATAGTGAATGCAACAAAACTCTTCTTATCGTGTACCTCACTTCTTTGATCGAGAAGCTACCTGACCTGAAATTTTCAATGCTTATTCTGATTTGCAGTTACCACAGTGTCAAGGGTAACAACATGGTGACTTGTGGAAACAAGGATGGGTAACAACCACTTTGCCGCTTAATTTGTTTCTTCACGAAACTCACAACGTATTTCAGAAACACGTACTTTATAATTGTGGTAAGTATGCATACATCAAAAGAACACACTCTCAACCCACTTCATTGCATTTTATATAATATATAAGTACTGTCACTGGGGACCATAAAAAACTATTTATGCACTAACCACACACCATTCAATGCTACCACATACAGTATTTGCAACTCAGAAGGCCTAGTAAAAGTAAAATACGACATAATTAATCGGAAGAAATCTTTTGTTTACATGACCCCCTAGTCTAGATAATTAACACTACGTGACTTTAACAAGTTACAGCAAACACATATCAACTAATTTTGTAGCTGCAGTAATGGTAGCAGCAAGAACCATGACCTGTTTGTATAGACTCGCCGATTTTTATGCTAACCTTTAGAACAGTATTGAAAAACATTTCAACTGAAACAAGGTGAAATTTTTACTTTGTTACAGTTATTTTAATAAAAATCCAGTGATGGCACGTGGCAGGGTGATTGCGGGTGAGAAGAGATTTTTGGAGCAGTAAAATTTCAGTTTAGGGAAACATTGTGGGAATTTGTGTTATTACCCAGTAGATGCCAGTCATCGTCACTGCGATGCCATGAAGTTATGGTAGAGCTGACGCTGTAGATCTTTGGACCATTGGGCCGAATCAAAAAGGCCTAATCCTCTGCATGGAATTTACTCCTCTGTATGAATTTTTACTATTTTAACACTTACTTGCTTGAGGCATGGTGGCCTATTTTGGGCTGGCACACATGCCCCAAATTACTGTAATTACGAAGCAAGAACATTGAAACAATGAAAGAAACACATGGACAATTGGATAAAGATATTTGAAGTCATGGTGGGAATGGCGAGGGCCCGTGCCCTTAAATGCTAGGCCAGACAGAATTAAAATACGCGAATTCCCGTTCAACATGATTTTATTAGTCTTTAAACTACACTGCTCCCCCAGGATGTCAATTACACATTGTTGGACTAAACTGTGTGAAGGCCATGAAACAGTTATTACGTGAGAATCACGCTTCCCCAGGCAAGCCATTCACCTTATGCAAGGGAAATGCAAAGCTAATGACATATACTAGGCTTTTTGATGATACTTATCACTATATACAAACACTAGTATAATGGCCTTATTAAATAAACTTTATTAAAACCTTTTATTCACATACATAGCATTTTGCATAAGTATTACAAAATAAATCGTTTAAGAGATACTCAAATTCTGAATGTTATAGAGCACCATTGATTAATGAAATATGCAGATAAAAAAGAAATATTACATACAAGACAATACCTAAATATTATAAAATCCATTTCTGGAGAGATTATTGTAATTCTGCATCTCAAATCGCAGGTGTGAATTTGCACTGTAGAACCTTCCATACTGAGTGACTGATGAATAGTAAGATGTATCACAGCAGAATTGGTTGTCTGAAGAATGGATTCTATATACATTAAACATACACAAAATTGTCACCTTTAGAGAGAAATAAGAGAAAACTCTTACATTACAACTCAAATTTTATCAAATTTAGGCTATACAAGGCACACTACTACTGGATGAAAACTATATTATATACATATTACTATTTTTACGAATTAGTACATTATCACATAACATGGTACATATTATATAGTTTACCTTTCTGTTGTTAGTGAAGCAATGTACTGGAACTGTATTACACTGTATGCTCGCAAGTAATCCTGGAATTACAATAGCGCAACATACACGATGCGACAAGTGCGACACGAATAAAAGCAATCAGCATTGAGACATTGGTGACGTCAACATGACAAAAATGGTGGATGTGACAGGTTTTCAGAATATAAAACATTTCCAATTTTGTTGTGTCGTAGGAGCAGCAAACTGGAAAACCATGTAAGAATTCGGTGCTTGAATGATGGTGGTACTGGTGAATTGGTAACACTACTGGTTGTGTTTATTTATTTCATTAAAACATTTCATTTTCGGACATAAGTATTTAGGATGTGTAGTTCACGTTAATACACCCAAAATTTTCCTTCAAAAATTTCCTGCCAAACTTGCTGATAATATTCCTGTTCAACTGCAACGGGAACATCAGGGACGAGGCAACATACCAACAACAGTGTTTCGATGCCTTCTAGATGCCTGGAACATACTACATGGTGTGGCAAAAGAATGCCAAAACTACATAGTGCCAGCCATTGCAACAGTGGGATTGTGCACGTCCAGGAGAGCAGCCATGTTTGGACGAGGTGATGTCATGCTGCCCACCATCTCCTCAGCACTGGACAAAGAGTGCACCCGACACCCCTCCTCACCATCCTATAGAATTAAAACCAGTTAAGAAAATATTGATCGCAGGTCATGTGAGTAGGTGCTCCCCCCACCCCTTCTTCTCCCGCCTGTCGGCCAACCCCTGCAGCGGTAGTAGGGTCAGCCGCATGAGGGGACGGCACTCCCACCCTCAATCACCATGCCGTACTCCTGTACCAGACACGTGTCTACTATGGCTGGCAAGATGCACATGGTCGTGCCAGCACCACTGTATCCCACAGGATGTAGTGGCACTCAGCACTGTCAATGCGCTAATAAGCCCAGCTCTACGCTCAAAGCACCATGAGTGTAAAGATGGTGGCAGGGAAATGGAAAACTAAAACGACAATAAACCAGTTCAAAATTCGTACAATCCTCAATCAATGAGCCCAATTGGTGCGGCAATTTATTGTGTGTGGGCCAGGGGACAAAAATTCTCAGTTGCACCCTGTGCCATCTACAGTATTATAATGAGTGCCTGAACGTGAGCAAAACACCAACCGTGATGGGACTACATTTTGTATGTAAACAGTGCAGTGCAAATCTCAAACCTCAGGACACATCTTATAATTGGGATAACGTTTCCATGTGATTAAATCAAAAGTTTATCACGTGTAGCAGAGCAAACTGTCTAGGATGCATGGGCAGTGTAAACAAACAGTGACATGTTTGTGAAACGAAGGTGCACGGGCTATGTTTGACAACTGGTAAGAGACTGATGGTGCAAAGGGAGAAGTTCACTTGTCACCACTGCAGAAAATGTAAACAAAAAACGTCACTTTGACGCCGTCGGTGAGACACAAGACGAACGATGACACAAATACTTACTGGTAATATGGGCGCCAGCGGTGCTTCCCAATGACTGCACTATCGAGACTCAGGGTTCTCAGGGATGCTGTGGGATCTGTGTGTCAGTCTCACCCATGCATACTTACAAACACGTAGGCAATACTAAACTTTTACTAAACATATTTATCACATTAAAAACACTTGTGGCTAGGACATTATCACTACAAATGAAAGAGGTAAGTTCACTGTAGACTTGTATTTATTGATAATGTGCGTACAAATCAACGTGCCATGAAATTAATGATACCCTCGGTCGTGTCTAGCTAACTCCGCTTGGGTACTCCCCAGCCCGCAATTAATCTAGTGTACGCCTTGATGGATGATCTCACAACGGTGTATGAAAACACAATCTTCACAAAGGAAGAGAGTTGACAGCCACTACGGTGGACTGATGATTTTTCCCTGAAGATAGGACATGGTGAATTACGAAAAGAAACCCTGATGATACATTAACATGTGTGATTACTCGGCATCACTAACGCAAACACGTCGTGGCTCGCCCTCCAGCATGTGGGTAGTATGATGACGGCCTATACACAGAGCCAGCTAGGATGGGAATAATTGCACCATACACAAATTAACTAATTACATAAACCCTCAAAGATACATGAAACAAGATGGGATACGAGATGAGTATTCACAATAAACACACGTGTGAAAACAAGTTTAGATGACGCGGATGCCACTGGATGAAGTTCATAACGGACCACGTGGTGCAGGTGGAATTGCAATATTTCTTCGTGGAAACTGCAAATTAAATTCAGACAAAATATTATTCTTGCTGAGAAAATTATTCTCTTTACGATTTACGTGATTACAGGCTTGCAACATGCCTGATGGTGGTTAAATAAAAACATTAACATGACAGCGTGGTCAAGTACAAAAAGCATAAATTTACGTTAAATTACACGGAACACTGACAAAAATTTAACATAGAACCCTTAATAAAATATTGCACAAACGATATTAGATAAATAAGCTCTCTAAATGCAACAATGGCGTATACAAATACTTGGCGTCAGTCAGTCACGTGGTTATACGTGATGTCACCATAAAATATTTAAACATGAAAAATACCCTCAAATACATACATAAAAACAATGCCCTTGAAATTATGCGTAGCAATAATGCAAAAATTACAATGAAATGCCATAAACATAAGCGGATGGCGCCTGATTCAAGTTGCGCAGGTCACGTGACCTTTCTGACATCTCTCTCCTCCTCCTCCTCGATTAAGTTAAAAATACCACAAGGGCAAAATAAACTAGTAAAGCGGAAGCATAATGCTGGGGAAATGTCTGGCAAAAAGGTACACAAACAAAGGTTGACTGGTAAACTAAATTCACTATGAAAACCTACATCAGTGAACAAAAGTTGTACTGCGTGCGTGACAGTGTCTTACCTCGCCAGCTCTCTTCGACAGACTGTCCAGATACAAGCGTTGCACGGACCTACCATGGCCGCCTACGGGGTTCACATAAGCGGAAGTGCTATGCACGTCGAGTAAAATATTTTATTAGTGAAAATAAAATGGCACAAATTAAATTAAATATCGTTTTACATTTTTATAATTTTCCTGTGAATTTTCATATTAATTTAGTCTCTCTTTACGATGGCGTTCATGCTGGAATATCAGTGTTCAATCTCTGTGCTGCGGGCACTTCTAATTTTATAACCAAACAATTTCAAAATAGCACAAACACTTTAAGACATATTAAACCCTGCAAATTCAATATAACACATTTTAAACTGAAAAATAATATTTATGGGATAGTTCAAAATTATTGGCCTCTTTGCACACGTATGAGACACGTAACACGTGCGTGATGAGCACCGTCACGGTCTCTAGCGCCGCTGGCTGTTAGCCACCGTCAACTTCCACAATGCGTATATGGCAGCTGTTAACAAAAACATGCCGCATGCTCAGTCAACACCACACCTACAAGCTTTGACCACAGTACCTATTTCATTCATACAATATGCTCCATACATATAAAAATATAAGCCCTTTATCCAGCCCCAATATTTGCACCAAAACCTGCCACCAGTAATGCCAACCATTATCACACCTTAGCCCACTGTACAACCAGTAACACTGTTGCTACAGAGCAGTAGTAGACAGGTAACAGTTCCTTACTGGCCGCAGGAGAGCAAGAGGCAACCATAATCCACTGTGCCAGCCCATGAATGGGCTACCAAGCCAACCCCAACACTACCTACATTTGCAGGATCGCCCAATGAGGATACATCAACATTCTTGAAGGACTCTGCATCAAGATTACAATGCAACGGAGTCTGCAAGTTCGAGTAGGTGAGATGTATGGGAAATCAACTCCAAGGAGATATGCAGCATCATGGTGGCATTCCCTACATCACTTCGGGCTGGCATGGGAGAAGCTGATGTGTGCAGCTACCTTAGAGTGCAACTCGTACCACCCGCATCACCCATGAACCGCAAGGTGAAAGTGTCAACAGGCAAAGTGAATAGTCGAGCAGTTACAAAACCAAAATGTTCGGACAAAATCAGGGTTTAAATTCTGGTGCAGGATCAAACAATGAGGGTAAACAAAACGTAAACAGTGATAAAAATAACAGTGCAGGAAAAAGTGCAAACAACAAAATTTATGAAGTGTGATTAAAGTAAATCGCCACAAAAAGCATGCCACTATTGTTTTGCATGTGGAAATCGTGCTGGATAATGCAGCTGGTCAGCGGGTTTCTCTAGGATCTCCAATTTCTCCCACCCCCTTCACTCCAGCACTGCTTCATACTCACCTCACTCATACTCATCGGCTCTCATGACCTCGCTGTTAAGAGCTACCCACCCAAATCTCTTTGCTCACTCTAACCTCCGACATTGACAACTTTCTCGAAAATCTGGGACATTATAGTGGAGACACACTTGTATTCTAAATTGAATGGCAGCTGATGCAATGTCCAAAGTTGTTCAGCATTTGCAGACTGGGCCATTCTCTGTTTCAATGGAAAAAGTAAGAACTCAAATGAAAAACTGCATCCTACCTGGATCACATTTTTTGACAAGCTGGCTAAAAATGAAAGTACAGTTCTGTCCATACCTAACCTGTAGGGTGATGCCGCCACAAGGCAAAATTTTCAGCAGCAGCAATTGAAGTGCATCCACACATATTTTCATATTTTCTAAGGTATGATCACCTGATTTGGTTTTATAGCTGGCAGTTTGTACGTACTAATTTAACTAGGGGATGAGTTGAGAAAAGTCTATTGCTTATGTGAAAATTGGCATGTATGATTATGCCAAATTTTATTATTTTATAATATTTCACTGACAGCAATTTTGGAAATTGGCTTGTATGTGCTCCATAATGAATTACACAGCAAATGCTGTAATGTATGTATAATGTAAACATTTTGATCCACAAAAGTGTCGCATAAACAGAAATGATGAAAGTATGTTGATGATTACAAGTTTTTTCCAATGCCCCTCATACACGCAAAGGGATTGGAATGTGTCACTTCTCTTCTGGCACCTCTTCTTCTGCCGTCCTCTGCTTTGGTTGGATATTGCCCTGTTTCCAGGTGGATGTGCATTCACAAAAACTAGATGGCTAGAAGAACTAAGATACCAACTGAAACAAGAAGTTACCAATATAACTAACGAGCCTACTTTCCTCTACATAGATGTAAATATTTTGATAAAGTTCTTAAAAAAAGTTATATGGTAGGTGGGTGTTAATGTCTCATTGACAGCAGTATCATTGAAGGTACAGCCAGAAACAAATATAATAACCTACTGATGAAACAATTGAAAATATAAATGTGTTGTACCCAGGACTTGAACCCAATACAACCCGTACTGCGAGAAAGCATGCAACCAACTGCATCACGGAGGTAGAACTCGGAGCATCTAGTTTGGTTGTAATCAGTTTGAAGTTTTAGCAAACTGGGTTTGCCAACCTCAAATATTTACAGGAATATCATTTTGAAAACACGTGTGTTAGTCACTTAAGTCAACTAAGTTTACATGGCCGACCATCACACTAATTGTGTGCAAAATTTGGTACAAATGGGTTTACTGGTTCCCAGGATATGGCATGAAAGCTTTATTTTATATTTTGGTGCTATTGTACAGATAGACCTAAAATCATATTCTTTATAGGCATAGCTAATATTCCTAATACTGTACATACTGCCAGAATACAAAGTTTTGTTGAATTATTTAACAGCTAAACTAACTTATTATACAATTTATATTGCTGACAAAAAAAATCCAAGCCATATAAATTTAACAAGTTTACATGGCCTACTGTAATGCTTTCTTTTTGTATGGTCACGTAAAACTGAACTTGTTCGCTACTGTAATTTTAATATTAGTTCCTAACTCACTTACTTTATTAATATTCTGTCAGTGAAATGTTTTAGTTGCGTGCAATAAAAACCCCAGTTAGGGATAGTTGTGAGGCATGCCGAATTCCACAGGAGATGGAGCTTGAATAAAACTTTGAATCTGAAAAGACATACCGCTGCTCCTGGGTTTCCGGTGCTCCCTCGCCTACCCTATGTGGTGTCCTAATTCCGGACTGCACAGCTCTCCACCAGTGCATTGGGGGTGACTGAATAAGACACACCCCCTGGACTCCACGTATGCAGGAAGGGCAGAAGGGCGGTATCCAGCGCCGTAATCGGCACAGAGAACAACAAGCTTTACATAGGTTAATTAAATCAAAGGTAGATGCAGAAGTTACGAGCGAGGCTACGCTCCCATCTGGGAAGCCCAACTTTACACCTCGCCCTATTTCTGCGTTCATTCCCCTGGACCACGAGTCTTAGTTATTAGCCTGCTTCGGAAATTTGTTGCCCGTGGCCCGATCAAGAACCAATCAGCTATCCCCAGCTGGAGACCCCCCTGCCTGCAGTAACTAAACCGCCACCCAAGAGCTAGACCAGGAAAAGGAGATACGGACTTCGTGTGTAATTCACTTAGCTTCCGGGAAGGTAATCAGGGTTCGACTACCACCGAAGGTCACCCCAAAAGCCCACGTAGATCCTTCCCCTGCAATCTATGTCCCCTCATGCCAGCCTACGCGATCACTGCGTATAACATCAACCCCTCCGGCAGGATAATCCACCCCTACCATCACCATCAAGTAATCCGTATCACGATATATAACCCTGGGACTGCTGGCATCCCGCAATTTGGCAGCTCTTGCAGTGAGGAAGACTGTTCGCCCCGGACGGGATACAATCATGGTTCGACTCACTCTGGGGTTTGATTCCCCTCCCCTCAGATGGTATCCTCCCATTAAGTGCCCACACCCCTCCCCCAATTGAACCTACCACGACCCACCGGGCTAGAATAGCAACAAACACGCAGAGGTGGGATCACCTACTGAACTCGGGAGGTCTGTCAGTGCTCTAACCACTATCCCGAAGATACGAACGTGTGTCAACATTAAAATATGCTTAAAAGGCCTAATTCATAATTGTCCTAATCCCAACCATTTCCGAGGAATAAATGCATAAAGTACACAACCACGAAATACCGCGGCCGGGTTTGTAGGAAACGTGCAATTCACCTGAGATGATCGGAAGTCGTGTGGCATACCATGATAACATAAGATCACAAAACACCATGTCGGTGGATAATTACATAAATTAATTGTGTGAGGTGAGTGTGAATGGTATCCAGGTTCACCCTTGAGATATACTTTAGATGGTAAGTCGTATACAGCAAACTCCCGCCTAATTGTGCTTCAAAAATACAAAATGAACACACGCTTGAATGTTTTATAAAACAAATACTTGTTCATAAAATACACCAGGCATGTTTCAAAAAGCATGCAACTGTTTTGCTTTGTTTATATATTCCGCAACAAATTTTTTTTGAAGTTGTTATTGCATAAATTATTATTTTCTTATTTATTAACGCATGAACAGCATTCCAGTGATGATTGTAGAAATATTTCCGTCAGTTTTAAGCATTAAATTTAGATAAAAATATTTTTCACTGTTAATGTAAAAATGTGTCACTGTGAGTGCTAAACAAGTGACAGTTGACAACTTCGGAAGTGAAATTTACGAAATGACAAATTACAAAATAAAGAATGTGCTATTTCTGTTTCGGACACGGCTTCAGTTACACCCCCCCCCCCCCGGGGTCCTTAGAAACACGTCTTACCAGAATCGATCGTCGGCCTGGGTCATTGTTCACTTGTTTTCGCAACGTCAATAAAACATAAAAAGTCAGTTAAAACTATCGCGGAAAAGTTAGAAATAATAAAACAATTTGAGCATGGTGCGTTATAAACAAAAACATCAATTCCGGTGCCAAACAAAAGAAAATTGAAGTCTTTTTCAAGAAATGCACGGTTTAACTTTTCTTACAACTTTTTCAAATCACGTGTTTAAATGTTAACCAAAAAACAAAACATTTCAGAGATTTAAAATTTATGTGTTAGTTGGTAAAATTTTAATAAGTTTTTGTATCATAAGGGTTATTAAAAAAATGGGGATTGTACTGTATTGTTTAAATGCCAGGTTGCATCATTTAAAGTCTCGCTATAGTTTAGTCTTTATTGCATTGCATTTTAAACTTTCAACTAACTCTGCCATCTAAAGGACGTGTTTGAGTGACGCACGTAAAGCGACACACACGCACAACTGACCGCTTATCTATCACTCCCGGTCCCCCGCCAAACGCGCTGGCCTGGCGCCGATGGAAGGCTGTGTATACTCGATGCGCAGTGAATTACCTACTCTCGGTGCAACACATAACAGTTAAAGCATTGTGTACTTAAATCCTGCACATACAATGCGTGATTTGTTTTCTCTTTGAAATGTATAATAGGTACTGTTTTTATCACGATTTTCGAAGCCAATATCACTGTTCCATTAATAGTAAAAATGTGTAAAATTCGATTATCCGAGTTTTCAAATACACATTCGCTTACTCGTGTTCTCTTGCCCCGATTAACACGGTTATCCGGGAGTTAACAGTATATATTTTTGCCTTATTTTTTTGTGAGGTACACACGTGTAGTTTGTCCACGTATTTAAGAAACAGCCTGTATATTCAGTATTTTAATAACCATTAAAAGAAGACCTCTGAAACTGATTTGCAATCAGGATAAACTTCTCTGTCCTATATGCAATTGAGCCACCATCGTCTTTTGGCGGCTGCTGCTTTTTATTTAGTGCTAGATGACAGCTACACAGGGTGTTGTAATCCTAACATTTGACGCAGTCGGGTGAGACACAAAGACGAATGAATACACTTTTACTTACTGGTAACTGGGCGTCAGCGGTGGTTCCTACGTACCGCACTTAGAGAATCGGTAATCTCAGGGATGCGGTAGGTTCCGTGTGTTCGTCTCACCCATGCATACTTACAAAACACTTTTCATTATTAAACATTGCACTTTGAATAAATGGAGATAAGCTGGGTTCTGATGCTACAAAGATACATAGATTTACACTGGGAAGATTTTGTTTATTTACCCAAATTACAGTTTGTGCCAGAAATGTGTTTATGGTTAACCTCAGATATGACTAGCCAGTTCCGGTGGGTGATTCCCCCAGCACATAACTCAACTCGCGCACTCCGAGATGGATGATTTCTCCGTGGTGTCTCAGAACACAGTCTCCATAAGGAAAGGGGTCTACAGCCGCTAGGGTGGACTGTAGATTTTTCCTGTAGGCAGGACAAGGGGAATTAAAAATGAAATTACCATGTGCGTTTACTCTAGTCACTAACGCCTACTCATCAGGACACGTCCCTGAATCACGTGATGTGTTGCAACGGTCATTACACACAGTGGGTTAGGGCGGAAAATAATACCACTGTACAAAGTTAGAAAATATCACTGGGTGAACATGGGGCACAGCATGAAATAGGCAAATAAACAAGCAGATGCGTGAAAAGATTCTTAGATGGTGCGGATGCCGCTGGATGAAGTTCTTGGCGGACCATGTGTGCAGATGTAAAGTACATTATTTCCCTTGAGATTAAATAAAATCTCGTCAGCCGAAATGTTAACGGCGTCAGCAACATTATTCTCTGTGTGATGCAAGCATACAAAAGCTCTTAGCACACCTGATGGCAGGAAAATTCAGACATACGAAATGACCATGTGGTCATACACAAAAAAGCATCAAACATTGAACAATACAAGAATCCTGAATTAAACAATACATATAACCCTGAGATAAATTACGGCACACATAAAATTACAAGAAATAACCCTCTAAGCGCAGTTACGTACTTGGCGGCTGCTAACCACGTGCCCGTAAAACAATTAAACATGACAAAAAACCCTTAAATATGCACATACAGATATAATCCTTGTAATTGCTTGTCGCAATTAAGCAGAAGATACAAGAAAACGCCCTTAACATGGGCAGATGACACCTGATTCACAAGTTGCACGGGCCGTGTGGCCTCTCCAACATTCTCTCCTCTCAACACGTTTAAGTTTCAAAAAGCCACAGGGGCTGCAAATAATTATTTTAGTGGAAGCATAATGCTCGGGATGTCTGGCAAAATGTATGCAAAGTAAAGGTTAACCGGTATACTACATAAAAACTATGAAAATCTAACTCAGTGCAAAAATATGAATTGCGTACGTGACAGCGTCTTACCTCACCAACTCTCCTAGAACAACTGCCCAGAGGCAGGGGTCGCACAGACCTCCCATGGTTGCCTGCGGGGTTTACACAAGCGGAAGTGCTATGCACGTTGAGTAAAAATATTAATATTTGTAAATTAAATGGCACATAAGATATTACAGAATTATCAAAGCAATTTTAAATCTGAAATACTGTTATTCAATAAATGTCTTTTGAAGGCATTCTCGCCTGAATATCAGTACCCAGCTCTTCAGTGCAGCGCACATTTTGAATTTGAAACATAAACATTGCACAACATCGAGAAAAGAACATTTTTACATTTTACAACATACTCTGACCCTAAATGAAAAATACATAGCACTCGGAAACTATTCTCCCATTTAGGGAAAGTCCATGGTCGTGGCAGGCTGCGCGCACATGCTTACCCATGTGTCACATTAGCGGCAAGTGCCGCCATGGCCTAGCTGCCGCTGGCTCTTAGCTGACGTCACATTATACGAGAAGAAAAAAGTGCTCCAAGTTCACCCGATCATGAAAATGAATCTCCAAAATAAAAGGGGCAATAGTTATTAGGTATCATACATTTTTTACCGTATAGAAGGTTGTCTTAAATGAGCAAGTAAAAACTTAGCTTTGAACCTAATTTATTATTGTTTTAATATGACCTTCCAAATATTAACCCTGGAGTGATTACTGGGGTGACTTATCACTCCATTAAATATTATCCACTACAGGTTCTTTATGCATTCATAAACTGTCCCTTCACCTGTGGTATTCTCCTTTCCTAATCCCAAAAAATACTGGATTGGGGTGACCTGTTGCTGCATAAAATTTCTTACAAATGTGTATGTTTACAAATAGATAACACAATATCACAGCCACAAATTATGCACGTATGAATTAGTATTACACTACTCTGCAAACAATTTCTCTCTCAAAGTGTCAAAATGGCAGAAGTAACAACAGCAGCAGCATTGGTTTGAAAATCAATACTTTCTGATACTTCCACGCAAGATGTTATACTGCTTCATTATATGCCTATAGCTCTTGCCAAATGAAAAAAAAAAAAAAAGCGTAAATTTACGTTTGATTGCAGAGATTATCAACTGAATACTTATTATAAATAAATTTACAGTATTTATGCATGTTAAACTGCACAGTTTTGTGGGATGTAAAATTTCTGTATTGTTTACAAAATGAGAAAAAGATTAAATTCATTATTTGTTTACGTGAGCATATGGAGGTTATGATAAATGCTCACTCATTTTCCATTAAGTATGGCTAGCTCATTTTTTTAATAAATATTTTATGCATAATATGTAAGTACATTGTAAAGTATGGTGAAATGCCATTTCCTTCAATATTCAAACATAAAAGTAATTTTAAAGGTAACTTAAATTGTTAGGTCACAATTATAAGACCACCCCCATATTTCTGAATCATAATTTTTGGCAACCAGTCATATTATATTCAGGCCAATATGGTCTTACTTTTTGACACTAAAAAGTCTGGCTTTCCCCCGT
This sequence comes from Dryococelus australis, assembly GCA_029891345.1. Classification (NCBI taxonomy): domain Eukaryota; kingdom Metazoa; phylum Arthropoda; class Insecta; order Phasmatodea; family Phasmatidae; genus Dryococelus; species Dryococelus australis. The sequence goes on along the minus strand of CM057009.1, from coordinate 292,463,010 downwards.
ACATAATGAAATTGCTGTACTGTTAATGAAAAAGCTGAATATTTAGTGGACACATAACTAAACTTCACAATTTAATTTTACTATTGCTGCTATGATTACTTTCAATATTGCTGTACAGTGCATATTTTACCCAGGTCTGTAACCATAAGTCAAAAACGGAGTTAAGTAAAAACAAATGTAAATAAGAAAAATTATAATAAAGCTTATTATATTCTGTTTCATATGTAAATATTAACAGAGTTATCAAATATATCTGCTACTATTTTTGGATGAAGACACACTTAATGTTCAAAAATTACAAAATCCAAAATGCTCAGGATATCCCTAGCCCCTCACTAAACTTCTACTCACATAAATGTTAATTTTTTATTCAATTGCAATAAGAATGCATCTTGGTGCAAGACAAATCACTATATTGATGTGTGCTCACGTCCCTAGCCACCAGACTGTTTGCCCGGCCGCACACTTCGCATCACCACAGCAGGCACCAGCGCTCTGCGGAGTTTTGCCCCGTAGTGTAAAGAGTGAAACAAGTGTAAGCAAAGTGCAAGTGAGTTCAAGGTAGGGTGCCCCTAGCCTTTCATTTAAGTGTTAATTGTGTTCATATTAATTATTTTCATGCAAAGTGTAGTCTTCATTCCATTTACTCACACCCATTTAATTTCATTTCATTACAAGGGTTTTTGTTTACATTGTTTCTAGAGTACACGGTATTGTATAAAGTGTTATTTGCAAGAATTTCATGTAATTAAAAAATTTATGCAAGTTGTGTGCACTCTGTAAGCTGCGTTGTCTCGCCAAACTGGCAGCGCGCGGTCTACGGAGGAATCAGTATCACCTGAAACTCTGAAGGGCACGGTCACATCACTACGCGGTTCAGTGACACATCACGCTTTGCAACCAATCATGTAGTGGATCAATAGCTTATTTCAATACTGGAACTATTTTTCGTCTTTCTCGCCACTGGAGACACCGGCCCTCCTTACTCAGTGCTTGCATCACCTGGGGAAGCAAAACTTTTACACGTAATTGTCAATGTCAGTTTTGCACCATTTATCTGTATAGCCCTATCAGCAGGCCAAGACCAGTAACCAGTGTCAAGTGTCTCCCACAGAGGAAAATTAGTGTATTCTGCCATGAGAAATATACGTGTGTGTGCTAACAACATTTATTATTTCAGTGGAGTGCCTTTGTGTGTTTCAGGGCAAGGGACCCTCAAAACCCACCTAATCAATCATTACGTTAATTGGTATAGTTTGTGAGTGAAATCTCCCAGTAAAGCAGTTTAAGGCATGTAGATCAGCCTTTAATAGGCCTACCATTTAGCAAACACAATCAGTAAGTAAATATAAGGGGCAATAATCATTGAAGGAAAATCTACGTCCAATCTCAAGCTCTAGCAACATTGGCGCCGATACCTGGCGATGCCTGGCGCCTAGATGGGTAACATCATTCTCACCAGAAAATTTCCTTAACCTTTAACCTCACCACCCCTCAAAACACCTTTCATCCTTAGCCATGTAACCACGTGGCATTGATATTAATTCACGTGCACTGTTTCCAAACCCTAAATTTTGCCTTTTTCTCTTTCAACTGTATTTTTAAAAGCCGAGGGTACGTAATGAACTCATTAAAGCTTATTCTTCCATCACCTCTGGTTATGCAGTAATACCCAAGGAAATTAAAAAAAAAAACTAATTTATCTGTTACAAATAAAGCCTTTTTATTATATCCATATATCTTCATGTCAATAAAACATGTTCTATTCACTTCGAAACAGCTGTACAAATCTCACTATAGAATACAGACGTCTCTTGAGTGGCAGTCCGTGCAAGCACAAATCTAGTCTATAGGCAACTTGCAGCTTCACATATCTTACATACTATACACCTACTGTAGTTTGTTGTCTGCTAGATCCACAAGTACATCAGTTATCTACAGTAGAACCAAAAATACGTTGTATGTACATTTAAAATGCTTATTTCTTTCCTTCAAAAAATTTCAACATCACAGGCAACCACAATGACATTAATATTAAACACCACACACAGTTCCATTATGATAAAAATAACTTCAACCATAGTTAAACTTTTTATACTGTAACTCAATTTAGAAAAGCCATATTCATAATGAAGCAGAGTTTACAGGGCATGGTAATCCCATGAGCTTGTATTAATTTTAAAATTATTAAACTACATCTAAAAAATATATTTTATAATGTGGCACACAATTGGAATTAACTTCCCAAGAATTAAAAACTGTATCAATGGGGTACAAAGATGACATACACTATGTATTTATAAAATAAATTTATTTACTCTATATTTACTAAAATAAACAATCTATAGCTATTGCCATTACACATATAAACTACAAGGGCACAAAAATTATACCCTAAGTTGTAACTAAAATATAGGTGGGCTTTTACTGATGTGCATAAACAGGATTATGCAAAATGAAATATAAAACACAGCATAAGCATTGTGATACTGGCCAGTTATTGTATTGTGATCAACATGAGCTCACTTTGCAACTCGGAAGACTACGCATAAAATTAGTTACAGCTTTTGGTCAAGTCCTTCAAATGAGCAATGGATATGGCACAGAAAGGAAAAGTAAATGAGATGTTGAAACTTGGCACAATACAGCAATAGGCCTGGACCTTATCAATACATAACAAAGATAATGTTTCAATTTATTTATACTGCAAATTTGACATTGTATTCTTGGTCAGCCATTACAAGTTGCCAATTTGCTCAAATAAAAAAAAAGGAAAGTTCAAACTAAAATACTGATTTTTGTATGAGTGGAAGGCCACTATTTTACTACAGCTACAACATAACAGTTCTTCAAGCAAAAATTACAATCATCACTATACATTTGTATACTGATAACAGAACATACAAAAAATGGAAAATATTTACATTATAAGTGCATTTATAGAGTAACATAACTACATTTTTTGTACAACAGTAATGGCAATTATTCTAACAATGCAACAGAAAACGTGATGAAATGTTTTAAAATGCCTGTATTCATGAATTAATTTGTAAAATTTATGATAGTATTTAAGTTCAATTTAAATGAATAAATTAACTCAATTGAAAATGAATGTTTTCATATATTGAATCATTTAACTAAAAAAACTTATTACACGGAATGTTAAAAAATCAAAACCACAGGAACTATAACGGCAAAATCAAAACATGACAAAGTGACCTGATGTGACAGGCAGAAAAATCTTAAGTTTAATCCAAAACATACACAAATACAGTAAAACCCCTTTTTTATATTCCTAGATTTTACACGTTCCTGTACTTCGCACCTATTTTCTCTGGTCCCATGCAAATCTTTCACAGCATAAATTTCCCTCTATTTACACATTCCTGCCCTTTGCAACGTTTAAACAGGTCCCTTGAGAAGTGTAAAAAAGAGGTATTGCTGTACATTGCACAGAAATAACTTGGCTGCCTGAGAAAGGCAGCAGTTTGCATTCATACTATTAGAAATTAATTTCTTGAGCTTAATTTTAAATTATCCTACATTAAAGCAAAGCAAAACGCTTTCCTCTGTGGATACACACACTGCATACTATTTTTGCCTATTTTTCTTGGGAAGGCAAACTTAAGTAATGTGTAAGCATCCTCCCTCAACAACTTCTTAACTATCAACATACTGTAACATTACCAATCAACAGCCTGTAACGAAACTTTTTATGGGCATGATAAAAACTGTAACACTAGAAAACTCATTATTTATAAAACTGTGAATGTGCGAACTTATCAGTCCATAAATATAACTTCAATTCACCTGTAAATACTTGGCAGTGGACATGTTACAATACTACACATGTGAATATAATTACTATTTATGTATAATTTGCAATAGACAAAAATTTTCAAAAATTGACCATCTTTTCAAAATTGCAAAATAAATAAATATTTCATGAAAATGTGAAATAAATGTGCAAGACTGATTTGAGTAGCACCAAAAACATATCTGATGTGAGAGATAATTGAGACAGTAAGAGTGAAATCAACTTTCTATAATTTTTTATTAAATAATTTGATCCCAAAAGTGAGATGCATGAGTATCAAACAGGAAATTATAATGGCATTTATTTAGGTTATCTGACCCCATTGCCTTCACTTGTTACACATGTGGATTTAAAATGAATGTGCATATTTAGAAGGATATTAAAGATTACAACGCGACAATTTTATGATTTTGAAACTGTTGACATATTTTAATGTGCAAGTATTGTTACGCATATGACAAGAGTATATTTAACTTGATTTCAAAATTGTCATATTATAACTGTATCTTCCATGAAGAGTGGTTGCAACATTTTTGTAGTTTAACTATTAATGCACGATATATATATATATATATATATATAAATTGTAGTTCAGCAGCAGCAGTCAACATTTTACTTTTTTCTTTCATTACAATTTTTTATGACAAAGTGTTTTTTCTTGTATCATTAATCAGCTATGTTGGTGATTTATGCTGGTGTTCTGTACTTTTAGTTCTCAACTGTTGATGTACAAAGGATGTTTTTGAACAACGCAGACAAACTCCAGCAGGTTATTCCTATGGAAATAGAAGATTAATATATAAATACCCTTTCTCCTAAAGTCATTTTTTAAGGGAGCTGTGTGCATGGATTTCTCGGATAACTGTTCACATGGATGCATTCATAAAAAACAATATTTTTTTGTTAATTTACATGTGCTGATTCATAAGATGTCTTAAAAAATCTTGTACATCTTAAGGTTACAAAGTTTCATTTAAAATAAAATGCTAAAACCCATTTTAATCATGAAGGAAGATGAAAATTGCCAACCACATTCTTAGAGGTGTAAGACCTCCATTCTACAAAATACCATGCACTAATTTGTTGCTAAATCACAAGTAGTTTCCGATATTTTTAATAAAAAGCAAATAAATTAAATTTTTAATCATTACTAGGGGAAAAGCAAAACATATATTTTCATCAAGAAAAACCAGCTGGAGTTTGTGTGTCTATAATAAAACGCACACACACAGAACATGTACTGCATTTCAGAATTTAGTTATTTTTATCATTCTTGCACATTTAAGCCATAAAAATATATATTTACATACAACTGAACATTTCCAATTATATTTAAATAATGGATTACTTACTGCATATATTTTTTTATTGAAAAAAAATAACACAAAGTATGAGTTAAATTTTTGATGAAATTTTAGAGGAAGTACAGAGAAATACTGAAACCACCTTTCAAAAATTGACAAAACTATAGAGAATTTTCACTGAATACACGTGGATATACCAGAAAGGTAATTTTGTATGTATTATTCATAGCAATAATAACTTATTTGACACCTACATTTGCATATAATTTTTTTTATTTATATTACCTTTGAGGAGGAGGTCAATTGTTGAAAATGAATAATTGGTAAAAGGGTAATGCTTTAATTTTATTCTATAATCAAATCCTGCTACCAAGCCTTAAATTATTACAAAAAAAAGTGACTTTACAATTATAATTCTTCTAATTCATAATAACCAAATTTTTTTGGATTTATCATAAAGTTGTTGCCTTAGAATAAACCTACTTTCCTTGGAAATATCCTCACGTTATTGTCAAATTATATCTGTATGTATTTAACTATAATAAATGTAAATATTAAATATGCTAATATTCATAATATATGCATGCACAAATAAGCAGGTTAATATGTACACTTAGCAATTAATAATACACACTAAACAAATAATTACTTCTTACAGCTTGTGAATCAAGAAAGCATATGTACTTAAAAATACACCAAAATGATATCATTGTTTCCCAACCAATAACCTTTACCCTATAGCTCAAAGATATGAGTTTCAATTCAGATAAAATATAATTATTTTTTTACTTTGTAGAATAATTCAAGAATATAGCAATGTAAACAGTGAAAATCATAAGAAATTTATGATACAACAGACAACACTTCCAATTTTTATTTCACGTTAAACATTTCCAACAGTCGGGCACAATAACTTACACACCAGTTATTTCAAAATTACTGGTTTTCACACATTTCTATTTGATAAATTACATTGCAAAATTTCAAAAGAACACCATGTTGCAATGGTTAGTTCTCTGTCTTACTAAGAATAAATACTTAATACTATGAAGGAAAGTAGGTTGTAAATTATTCGGGCCTTATAATTTTCAGAAAGAAAAGTTTTCTTAATACAATAAATATACTTTACATATTAAGTAAGTAATCTGCAAACTGTGTTCATGTACAAATATTTTTTGTTATGTTTGTTTTCCCAGACACATTTTTGTGCAAAGTATCATCAAAAAATAAAAACAACACAAAACTCATTTGTAGTCTACTTCACAACAGAAACAATAAACAAACACAACTTTGAACCGCTATACCATCTTTATTTCCTTCTAAGCTGCAAATTCCCCCCCCCCCCCAAAAAAAAATATTTTTGAAAAACAATGGTGCAGCAAACAATCAGGTAAAGATAGTTATTACAAACACGGTCTGTAATATCATCTGAATATAAACTTTAGTAATAATGCATAGAAATGGCACATAGACAAACCAGTTAAACTATATTACCACTACTTAATTTTGAGTAACATGAAACAGAAAGTCTTTGTACCAAAATATATAAAATGTGTACATTTGAGAGCCAACATTTAATCACGATTAAAGTAGATTTTTCAACCACATTTAGTGCTTTCTAGTTGCAGAATTATGGCAGTATTAAGAGATGCCAAACCTGAACTTAACGCAAGGACATATGATTTCTGGTTTTATTTTGCAGAACAAAAAATAGCACCGACTTAGAGACAAACATCTTGTAAAGTAATTGGGCCCTCAAACACAAAACCAAAGATCTGCATCAGAGTGCTCAGTTGCACAAGTTGAAAATAAGTTATGTATATAAAAATATAGAACAAAAACATTCAGGTGAAGTGAAAGTAAAAAAAACTAGTCAAATGTGCTGCTTACTGGTTGCAATGAACTTTCATACTGTGATTGCCAAGATTAAGTTTCTCTTCTTTTTTTTTGTTCAACAAAACTGTGACTTAGCAACACCATATGTATTTCAGTATTTTAAGTATCCTACTTCATAGCTACAACAATAATAACTGGCAATCAATAACAGAAAAATTACTGTAGAGAGCTAGTGTAACTTATTACATCGCACTGTGATCATGCAGCTGTATGACTCCAAAAAAATAAATTGTAATTTTACAAATAAGTATATAAACTCTGCTACTAGAATGCTTCAACTACATTCTTGTTACAATAAAATGTCCATTCTACAAAAAGAAACACTAAACAAATTTGATCCCACTGACAAAAAAGTGTTAGCAGTATAGTAATATTATTTTAAAAATAGAAAATTTAAGGAATATTTGTGGTTACAACTGTACTATGTGACACTGCAGTATTTATAACATAATGAGAAATATGTTTTACTTCAACTCATACGGTATTCAAAATATTTTCTGCTCATTTAATTTTCTGCAATGTGTATCAATAAGATGACTATGGAAATAATTACAATAGCTATGATTCCCTAAAAAGTAACGTCAACTGCAAACTAAAGAGTACACCAGTTCAGCCTACCATACTGATGAAATGGACAACCCACAAAATCCCACCAAATTTTTGATAAAAACTTACATGCTATATGCAAGTATATGAAGTAAATGTTATGTTACAATGCATACATTTGTTTTTAAAAATAAAATTGAAACAAAAAAATTTGTTTTAATCCAACCTACAACATTATGTTAAGGACACAAGCAAGATTAGGAAAAATGTAGAACCAACTTATCCCTAGTATATACTGACGAGAAATCTGCACATTTCAATTTATCTTATAAATAATATATTGTTTTTGTTAACATTTCAATTATATCTTTTATGCAGAGAAACATTTTAATTTCCGCAATACTGTGCAGTGTCCAATATATCAAGTAGTTCAGCCATGCACAAATAAAAAAAATAACGAATTTAGTCAAAACAATTAAACTTGTGGTCAGATAAGTATGTAAATAAATCTTCGGGAGAAGCAGTTAGCTAACCAACTTCATCCAATAAAAACTCATGTTGGTCCTTTGGCCACCCAGCCTTGCCACTGGATGTCTATAGCTCAGTTGCATGATCCTCTAGCTGTAGTCATCCCACTTACTTAATAAGGGAAAAAAAAAAAAAAAAAAAAAAAACTCAGCAATGTTCACTGTAAGAAGGAAATTTCTGTACAGCAATTATGCTTATAGTACTGCTATACAAAAAAAAAAATTTTCTCACAGAGAAACTATTCACTTTAAACACACAAGTGATTATATTCAAATATCTATGCATAGTTTGCTTCAAATGCATGCATATCTGACATGGTTACAACTCAACTGTATGACTGCAGTATTTATTACTTTTTAACTTTTAACTACAGAAGTAACATTCAAACCTCATGCCATAGGTTACCTTTGTACTAAATCAAACACAAGAATTTCTTGTGCAAGGCAAATCTGGAGACAATACATGTTCTATTTTGTTGATAAAATTTGCAAAGAACAAGTGATTCTATTGTTATTTCCATGCTGGTCATCTGACCAGCTAAATAAACAAATGAGATAGGAGTAACTTTTACATTCAAGATGATGAGCAATCAGACAAAACATATGACTGTCAAGAATACTTCACATATTTTTTCTCAATAAATGGAACGGAGTTCAAACAGAGTTATGTGCCAAAGGAAACTCCTTCACCATCATATCTATAAGTGATACATAACCATATGAAAGGGCTTTTGTATTAAAACTGTGGCTGTTAAATATTAACCAGGACCATCAACTATTCTCTCGAATGAAGATATATTGGTACAAGTTTTCTGTGAAAACTGTGTACGAGTGATGTTTGATGTACCAACTAATTAAGCCATTCATAAGTATAAGTGACTAAAAATCCTATCACAATAACAAAATTTATGATCAAATATCTACAATAATATAACTACAGGAAAGAAATTACCACATTAACATATTATAATTTAAAATCTACTTTGGTCATTCAGCCACCCAACCCAGGCATTGGATGTTAGTGCTAAGTAGCACAAATCCTTCAGCAGTAGGCATACATTAATTGACAAGTGCTAAAGACGACAAGTTTAATACTAGGGGTAGAGGGGAAAGAAAATAACATTAGTGCAAAGAATTCACAAACTAAATCTAAAAATAATAAGAGGCTATTATTAACAGGCTGATATATATACATACATACACAACATATACAAAGTGTAGTGGTGTGTCTATCAAACAAACAATTACAATTAATACTAAACAAACAATTACAATTAATACTAACTAAGCAAAATAAAATACAACAACGATTTCTGTAGGGCAGTTAAAACACTGTTCATAAAGTTAGCCTGACGTGAAAAAAATGATGTTTGTTCAATTTATTATTAGAATACAACAAATTATGTTCAAAATTTCATGAGATACTGAAAAAAATAACGACAGAAAATTTTTGGACAAAATCTTCATATGTCAAAAATTCAGCAAATAAGTCTGGGTTGAAAATGAACAGAATTACTTTACTTTGCACTACCAACAAACTATTAAACCCTGCACTGAAAACACATTTTAATGGGGAAAAGGTGAGGTTAGACATCCTTCAAACACATTAACATGACATTACCTGTTTGGTAAGCACATATAAGAAATGTTTGGTTACCAAGTGACATTTTCTTGAAGTGGTTAAACAATGGTTTTGTATCATCTGTGAAAAGCCACCTGTGGTCACTTAGACTAATGTGGTCTAATATGCAGCCTGCAGCACCATCTTTTTTTGGCTTGTAGTAGCATTGGCAATATTTTACTTTGCCAAAAGAGTAAAAAAAAAATATTTTTGAATTTTTTTGTCAAACCCCCCACCACACAATATTTGATACATTTTGAGAGTGAACGAGGAACCAAGGTTGGGCTCATGTCGCCTGCTTTTGACTCCCACAGCTACTGCTAGGACACACTGCCATGCTCAGGTCACATTCCAAAGCTCGCCCCTTCTCCTGACTCAATTGTGTTCCTAGAAAAGAAAAACTGGCAGATGGATTATAAACGGGAAATATCATTCAGATATGTTTGTTTTTTTGGTGTACTGGTATAAGTCACGAGTGAGAAAGCAAGTAAGACGAATGATAAAAATTGTTTGCCTGTTCGTGTCACTAAAAAGTGTCATCATCAGTTTAAGTACTTTGAGGGGAAAAAAGTTTGAGAATAAACAGAAGTATGAGAATAAGAACAGAATTGGAAAGAAACAAGATCACAGCAGATTTGATCACGGCCAGATTGTTGGGGCCGGACATATGGGACACTCCATCTATGATATTGTGCAGGCACTGGGATTTCCACAGGCCACTGTGTTAAGAGTCAACTGTGAGTTCACCGATTCTGGTAAAACCACAGCTTCCAGAGACAAGTGCCATGACATACTATGTGTCGATGACAGGGGTCGCCTAGCTCGGTTGGTAACAGTGAATAGACAGGCCACAGTGCAGCAGATCACTTGCAAAATCAATGTTGCACTTTAATTTAAAAGTATGTATATTTGCACTACCACCACCAAAGATTAAGAAAAACATCTTGCCCTGCATTACTTATAAATACAATTTCAAATAAAAAAGTTAATTTTATTTGAAAACATGCAAAATGTACAACACTAAAAGCAAGGAAAAATAATTTGGACACAGTTCTGACTTAAAAATTATTTCGTTCACCCAGGCATCCTTTCTGACAATAGAACACTGAAGTGTTCAAAACAATAAAGTTAAAAACAAGCAGAAGAAAATAATACAATTTAGTAATAAACACACAACGTTCATAACAATATCCTAAACTAAAAAGTAAAAGCACTAATTATTACATATGTTGCAAAATATAATGCAGATAAACCATTAACGATGGAAACTATAACAATTGAGTCACAATAATAAACTCTATATTCACATTTCTACAATAATTAATCTAATAAAATGTTATTAAAATACGAATTTAACTTGAATTTAAAACAAAACTGGCACTTTGGCCACCCAGCCTTGCTATCAGACATAAGTGCGCATTGGCAAAAATCCTTCGGCTAAGGTACTAGCAATTTTCACAACGAAGTGGTTGGATGCACAAGTTCAGAAGTAAATAAAGCACAAATACATTTATAATGATAATAAACAATAAAGAACTAAAAGTACGTGCACTAATTAACAAAATAACAAAAATATAATATGTATATTGAAACCCCTTTTATTACACTTTTAAAGTTGGATCAGGAAATTTTTTCAAAAATGTAAATGTGAAAAGAGGGAAACTTACACTGTACAAACAGTAAATGAAACGTAAAAAGTAGGTGTAAAATGAAGGAAAGTGTAAAATCGTGCAAAACTAAAAATGGGTTAAACTGAAATGGCACCTAGAATCGTGCAGTATTATAACTGATATGAAAACAAATATAATTACCAATATTTGATAAATAATTAAAAACTCATTCAACAAAACAGTTTATGAAATTATTTGCACAAACAACATTACAGTGTTAGTGCTGTCTTCACAACAAAATTGCTAATAAGTTGCACAATGATGAAACAATCACCACATTATTTTGAAAAAATTTCAGATACAGTGGTGTTACAATTGCACTGTAAAATACGGCATTATAACAGGCCCCAGAAATGTCTGCTTTATATAAGGCAAAACTTTATAAAATTATAAGAGTAATTTTATATTGAAAAACAGGTTTGTGAACCAAGAGAGGAAGAAGTTAGCAGTTTGTTTATTTTACAAGATACATATTTAATTTCACCAATGCTCACAAAAACAGCACATACTCTGTTTTGCAATGTGTGGAATGTAATCCGTGCAAGTAATTAATAAACATGTTTGAAAATGTCCATTACATCATCCGTAAACATGCAATGCGTACAACACTAAATACAGGGAGCAGTAATTTAGACACTATTCTGACAAAATTAATTGGTCCTTCCTGCCATCCAGCATAGCCATTAGACCTAAGTTCTAGTGGCACAAATTCTCTCTGGAATTATTAGTAGTGGTGTACTATTGCTGACATTGATTAATAACTCTGAAATTATAGATTCATTGCAACCTTATGGCTGCGTTCAAATTTACGAAAGAAAAATGTATATGGTTTAGTACCCTGCATGGAGAGTATTGTTTTGCCAGCAGATGCGTAATTTCTTTGTTTTTCTCTCTTTGCTAATTCTCCTCTATTAATCCATACTCAAGAAGTCCACAGTGTAAACCACAGCCCATTGTTTTCCCTCAAAGCTGACAACACATTCTAGTTTCTTCTTTGTTCCTTTTTTATCTTACCTTCCTGAAACTGTTCAACTCTTTTCTGTCTATTCTAAATTACATTTTCCTGGCTTGTCAAAGTCAAAAAAAGTAAAACTTTCCTGGGGTAAACAGAGTGAAATTGATGGCCACATGATTCAACGGAGGTCTTGTGCATACAAGATTTTTTTTTTGGCAGAGTAAACTTTTTACCCATACAACTAATAAATGTTTGGTCACGTGAAAAGGTGTATCAGAAGAAACAAATGTGCATTACACTTAGTAGAAGCAGTTCAGTGTTGTGTAGCATTAGAATTATTTTTTGTGTGTATTAAAGAAATTTCGCTGATCCTATTATTTTTTGGGAAAGGATGATAACCATCCAGATCTCAAGGAAGAGATCTTCAAATATCTGATAGGTATGTCTTGATTCTGATTCCTTTGAATGACTGTTTTCTTCAGCAGTAAATATTTTACAAAATGAAAGGAACAGGATGTTACCTGAACACTTGAGACTGCTAGACTTTCTTACCAAAAACTAACCTTTTTAAAATGTGATTATTCAACTCTACTTGTTAAACAAACATTGTTAAATTGCATTTCACTTTGCAGTGAGTGCTGCTATTGTATGCTTTGCTCATACTGTATCCTCAAGTGAACATATGTATTAAAATTAACACTCTGGAATTTCTGAATTACCTACATTTGTTATTGGCAACTTTAATAATTAATTAAACAGTAATAATCAATAACTGAATTGGTAAAGTCATGTTGGTACACCACAAAATATAACTTTGAAGAGTTAAAAAGAATAAGTTAAAAACAAACAGAAGAAAATAATAATTTATTAATACTCTCACACGCATAATGATATTCTACACTGTAAATTCATAGTAAGAATACTAATTATTCTAGGTTCAGCAAAATGTACTAATAAACATATGCCACTTATGGTGGGAACTATAACAATTCAGTCACAGTAACAGAATTTATATTCTCATGTGTACAATAATAAATACAAAGAAAAGCAATTAAAATACTGCTTAACATAAATTTAAAACAAAACTGGCACTTTGGCCACCCAGCCATGCTATCAGACATTAAGTGCTCATTGGCACAAATACTCTAGCTAGGATACTTATCAAATGGGCAAACAAGTACTTGGAAGCACAAGTTCAGAAAAGTAAATAAAGCACACACACATTTATAATAATATAGAACAATAAAGATTAAAAGCACAAGCACTAATTAAAATAGGTTCAACAAAACTGTACAATGGTACTGTCACCTACAAACATGCAGTACTATAACTGATATGAAAATAAAATAAAACAATGTTTGAAAGCTAATTCAGCTGCACTGTGCACTACTGAAATATATGCAATAAAGATGAGTGAAAAATATCTTCAACTATACCTTAACCTCAAAAGCTGTGTTCTAACTGCTTCACAATAAAAATTTTTAATTGAGGAAATCATGTACTATATAATTCCAAATCTGAAGTACTTAATTTCATTTAGTATTCAACAATATTTGCATAAACAAGTTAATGTATTCCAAATAAATGAATTTTCTCTTACGTGAAATTACAAAAAAAACACAGTAATTTCAATAGAGCTTTCATTCCATGAAAAGTATTAAATATTTAAAGTGAGACTTTTTGTTTGATTTTTATAATGGAAGATTTCTGAAATGTCTTAAAAAAAAAGAAAATATTAAACATGCCTTTTCTTTGCTACCCTGGTAGTGTCTTGACGTGTCTAGGCACATAATCCACTTATGATTGTATCAATACACATTCAATCACAATAATTAAACTCGTGTTTAGATATATACAACAATAAATCTAAAGAAAAGCAAATAACAGACTAACTTAAACTTAAAACTAGGTTGGCACTTTGGCCACCCAGCTTAGCCATTGGACACTAGTGTTCACCACTACATATCATCTGGCTAAGGTACATATAATTCATTATTGATAATAAAACGTTTGGTTAATTTGGTTAATACAAGTAATGAAATGTTATTCTCATAGACAAAATTGCAGATGCTCTGTTTTTACAATACTGGTGGATTGTCATTTACTCATGTAGCTAACAAAGAAAGCAATTGAAAAAGTATCTTAATAAAGTTGAAATCTTTTGATATATACAACACTTAATACATAGAAAAGTAAACTAATTAAATTTAACTTAGAAATAATTACTTGGGCATTTCAGCCATCCAAAATAGCCATTGGACGTAAGTGTCAGCACCACAAATCCTGTGATAGAGAAGCACTCAAAAGCACAATAAAAAATTACAAAAAAAAATAAATAAAATTAAGCACTATACACTACTACTACATTTATACTTATATCCTGAACAGTAAATGAAAAGTGTGTACATTAAAAGTCTACATGTACCAAGCAATGCACATCAGCCATTAATGATGAACAATAATTATTATAATAATTCAATAAAAATTATGCTACATGTTGTAAAGACATGCACAACAATAAATATATGAAAAATATGTTTGCATACAAACTAAATAATTTAAATTTACAACAGAACTGGCAATCTGGCTACCCAGCCTAGCCCTTGGATATTCATGTGCTGACTGGCACAAGTCCTCCATCTAAGGGAAAAAATTGAGTCATATGCTTGGAAGCACAACTTAAAATATAAAACTAATCAGATTTAACAAATAATTACAATGCATTGGCACCAATGCCCATGCAGTACCATCATTACTGTAAGAACAAATCCAGCAAGCCATATTTCAAAGCTAAGTTACAAATGATATAAGAGATTATTTGTACAACATTTTGGGTTATGGTAGTGACAAGATGGACACCACAAAAAACCGACACTGTTTATACAGTTACACTCGCAAAAATGTTGTTACTGCTGCAGCCATAACCAGAACACATAAGTTGCTGCATACTAATGAGGCAAATATGACATATCATCATTGAGAAAAAAATTTACCAGCTGGTTTTTGTGCTACTGAGCAGCACTGTCTAAAAAATAGTTTAGTGACACGAATCCAAGAGTCAATTAATTCAATCATAGAAGTTAATTTTTTGTTGTATACCTAAAACAGTAAATCTAAGAAATCATGGTAACACTAACTTTACTAGAGCCCTAGTCATCAAACCCAGCATGTAAGTGACCAGTGGCACCTTACAGTCATAGGCTTTCACAAGTTCTTCACAGCATAATGTAAAAATATAATAAACAAAAAAACATATACTTCCAGACACATTCATAACAATACCTATCACTAAACATTGGAAGTATCAGCACTAATCTAGATTAAAAAAAATCTATAATGTATTATCACCTAACATGCAGGACTGCTACTGCCAGGGAAACAATTATAACTGATGTATCAATGTTCACTATGTACTAACTATAAAACCAAAATTTCTAATTACTAGTTTAATAAACAGCACCAAGAAAATTGACAAATTTACTACCTTAACAGACTAACTTAATATAACTTAAAATTACATTGGCACTTTAGCCACCCAGATTGGTCATTGGATGTTAGATGCTTGACAGCACAAATCCTCCAGCTACAGTGTGAAAATTGCAAGGTAGGTCTTCAAAGCACAAGTTAAAATGCAAATAAAAACACGAAGCTATTTACAATTATACAATGCTAAAAATTAAATGTAAAACATTAATCTATGGCCAACACCCAAATATGTACAATGTAAGGGCATACCCATCCTATTTGTGTGCATAGCAAAATGTTGAACTGCATGCAAAATGTGGATTGAAGGTTCTCCCTCCAAAAGAATGTGCAGAAGTCAGTTCAAAGGTACACACTAGCTACACAATTTCATCCTTTGAGGAATTAACTATGAAACAAATAAACATTCGTATAAGAAAATGAAGAATATATAATTCATGCTGCATTAGTAGATACATAGATAAAATGTGTACTTCTATGATCTGAAAATTAATAACTTGGCTTATTTACGGCCAGTTTCACATTTTCTTTTCACTTGTTTTAACTAAACTCTACTTACAGGAGATTAAGGGTGGAGTATTTCACCATGCACATCCAGCAGGTCACTAACTCCATGTAGTAAATATAAGTTTACGGTCCTAAAATTAGAAGTCAATTGTGCATTTTGAAGGTGATGGCAAGCATTTTCACACTAATCTGTGGAATCTGAATTGTGTGATATTTGGACTCCTGGCTACAAATAAAAGAGTGAGATGAGAAATCTGTAAATTTGACAAAATATTGAAAGGACATAGTGACTGAAAAAGCATGAAAATATTTTTATGTAGAAAATAACAGGACAGGTGAGTTATCAGTGAATGCATCAAGACTGCCTCATAATATTTTCATTGTCCTTGTATATCAAATTGTACATTTGTACATTCAAATGGAGATTCCAGTGCAGATGAACTAGCAAATCGCTGCAACAAATAAAACTAGGTTTCAATGTCAAACTTGCAAATATGTTATACTTGGTTTAAGATAAAAAAAAAAAGTAGAGGTAAGACTTTTAAACAATGTACAGAATATTCAATATTAATTTAATATAAAACTCACTTTTGAAATGTTTATTTCTCAATGCCAAAGTAATTGAAATATTTCTGTGAATTCATGTACGGGCAAAGTAAACCACATTGCCACAACTGAAATGATTACAATGAAGTCACCTCTAAAATATGCTAAGTTTAGGTAGGTAGCCTTATTTAAATTGTAAGAAGTGTTTAAATAGTTAAAAACAGCAAAAAATAGAAGTTCAAAAACTCAGGATAGTTCAAATTAACCACATTTTGACAGTGGTGAAAGGAAGTATACCACTAACCCTAGTTAACTCATGCTTAAACTCAGCTTTACAAGTTGAACATGAGTTGTGAAACTGGCCCGTAAGTGTTCTGTGAATTAAAGTATTCCAGGCATTGCATCACGATGGCTAGCAGGTTGAGGTTGACATTAAAGTAAAAGTGGAGTATGTGTAATAAAATTCAGTAAAAATTACCTTGTAGAATACACTTGTAGCACTATAAGTTCTCTGGGTATACTTCATTTAAAAAAAAGTTGATTATAGCGACAGTAATAATAGTTACATTATTACAAAAACCCTGTCTTGGTGTTTGTATTTATAGTGAGAACATAATAAACTACAGTGGACTCTGTGTCTACCATTTGTCACGGAACTGTCAAAACTTTCCATACATCCATGAAGATCTGACACGTACATCAATAAAACACAACTTCTAACCATATTAAACTCCATGTGAGTATAAGAACTATACATTATTTATGAATAAAGTTTATCTAATAAACATAATAATGCCTGCTTTTGAAGTAATTAACAATAGAGTGGATTCTTTATCAATCATTACTTAGGGGGATGATAAAAAATTTTAATACATGTGGACTTGCAATGAATGTGGTCTTGAAAAGCAGATACATAAGAAATTGAACCACAGATGTTCAATGGATGCAGACTTTCAATCCCTCTTGGTTCGATATATAGAAGTTCCACTCACTTCTGCCAGATACGATAAAACACTAACTTTATGGGGAGGAAGGGAGAACCTTTAAATACAAAAGAAAACATATTTGCAAAATATAATTACTAGTTAATATTTATTGCATAACATATACATGCAAAACAATTTGCTTTGAAATACCACTATGAAAATTAATGCAACAATTTTGAGCGATGGATAATCTAGATAAAATTTCTGTCACTAAACTAAGGTCACATGATTAATTTTATTTAATGCTTCATGTACTATACCGATTCCCTTCTCACCAGGTGTATAAGGGGAGGAAGCAAGTACATGCATCCTGAGAGAAAGGATGCAGCTTTTTTTTTTGCTATATAACAGCTTACCCTCTCATTGGCATGCAAGGGGAGGAAGAAATGTGCGCAGCTGAGAGAGAGAAAGACAAGACACCATGCTGGTTGCCCCTCTTGTCAGGCGTGTAAGGTGAGGAAGCAAGATCATGCTTGACTGTCTGACTTGCAGACTCCTTCAGCGGATGTGGAATGTACTGCACCCTAGTGATGATAAAAGGTGAGGCATTCAACGTATTTCACACCCAGTTATTAGACGTTTGCATAAACAACCAACTTAAAAGTATCATTGTGTGAAATCTTAAGTGATGGGACCAAAATATTTTGATCCTCACAATATCCGATAAACAATAAAAGCAGATAGTGGTATTATTATTTCTATACAAATTTTTCCGGGACAACTGAAAATTAACGGCGGATATCATTTTTCGATACATTGCGAGTCCACTGTATGCTCTCAAACTGAAGTGACGGTAGTGTAACATTCTTTCCGATAGAATTCTCCATTATTATCTATATTAAAAAATTACTTTTCTGATTATTGTGATACATACTGTTTTACATTCCCTCTTTTTTAAAGTTAGAATTTTAAAAAATATACATTAATCTATAATAACAGTAGTGATTTGTGCTTCAGATACATAAAATAGTAAACATACAGTAAAACACTTGCAGACTAACTACATCTCACTTAAAAATAAGGTTGGCCCTAAGGCCATCCAGCCTAGCCATTGGACAATAGTGCTTAGTGGCACAGTTCCTCTGGTTATGGTCGCTGTCTTGTAGCTGGTATTCAAGTACCTACTACGAAGCACAAAAAAAAAAAAATTAAGACAGAAATACATAATATACACACCCATAAGTACAAAAAAATTCACATACAATAGAAAGAAAAAATAAAGGTAAAATGTTATTTTTATAAAATGATCACTATTGGCAGCAACCATATACAGTACTGTAAATGACATGAAAACAGTTCTAACACATGTTGCCAAACCAAACAACATTACCTATGTGTGAAGAATGTTTGTATAGCAGTTAAAAATGTACTGAAAAGATAGAAAACCCACAAAAAAAACTTCCTACGAAAAATTTAATTAATAATTGTATGTTATCATTTATATTATCATGCTATATCATAATTATATTGCATTTCCTTGCAGTATTTTGTGATGAGCATGTGAGCAGTTTTGTTTCCTTCATCATATTTAATATTCAAAATCTTCTCACTGAAAGTTTCATTGCAACAATTGTTTTAAGCTGCAGCAATAAAATAAATTTTTATTCTGGATAATTAACATGTTCAAAATACTTTTCATAAAAACAATGATTTCAATATTTTAAAAGAACTAATTTGTGTAAAAAAATAAACATGAATAATACACATAAAAACAGAATTTAAGTGGGACAATATATGGGGAAAAAATTGCACCTTCAACAGTATTTATGATGGAAAAATACCTTCCTAGCTTTTTTTATTTTACACTTGAATTTTTTTTTTTTTTTGAAACTTTAATTTAATGGGATATTTTACAACAAACGGCCCACCAAATGAACAAGAGGTGTTGAGGAAGAGAATGGTTGTATTTACACACGTGATCACTGATACAGTTTAATGTAAAACCTCATTAATTTAAACTCTGTTAATTCAAAATTCTATGAAAATCAAAGTAGTTGTAAGCCCCCAAATATAAGAATGGGATTTTGCAGGCTTTGGAGTTTTCAATACAATAAGTAATTCAAAGTAAAATTTCCTTAAAGTGTATGTAAAATCCTGATAAATTACAAGCGCTGTAGTAATTTTATTCTTCCTGCGCAACAAAATATGCCATCACAATGGGCTGCCTTACGTACTCACTCAAGCCACAGCAGGTGGTCAAGCAACTGCCTGTACAGAACAAGCAGTAGTTGTCATCTCCTCATCCTGTCCACAGACAAAGAACTCTCACAGCATGTCCTTTTCTGCCCCATTTATCCCTCCCTATTTTTAACATGAACTTGATGTTTATGGGAGAAACAAAATAATGAGAGGTACAGAACTTTTTGTATTAAAAATAGATTTTTGTGTGGCACTTTAATTTTTATTCATGTTTTTTTACGTTTGAAATAATGAGTGGAAATAAGCAAAAGTGCAAAGCAAAGACTACTTCAGAAAAATTTGAAATACCATATATACTCTTGTGCAGTGCACACCATTTTTGCAAAAACTTTTATGAAAAAGAATAGTTTTCCTAAATGTCACTGCATCAACAATTTGTGGTGTTCTGTTAAGTAAATACATAAGAAAATTTTCTTTCCTTGCATTTGTGTGTTGGGATGTGAGTTCGGAAACTACTTAATAACTTGAGTGCTAAAAAAAACATTGAGACAGCACTGTACAGTTATGGCAACATGAAGGCCATTAAAAGAAAGCCAGCCAGCCACTGAGATGGGTGGCTTTTTTAAATTTGTTTCCTCATTTATGGCAGCAGTGTGGTGGAGTGTAACTGCCCATTCTTCCCAAAAAAAAAAAAATTACAACTGTGTTTGCCCCTTCCCTTTTTTCACCAACTCCAGACATCTATCACATCAAATCGCCGAGATGCTGTAGGGTTTACATTTTCCTCTGCATATTTTATGACAATTTAATATAGCAGTATTCGTTGCAGGGGTAGTGTAAAGGTGACCGGGGGGGGGGAGGGGGAGGGGGGGGAGAGAGAGAGAGAGAGAGAGAGAGAGAGAGAGAGAGAGAGAGAGAGAGAGAGAGAGAGAGAGAGAGAGAGAGAAAAAATGAGGAGGGATAACAGACAGTTCTGCTACACTTTAATCATCCTCAAAGTACCTCCTGACTGTTTAGGACTGCTGCTGCATTCTTTGATGCCTCCCCCCCCCCCCCCCAACCACTCATGTAAACACACACCCCTGAATTCCTTAACATTTTTTTGAAATTAAAAAAATGGTACTACACTAGAGTACACGTAATTAGGGAAATTGATAAAAATTAGATACATAAATGGATATTGCACAAGTGTATGGCATCCCGATTTCAACACTGCCGACTTAACTGAAATGTTAGGCTTCAATTATTGATGTCTAAATAATGTTACACGACACATTCTGCAACAATTAACTAAGGCATGGAGCATGTCCCTGATGGTAACAGATAATTTTATTTCAACTACCACTGCTAGTTAGGATATTGTGGAATTGTTGGTACATGCAGGCAGTTGCCTGCTGTCTTTTACTTTTTGTGCCATCCTCCTCCTCCCATGGCCAACTGACAAACTATATCCTGAGGTCAAGAAGTGGTGGACAATGGATGGGGAAGAGGGAAATGCTTTGACAGATGCATGGTGAAGGGTAAGGAAAAGAGATGAAGAGAAGGCTGGCGTGGGAATTATTCATTTATCTGTTTGGAAGACACCACAAACTAGCCAAAGAAATTTGTTATTGCATTTTTAGGACAACAAAATGCACATCTATCACCGTTTATTTTTCATCCAGAGCTGTACGTATCTTCAACATCACTGTGATTTACCAATAATGTTTTAACTTTCCGCTAACTCTTTAAAACTGCTGTTTATTAGGTGGCTAATGGTGTCCTGAGTTTAAATGAAATAAATTTTACTTTAAAACTACTTAATTAATGTTTGTGCTACCTGCTAATGAATGGCATTCCTGAAACTTTTCATGCCTGATGACTGGTTTCCATTATAAATTTTTTTAAATTGTAAATGGTGAAAACAGATGTTTTTCGCTTCTACACATCTTGGTATAAAGCACATCAACTGCATATGCACTGGCTGTGTTTGTTTGCTCCATTTTATTCAGGGTTTTCCATTTCATGAACAAAATCTTTTCAAAGTGTGTGCCAATGCTTACTTTGTCATTGGCAATCCCCTGAATACATCAGCCTACAAAAAGGTTCACATTCTGCCTGATTTACTATCACCACGTCGTTTACGAGGCCTTATTTTTGGGAAAAAAAGGAAGTGGCACGTGTGTAAATAAAGCAAATCCTAATTAAGAACTACTGTAATATTAACATTGTTTTCAAAGGAAAAGAAAACATTCCCCAACCCATAACATATTGATATTTTTTTTTGCAAATTGATAATTCAAAATTATGAAATTAAAGTAAAAAAATTCATCCCGAGCATTTCAAATTATCGAGGTTTTACACACACACACATAGACACATGTGTGTGTGTGTGTGTGTGTGTGTGTGTGTGTGTGTTATATATATATATATATATATATATATATATATATATATATATATATATAAATAAAAAAACATACACTACAAATTTCCTTAAAAATTGTCAAATCTGTTTCACTACTTTCAGTTTTGAAAACTAACAGTTACTAATAGCATATATTTACTTGTGATTAATGATATATGTTACTCAAAATTCTGTAGGGAAATTAAATGTTTACATGCTATATTGCGATTGAAGGTTATCATACTATTTATACAAATACTTCAAATTAACTTAGATGTCTAAACAAAACAACATGAATTGGCACTTATTCAATGAAATAACATACAAAGATATAATAACTGAAATCAGCGAGTTTTAACACAGATGTAATGATCCATACAGATTCTGTTTAAACTATTTCAATTCTAACAGTTTGCACCATATGACCACAAAAATAACATATATATGTACCTTTGAACATCAGATTCAAGGGGTTGGTTACAAAAAAAATTCACTATTCTATTATGTATATGAAATACTGCTCAACTGTAGATATTATTTAGAAGTACAATTTCTTCAATTAAATAGTTTTACACCTCATATTCTTAGCATGATGACAGTTTATAATAACAATTTCAATGATTTTGGGATATATAAATAACAAATACTAACTCATTCATCAAAAACCGATATTTCACATTGAAATAAGACACACTGAGTTACTTCAAGATACACTTGAAATCATGATATGAAATGTTTTCACAATTTTTAAAACTTACTCAAAATAAGGACATTTTTGGATATAAGGACATTTTTGGATATTGTTCATTTATACCAATTGATAAGTTTTTGTAAAACCAATCTTATTAAGCAATACCTTAAGATGAATTATGACATTAGCTTCCAGTCACTCTTGTTAAATTGTCTGTAAATGTTTCAGTTTGTTAAAAAAAAAAAAAAAAAAAAAAAAAAATGTTTTTTAACACCATGATGTGAAAACTACGCAATCTAAATTTTTTTTTGTGAGGAAAGAATACTTACAAGTAATGTCTACAGGTCAGACAATATTTCATAAAAATATAAAATAATTAACTTTTTGGTGACTAGCACCCTAACCTAACTATACCACTATTTGGTAAAAGTTAATACAGTACAATTTCACATAACTAAAGGCATAAAGTAATTCACTGACAAGATCAACACAATACTGTATTCATCCACATACAACCCACACATTTTTTTCTTTAAATTACAGTAAATAACCGGAGTGTGGGGATACATGAGACTTCAGTAATTTTTACACCCAAGTGTAACAGCGTATCTACCGGCACGTGCTTTCATGCTCAGTTCCTTGGCACACAAGGGAGGCTCCGGGAGGCAGGGGGCAGATAGCTGCCAAGGTCCCTTTTCTCCCTTTCTCACCCCTATGGTGCAACACTGCCATACTGCACTGTTAACAGGCAGCCCCGTGCCATTTTAGTGTAGCAATGGTTGAGTTTTCAGCTTTGAAAAAGACTACGGCGGTACTTCATGCTTTTTGGATAACTTTTGTGATCATGATGGCATGTGATGACACAAACCAAATATTTATACTTTAGTCCAATCATACTTTGCTTCAAAAATATTTTTTCTACAGAATTATGCTAAAAATATGGGTGCAGATCTTACATGGTGTGCGGGGGGGGGGGGGGAGGGCCTGGGTAAACAAGGAAATTTACAGCTAACTCAAATAGTTAAACCACTACTTTATTGCCACAAAGATGACTGAAATGTGTTATTTAAACTTATTGCCATTGGTTGCATTTGCATTATTTGAAAAATAATTTATTGTCATAATATTTTCTTTCTGTAATAATTTATTAAGCATAATTTATTTCACATGTCAAATATCCAATCTTTTACTAATCAACAGGAATGTGATTAACACTACTGAATGTTTGTGATATTAGCACTTGAAAACGCAGTACTAGTTTATGATATCTTAATGCAAATAACAACAAGCATTGAACAAGTCAGTATAACAACATTAAAATAACTTCAGAGGGTATAACGGGACATGTATCATTTATGGCCCCCTGCATTCAAAACTGCAAGCATTCCAAACAAGCACCTAAAAATTACTTCTGCAGGGCACAAAAGAGTATTCACACACTCCATATCCTGCTGTTTAACATGGCAATATAGTGATACCGAAATGCTTACCCTTAAATCTGTAGCCAGTCATCAAGTTTTCATTTCTGTAAAAATGATGCCAAACTGTCCCTTCTACTGTTGTGTCCTTTGCATCTATTGTTTATGTTGTGTATTGTGTTCATCTAGCATAAGGTTATGTAGTATGTTAGTTGTGTAGATTGGTAACAGCAGCAGCCAAATAAAAAACAAACACTAAAAGCCAGTAACCAGGCAGCAGTCATGGCAACATGCACACGCTGTGATACATAATAGTTGGCAACGAGGTTTAAAATATTACAAGTCCGTGGTCCACAAAAATTACATCAGTTGGAGCTCTAGGTGAATTCATTTTTGCACAAATAAAGGACACCTGGAGTAGGCATGCAAAAAAAAAAAAAAAAACACACGCACGTTCAGAATATAGTTTGTACAATATGCAGGAGCAATCACATAGAAAGTCATAGTGCATCAAAGTGCTGTTCAATGGACAACCGGTGAGCATGGAAGTTGACACTGGGGCAGGCTGTTCCATTATCAGCTTGCGCACATACAAGTTTTTGTGGCCCAGTGAGCCACCTTTGAAAAAGGGAAATGTGGTATTGCGTACATGGTCCAGTGAACATTTAAAAGTGCTGAAGGTCAAGGATGTTGCAATACAAGTTAAGACAGTTACGCTGGAGTTAGTTGTGGTGCAAGGATGAGGGCCAAACTTGTTGGGACATAATTGATTCGAGCCACTTGGAATTAAATTGATTGGGTTAAACAAAGTTCGGGATGACATGGTAGACTGGCTTGTTAGCAAGTTCCCAGCAGTGTTCAAAACAGATGAACTGGGAAAATATGTGGGCCCACAGGTTACCATTAAATTTCCACAAGACTGCATCCCTGTGTTTAAAAAGGGCTAGCCAATACCCTTTACATCGAGAGACAAGGTAAGTCAGGAAAAATAGAGATTGGTACAGAGGGGGTTTATGAACCTGTAAATTTTTCAGAATGGGCAACACCTTTAGTACACTTTTTAAAAACGGATGGCACAATTCGGCTGTGTGGGAATTATAAGGGAACAGTAAACACTGTATGTGCCACCTGTGTGTATTCACTGTCCCCAGTTAACGAGGCAATAGCAGGACTGGAGGGAGAGCAACTATTCAACAAGCTTAATTTGGAGAAAACGTATTTGCAGGTAGCAGTAGATTTGGCAACAGCCCAACTGCTTACAGTTAATACTATGAAAGGGGTTTTCAAGGTCAAGGGACTGCCATTCGGGTTAGCAGTGATCCAGAAATATTCCAAAAATTAGTGGATACTCTGCTTGCTGGCATACCAGGAACGGTAGTATTGCTTGACGATATACTGACATTGGGAGGAGAGGATGGAGAGCACTAGAGTCGGGTGCTTCATGTTCTAGAAAGGCTGCAACGATCAGGACTCTGATTGAAAATAGCCAAATGTGTGTTTGGAGTGGTTTCTGTGGTGTTCCTGGGCACAGAATCGACCAGCTAGGTATTCATCCCTTGTCCAGTATGGTGGATGCTGTGCATGATTCACCGGAACTGAAAAACAAAAAACTAGGACTTTCTCAGACTTTTGAACGTCTATGAGAGGTTCCTTTACAACAAGGCAGAAGAGTTGGAGCCGCTGCACCAATTATTAAATGCATATACTCCACGGCATTGGACAGAAGCACACAGTAAGGCATTTCAAAGATGCCATGCAACTGCTGCAGCCAGAGCAGGTACTGACACATTGTGACCTCAAAGAGTCCATAATTTTGACGTGTGAAGCCTCAGAGTATGGTGTAGGAGCGATACTGGCCCAGGGTGATGGAAGGGAAGCCCCAATAGCATTTGGCTCTAGCACCCTACAGAACAGAAAGTGAAACTATGCACAGGTGGACAAAGAAGTCCTGGCTGTGGTTTTTGAAGTAAGCAAGTTCAAACAATATGTGATTGGTAGGAAGTTCATTGTTACGGATCATAAACCTCTCTTGCAACTGCTCCATCCCAAGCAGTCCCTTCCAGACACAATATACCCTCGGTTGTTGTGATGGAGTCTCATGTTGGGGATGTAGGATTTTGAGTTGAAATACAGGGCAGGACACCAGATACAAAGTGCAGATGTTCTCAACAGACTTCTGCTCCAGGCACCAGCGTTCGAGGTACCAGCACCAAGTGACATTCTCATGTTGGAAGAGTCAATAGAGGTGTTGATAGACACAGGTACAATAGCAGCAGACAGAGGTAAGGACACATTACTGTCTAAGGTTCTGAAGTAGATGGCCAATGAAAGTGGCTTTGGAAATGCAGGCATATTTTGTGTGCAGTCAAGAACCGTCTAAACATAAAGAGTGTTTGTTGTGTGGGGAAAATGGGTTGTGATTCAATCCCAGCTGCATTCAGAGGTTATGAATCTACTGCATGCTCAACATAATGGCATAGTGCATATGAAAGAAGTTGCCCGAATTTCTGGTGGCCAAAACTGGATTCAGCCATCAAGCAGGTGGTAAAGGATTGCATCATTTGCCAGTAGTGCCAAAATAACCATCCCAAAGTGAAAATGGTTGCCTGGCCAAAACTAGATAAACCGTGGTCGCAGTTGCACATTGATTGATTTTGCCTGCCCATTTTAAGGTTCAGTCTTTATAATAGTCATTGATGTCTTTTCCAAATGGTCTGAAGTCTGTAGAGTCGGAAGTCTGTTGGCCATATTAGTCATTCAGGAGCTGCGCGATATGTTCAGTTGCCATGGACTCCAGACGTCCTTGTAGCAGACAATGGGACTGCATTCCGATCTCAAGAAATGGCAGGGTTAGTGAGGAATAATGGTACAGAAATTGTTTTTTCTCCCACATACCATCCTTCTAGTAATGGGTTGGCTGAAAGGACTGTACAAACAGAGAAGCAGAAGTTACGAAAAGTTATTGAACGTGACTGGCAAACACGGTTGGCACAAATGTTATTAGCTTGGCGGACAACCCCACAAGGGGAAAATAATACCTAGCAGACTCCTGCAGAGTTATTAACGTGACAACCACTACAGATGGTTCTGGCCAACTGCATCCAGGTACAGACAGAGACTCGACACTTTAGTGTGGGAGAGGCCATATAGCTGCGCAACTACGTGAGTGGCTTCAAATGAATACTGGGCTGGGTCAGTGAGGAGGAAGAATGGTTGATTTACCTTGCCACAGATGAGCAGGGCAATTCTAACAAAAAGGCATGTAGACCATCTGCAATGGAGAAGTTGTCAACCAGTGTCAGATTCTAAGGCCAAAGAAGCAGTTTCCGACAGAGTGCAGACAGCAACCAGTGTGTTACACCAGTTTGGGCCCTGGATCGCTCACAGCAGTGGAGATCCACAATGTTCTGCATCAATGGGTGCTGGAACATCGGCTGCAACCCACCAGAACACCAGGGAGGATTCCACAGCTGCAGGTGAAGTGAAAGCTTCAGGGCAGTGTGTAGCTTCGGAAAAGTCAGAAGAGGCAAATGGTTCAGCTGCTTCCCGAGAATATTCCCCCTTCTGAGGGTTTTGTGCGAGTAAAGCTCAAGGAAATATTCGGGGCAGAGCTGCGACATGACAGCATGTGCCCCTAAGAAAGCTGGATGATTTCGTCACATTTTAAACGGGGAGGAACTGTTTTGTAATGTGTTCATCTAGAATTAGGTTATGTAGTATGTTAGTTGTGTAGGTTAGCAACAACAGCAGCCAAATAAAAAAACACTAAAAGCTGGTAGCTGGGCGGCAGTCATGGCGATGTGCACGCATTGTTGTACATAATAGTTTAACAGCCCTGTCAAGTTAGCTCACACACGACCTAAACACACAAAAAATAATGTAAAGCTGAATTTTGGCACAGTGATACTACTAACCTTGGTGAACAACATAACAAAATACGCAGATTTTCTCGTGTTCGCGTCCTAAATTTTTAGGCCATTAAAGTTCCTGGGGTCCCATATTTGGAGTATTTTACTCTATCTCATACTATTATGCAACAGATAGTGCGATTGAACTCTGGTTGGTCCAAATTAAAGAGGAAACCTTATCAAACATATTGCTGTCCCATTTATATGAAAATTAATGTTGCAAAATATTTCTAGAAAACAAATAAATATCCACAATTAAAACTTCTTTGAAATAATGTCAGACTATTGGCTCTAGCTGCTCTAAAATTAATATCAGGCAAACATAACTCAACACGAAAATTGTTGTCCATTTTGTGCCCTCTCCAATTGTATATCTAGTGTCTGAGTTATAAATACTGAAATGTGACCCTGTGAGAATGGATACCTCAGCAAAATGTGTAATAGATAACAGTTTTCTTAATTTTGGACTTTTAAGTACAGTCTGTTTCAGAAAATCATTTCAAATTTAAGAGAAGCAACTGCAAAGAGGAATGATGGCTTAAAGGATTCCTTTTCCTAGTCAGGGAACCATCATAGTACCCCTACAATGCAGGTAACCATTTTGTAGATTGTTTTAAAAGGGCTGTTTAGTGTATTATTTCCTGTCTCGGACAATGAGAATTTTAAGGCGTTGCCTATGAGATAACATAAGGCCTTCACATTGGCTATTTCTGTGTGTGTTCTAAGGTGTAGCTTATGTATTGCTGCTAGAGTGCAGGCATTTACTCTGTTGACTGGCAATGTGTCATATTGTGTGCGACATTAAAATTGTTAATTGTGTCAGTTTCAAAATGTTTTGGACAATTTTTTTTCCAGTAAAACGTACACACAAATTGTCTTAGCATGTGTGAGTAAACAAAATGACTTCTTATAACATTTTCCCTAATGAATAAAAAAATATTTTATGTTGCCAGGACAAGCTACTGTTGGTAGTCTGCTGAAAAGTTATTCACCTCTATTTATTTATTTGTGCTCCGCATAATTATTAGAATTTCCAAAACATCTGTGAAATGGAGCACATCAATATTTTACAAATACGTTGCGTAGCAGCATAACAATGTAGCACCAGTGGGGGCGATATTAAACATAACATGTAAGATGTAACAATACATTGCAAGAACAATGACTACGGAAAACTAATGCATATTAGTATATTTTCTGAATCACATATAAGGCAAAATTTGATAATTAAATTGTTCCATCGAACAAAGCTAATCATAATCAAATAATATGTCGTAATTTTACTTACTGCTGCTGTGTCACAGTGCAGTAAGAAAGTCATAAATTTATATTTACAAAAGCATTGTGTCTATGTTTCTTAAAAATAAATAAATAAATTAATTAAAGCATCTATAATTACATCAAGCATATTTTTGTGATTGAATAAGTAGTAATCTGGTAGCAATTTTTTTCAATGAAAATTTCCATTAACAGGTGACCGCAAAAACATAATGCTCTATTCCATGTTACAAAGTGAGGAGCACATAAAGGATATTTTGGGTTGGAATGAACTATCTGATAGCACAATCAGCATGTGCCAAAATTCAGCTTTAGATGATTTATTTATGGGTAAAACTTAACTTGACTAGGCTATAAGGGGTTAAAACATGCAAGTATACCAATAGTAAGTTTAAAATAACATAATTTAGAGCTAACTGTTGATTGTCCTGTGTTTAGTGATAAATTAAAAACCTGCGCTAATCCCCAACATGGCATATTAAAAAAAAATAATGTAATGTTTTTAAAGTCTGACCACTTAATTTCTTTGTCTGAAACTTCTGATTACTTAAGAAATATAAAAAACTAATTCATATATTTCCAGTGAAAATTCCTTCTTCCCATACATTAAGGTTGTTAGGCTGTAACGAACCTTGCCTAAGAGTCAAGGTTGTACACTTAAATGATTGCAAAATTGTTGACATTTTGCTGAAAATGCTTACATATTATACATACTATTATTTTATGGTCCTGCCATTCCTCCACAAAACTTATCATTATATATACAGTGAATTTTAGAGGTGGTGATCCTGAATATGACTAAGATCATGACCAACAGCAGATGTGTAGGCAAGCCTCCAGAACTCACTTAATTGTGTATTGTGTATGAAGACAACATTCATTAGTTGATGATGCTGTGATCTCATGGAATCCAAATATTCCTGATAATATTTTTATCACATTATTTAGATGGCGTTTAAGAACTTCGGAATAAAATAGTGCTTCCAGTTCACCTTAGACCTTATGTTATATGCGACTTCATTGAACATTCAAACTGGTGTACCTAACAAAATTATAAGTGTTTTTTTTTGTGCAAATGGAGAACTACATAGAGGTGGCAGAAAGAAACAAGCCAAGCAAAAACTGACAGATTTCGTTGTAAAGTGAAAATGATAGGAATTTACTCCTATATTTTATACTTGCAATATAATTTATTTTCCTCAATATATAAATAAAATAAAGTTATTTAAAAAAATACATTACAAAAATCATTTAAATAACTACTGACCGTCTATTTATGTACACAAATTATTGCATTAAAATGTTGTTTTGCATTGAAATGCCCCTACAGGTGCAAATCAATTTCCTGCAACTAACATTTTACTTTACTGAATTCTTGAAAGATGTTGTAATGGAGTTCTACTGTGTATGTGTGTGTGTCTATATATAAATATATATATATTTTTTCTATGTTGATCACACTGAATATATCATTATTGCAGACAACTTAAACATACGACTTGATGTCATGCAAATATTTTTACAGCACATAAAGAACATTTTTAATTAAAGGAAAAACTAATTTCCCTTGAAATTATTATGAAAAGACCACTTTCAATACACTTATAACAAAAAATGAGACTTTCTGTGTCAGAGTTGTGTGTTTCTAGCAAGTTACCAGCAATTTTATATGCCACAAGTTATGACATTAGGTTTAATTTGAAATGTGAGTGGTTTGTTTAACAGATATGTCTTTTATTTAGGCTGCACAGATTTTCACTGAACTTACAGATAATAGTATAAAACTTAAAGTTTCAATTATTTGAGCCTATCACATAATTTTTCTAAGTATTCACAAAATAAAAATTAAAATAATTGAGGCAAAACTTTGAACAGCATTCTTGCTTGAAATATATTCCTTCCTTCTCTTATCCATTGTTTAAGAAATACATATTATTAAATTTTAGTGTATTAATATGTGGGTGTTAAAGTTCAACACTGTAACATTCGTATCAGTATATTACACAATGAGGCACCATTTTACACATATACATACATAAAAAACCAAGTAAACTTCCTCTTGTTTCATTCATGCAATGTTTGACCTAAATGTGTTTTATGATTGTAAAACAAGGCAAATACAAGTTTAATCAGACAGTTGCTTAGTTGTCTGTTTAAACTGGTACTTCCTTGTTTTGCAACTATAAAATACGTTAAATTTAGGGCAAACTGTTTTTAACTGGGGGAAAAAAAAAAAAAAAAATAATGCTGCTTTTCAGCATACTTAACAAGGTGTAAATACTAGAATAAAACGTGTTAAATGACAAAAAGCCTTGCCAACATCCATAATCATTATGGAATGTTTTCTTTGGCAGTTCAATTTTTTTTATGATTTCTTTATCTTGTTTGCACTAGCAGCACAGCAGTTTTGCAGCAAGCACACAGAATGTCTTGTAACCCTTCTGTGCCCAAACCTTTATGCAGACGTCTGCTCTACATCATGTTGCATTGACAGGGAATGTTAACTTAATATATGCACAAAAATGTTCTCTAAATTGCTAAAAACATTTCTGCAAACAATAATAATGGCATTCATTGGATACAAAACCCAAACTCACTCTAACAAAGTGTCTAAAAGAAACATTTGTAACATATCCACTATACAATGAATACCTAATACTCACTGAAATTATAATTTTTATCAGAAATCAGTGTATCTACTGCTGACTGTATATGTTGTATTTGTTGCATCACATAAAAGTAAAGAAACAATGATTTACAATACAATTTCTTAGTACATAATTACATTGTATATTACATTAAACATAAAATAAAATATATTTATACACAAGTATGCATACACAGACATATTAACACACAACACTGAAGTTTAACATTCCAACATAACACTTACTATGCATGTTCCATATACAACATGTTAACAATGTCTTGCCAGTGTTGGGTAGCAATCGAAGATTTTCTTAAGCAATTGCTGTACATTGAAGGGGTGACTATACAATTTCAAAGTTGTTAATAATAGAAAATTGATTTGTTGAAAAATCTCATTACTGTGAGAAAAACAGTGAACTAATAATAATAATAATGAAGTGTGTCCATGGACTAGACAAGTTTATATTGCAATTAAAATATGCTGTTAAACATGGAAAGGAAAGGCATTATTGAACTGAAATGATTCCTCTACCAGTACATAACTTTTGAATATACATTCAGTCACACTAAAACAGATTTCATTCTTGCTGTGATCTGCTACTAAAGAAGTTTAAATTAGATTAATGAAGCATTTTGAAATAAGTATTACAGTAAACATTCTTTGGAATTATGATAAACATCAACAGTGTCTATAAGTGCAAGAAAAGCATGTGGTGGGGCACGAGACATAAGAGGAGCAGTCGACACATTATGCTTCAGATGCTAGAAAGTGGCCCCTTGATATTTCTGTAAATGTTTTCTTGTACTTTTCTAACTCACTACCCTGTTAACCTACATATACTGTTTTATAGCAGTGAAAATACTGTTTATAAATCACTGCTGAACTGGAGGAAATGGAGACCTTATCCAATATTTTTACCGCAAGCCCCAAGAAACCTTCTGGTGAACCTAAATATGAAGGTTGGAAACAAAAGCAATAGAATATACTGTTAAATGTAAACAAGTTTTTCTATTTCCTACACATGGTTGTATTTTTTAAAATACACCAAATAAAAATACCTTCTTTATAAAGAAGCTCTGAAAAATTTGGTCAGTTCTGGCTACTTTTATCCCATATTGTTTTGTGTTATTATCCATTTCTATAAAAAGTACATTTTGAACTTATACTCTCGTTTACAAACATGTCAATTCAAATTTTTAATTGTTAAACAAATGACACAAAATATGGAATTTTCATGATTACTTCAATTATGTAAAGATCATTCTTAAGAAAATTTCTTTGAGTTTGCTAGTCTTTACTATTAATTCCATAGCCTCTCTAGATTATTTATTCCTCAAATGTAGTATTACATGTGTCAAGTTTGATCACACGTATTTTCATTGCAATTACTTTGCAGCTTGAAGAGGTAAACACCATGAATTATTTTTAACAAACAATACTTTGTACATCAAGTCTAATTCAATTACTTATGATAAAAAATTTATTTTGTGGACTTGTTTAAAAAATTACTTCCTGCTCTTTAAAAGACAGTTAAATTATGGGACTGGAATCATACATCTTTTAAATTACTTGTTTTTTAATTGAAAAAATTATTCACACACAATTATTAAAGGAATTACAACAAAACAAACTGAAAAATCAGCAAAACAAAGGTTCTTATAATACTGTTCTGTGGAAAATGTTTGCAGAAATTACAGAGCTGTAGTGACTGTTTTAGGCAGGACATTGAGAACATAGAAGAACTGGAATGTGAGTTTCTATTACTGTACATGACAGCAAGGACAAGCCATTTTATTCAATACTATCATGCGCACGTGTAACCATGAACACCAATATTAGCTGCACACCCTTTGTTTCAGTCGGACCTTCACACACTGTTCTGATACATTTATTATATTAGGTACAATAGAGAAACTCATGAAACTAAAGTATTATGAACAGTTTCAACAACTATGTTTTTGTAACCTACTTTAATGGTTTTCTAATTATATTTCTACACATATATGTAAGGTCACATAACATCCATGAAAGCATAAATCTACAAACAAAAATTTTCCAGAGGCATGTTCAAGATTCACAAAAAAATGCATACTAAAGGTAAATGTAATTACACAGTATGGAAATAATTACTTCTATTTGTATCTTCACACAAGTACAATTAACACATAAATCTGGCTTTGAAAAAAGAAAGTCTGCAAAAATAAACAATGACAAAATAATCTAACTCGGTAAGTTGGGAGATTTCGCAGCCAATATTCATGATACATAGTACAGACAGCTTAGGGTCTATAGTTTTTCTTAATTGTTGTACATGACAAAGCTCAACTACATTACATTAAGTTAACTCACACACACACACTGTAAGCATCACTGCTGTACAACATATTGAAATTAAAATGGATGGAAGTCCTTCTTGTAAATAAACTGAACACCCATTAATTTACTGGCACCAAGCCCAACACTGTTTTGGCTAACAGTCAAGTAATTGGAAGTCACATAAATCACAACTGCCTGACCACAACTTCCAAGTTATTACTGGCATTGAAACACTTCCTTATGTCACACATTTTTAACAGAAAACAAATTACAGTATTTTCCTTTCTGACACACATTGCGGCAATAGGCTGTAAAGTCCGTCCACTCAAAAACGTCTAAACACAACCAAAAACACGCACAGTCAGTCGATACAAGAATGTTAAAGTGCATGCATGTGTACATGCAGTATGCACGAGAGAGCGAGAGCAAATTCATGCTGGCGACTCCTGGCTACTTGTTGCTGTCTCTATTCCTTCTGGTGGAAAATGCATATTACCAGTTCCATTTACATTACCTGCAAAACCATTTATATGACCATTTGCAGTCATGTAGAGGTCAGGCGCGACTTGGTTTGCAACTGGAGCAGGCATATTTGACGAGCTGCCTGCTAATGTTTCCAGAGCACTGTATATGAGCAAATAGTCTTCCTGAAAATACAGAGGAACTAGTGATAGAACACTCCACATGCACATACACACAAGAACAATTTTTACGAACTACAACATCTATTAACTGGAAGAGCACACAGCAAGCAAATAAAACTAAGCTATGGGTTACATAGAAATTATGTAGTGACATGTAGTTTGAAGTTATATTATACATGACATAATTTTTTGAGATTAACAAAATACAATTCTATATAATTCATAAATTGAGGAAGAATAGTTCTCACAAAAAAGAAATTAAAAAAGTTACATTGAAGTGATTACAGTTGTGATAATAGGTTCATTTGTGAATGTTTATAGTTCAAAACAAAATAGGAAATAACAGTTCCACAGAACCTAGCTGTGTCCTGACAATGAGTACACAGCTGCATGAGCCCAGAAAGGAAAGAAGGGTTCACAGTTCCCAAGTAAAATACTGAAGAATATAAAATAGATGTGCACAGTTCCACCAGAAAACAGAAATAATTTCAACGAACTGTAGGTGCCTGGACATTCAGGGAACAGAAGCTGCAATAATCACATGATAGGAACATTCCTTGAACTTTAAAGTATTATTCTTTGAATTGGGTCTCTTGAACCTCACCAAAAATATGGAAACATGAAACTAAAACAACAAAAACAGTGTAATTGAAGTACCTCTGATGCTATTACTCATGAAAATATGTGAAGTAAAATACAGATAGAGCCACACCACATCTTAAAGAGCTGGGGAAAAAAAAAAAAAAAAACTACAATACATGGCACTACATGCTTAGCGGAAAAAAAAGATGAAAGATACAAGGCCAGAGGGCCATGTAGAAAAAGGGCAATAAGGTAATATCACTGGTCGATACTAGAATGTGTACAGAATAAGAAGAGCACAACTACACCCTGATATAGGCTGTTCACGGTAAAGTGAGCATTTTTAAGGCCCTTCTAAATATTTCCTTTCATCCAATTTCCATCTTCGTGCTGCTTTTCGATGTGACCAATAAACACAGTGTATACATTTCCCCACCCTCAAAATTTAATGCATGACTCTGCAATAAGATATATTTATAATTAGTTAATACCTGTTGGGAGGGCCTTAAAAAGTGCTCACTTTATCGTGAACAGCCTATACACAACAAACACATATTTCGACTAACTTCAGCTCACTGCACCCACTGTTCAAACTGTAAAATTGGCATTGGCAAACTGCCAGGATGGTAGCAGTACATATAGTAAATCTTGACTTACAAAGGGAGAAGGGGCAATGATTCTGCAAACACTATATATTTGTCAGATTGGTAGAACTGAATTCATTAAGCTACTCATACGTAATAGTGGAATTCACAATTCAAATTTAATATATAAATTCTGGATTACTCAAATGAAGAGTGGAAGTACTGATCACTATAGTGTAAGACTATAGCAAAATATTTAAAATATACTCAATTGCAAAATTCTAATGAAAATTAGGACCAGTAATCTTTACAAAATATACCGAATGTCCATTAAAGCTGTGTTTTG
The DNA here is from genome assembly GCA_029891345.1 of Dryococelus australis. NCBI lineage: Eukaryota > Metazoa > Arthropoda > Insecta > Phasmatodea > Phasmatidae > Dryococelus > Dryococelus australis. The sequence continues at coordinate 292,426,210 of CM057009.1, read as the reverse complement.
AATTCCGGTAGATTTCCCACATTAAAAATTAAAATCTGTGATCAGATGGGCTATTCAACCAAAATTATAATGATGATAATAATGTATGTTTTTCCTAATACTCACAGAACAAATGACAGATGCATACACAAAGACAGGCTCTCAGAAATTTTCTTTTTAAATTTATTTTACGAAATTCATTCCACTGTGAACATACATGACGTATACAACAGCTATACACAACAAAGGAAACAATTTTAAACAGAGTAACTGAAATATGACTAAGAAACACACACTAAGTTATGATAAAAAAGCTAATTTAATGTATGGCACTTGAAAAAAATATTTTTAGCAAATTTGCAAGCCAAATTTACTTTACAACTTACTTCCAACAAATACGAAAACCACTTTTTCCCCAAGGAATGCTTAACATGAATAAAAATTAAAAAGAGTGAACAATGCACATATGATCAAACTAACCATTTGATCTCACTCATTGCAACTCTTGTTTCAGTATCCTATGCATTTCATTAATCAACCTCCACATAAAAATTGTAGAAATAAAAAAAATGTTTTATAATATTTGCACAATAACAAATTAATGCCTTTCAGAATCATACAATACTCAACGAAGTTGAAAGAAAAGTTGTATAACTAGTTATGATATTCATTAAATAAGTTATGCCACTTTGAGAGTTTATGCCTATAAAATTAATGAAAATGTTTCGCAATTATGTAAAAGTACAATCAAACTGTTGTACAAAAAAATTAAAACTGTAGTTAGAAACAATGTAACAGCTTAATAGCACAATTATCAACAGCAGCTGACAGGCAGGTCGATTATATAAATTTGTGAAAATTAAATGTGAAGTTCTTAATAAAATTTCCATAATTGAAAATACTAATTTATGTAAAGTTAACGTCAATTTAATGTAAATACATGCTCTGTTTCTGTATTTTAAGAAACATGAAATGTACTTTCACAAATATGTGCAGTACATTATAACCTTTTATCACATTTATCGCAATACATGTTGGTGTTATATATATATATATAATTATTTAGAATGTGTTATAAAAGCCAACTAGTTACTCTAATGGTACCATTTAATTTGGAGAGACTATCATAGATGTATCCTAATATGAAGACTACCATTTATAGAAAATATCACACAAAAATTCATGTGTAAGGAAGACTGCTATTTAAATCCACATTATTTCATTCTTCTGGATAAAGACTATTCTTTATACTGTTTCAAATAAAATGAGTTAATTTGAGTCACTACATTAACTGATAAGGGAAGAGAGCATAGAACAAGGTAGGTAAGACTGAGCTTTGCCAAACAAGTTATGAAAACCTAATTCAGTAGAACTATACAGGCTTCCAGCACCAAGCTGCAGTCCTGGGTATGTTGTGTGAACACCACTGGTTGCTTGAAGAGCGAGGAATAACAGCCAATGTTCAATATTTGTTTATTATTTTCATCTACTTGTGCCAGTAGTGTTGTAGTGATAGTAATGTAAACAGGAACAACCTAAATTCAACAGCCCACATCTGCACATTTATCATAAAAAAAAATAGGCTTAAAACATAAAGTTAGCCCATGTTTGATGTAATTAGTAACATGTAATAACATTTCCAATTAAATTCACCCTTTACTCACTACTATTTATTTTCTCATGCAACATTATTTTCAAGCATGTCTAAAAGAAAAAAAAGTGAAATAGAAACACCATATGTGCATGGAGCACTGACAGAGGGCAGCACATGCCATGATTAACAGTGCTGTGCTGTGGACAGAGTAGGAACTGTGTACTAGGTATATCACCTCTGAGCCCAATACAACAGTAGTTGATTTGATGAAAGAGTACTCTGTTGTTCCAAGATTTTTGGCCTGTGTGTAGTAAGCATTGTAGTCATGCCATGACGGCATAAATGACCACAGATTGTACAATTAACCGACTTTGAACGAGGTCAAATTGTGGGCCCGAGGGAAGTTGGATGGTCCTTCAGAAGACTTGCCCAAGGAGCATCTGCTGTGCATCATTGGTGATACTGGTGGTCCAACAAACAATTGTGCACGTTGTAGCGGGCTGAACCCGTCCTTAGCTAATGCTCGTGCATTAACCCTGCATTACACAAAGCAGAAAGCAGAACACGAGGGATTGCATCAAGTGGGAATTATAAACAGTTGGCAAGACCCCAAACAAACAACAATATAGGGCAGCACAAGGCTCGTTGCATGGCCAGATGCCTGCTAGAAGCGCAAGACGCTGTCTGGACGTCGGCCAGTGGCCGACCTCAAAAAGGGCCACAGAGGGGTGTGCCGCGGAGCCGCAGTTGCGATGCGTTGAGGGATGCAGCCTTCGGCATCATATTTAATGTGAAACAGTTCCAGTGATACGTTGTTAAGACATTAATTAGTTATCGAAGAGTGGCCATTACAAAACATTTAGTAGTAAATGTATTGCTCTCCCGTTTAGAGATATTGATATATTGTAAAGTGGTTTTCTCTTGTGAATTGCAAGATATATATTAGGGATGTTAAATTCGATTCCACGATTCCTCGATACCTGCGATTCTTCAAGAATCGCATAGTCGAGAATCGGAAGTCCAAGAATCAAAGCATGAAAAACTGATTACTACAAATACATAATCTGAGACTAGAGGTACGATTTCGGGTAAATTGCGATGAAACGAAATAACACCAAAACATAAGTTAAAAAAACGAAATAACACGAAATAAGACAAATGCGCAATATCTCGCATAATGAACTTTCTCCACAAGAAATGAACTATTCTCCCATGTTATATATACAAATTTACTTTGACACTGTAAAAATCTAGACACACGCGAGTCTTGGGAATATAGAGTAATTCTCGTGACGAAAAAATTCTCAATTTAGTTGAGGCAATTTTTAAAACTCTGAAATAATAGTTCTACATGCAACAACACACGTAAAAACGTTAGGTAATTTTTTACTGTGGAACAAATTTTAAACATTCCAACAATTACACAAGCAGTAAAACATGTAGTTCGAGATAAGCTACAGTAGTTTGACAACAATCCACCTCCAAGCGCAAGTAACAATCATGCGAAGTGAACACTCACAACTAGAATGTTTGCAGTACTCTAAATTGATACATTATCAAGTCTCATAAATTATGGAAGATGCTACAGCCGATTTAAAAGACTGTAAAATGCCTATCATTTGAACATTTTATGTAAAAAGTAAAGTGCAGAGGCGAGTGTAAAGTGTGCAAGAAATTAATACAAACATATACCTGAACTAGCTTGAGAAGAATTTTTTTCTTTAATAATAATTATTTAGATAATATTGATATTACGTGGATGATGCATGTCTAGTTTATGTATGTATATCATAATTCCTTTGCATTAAAATTTATTAGTGTGAATAATTATATATATATATATTTTTATATTTTTTTTTTACACACACTTCTGTGCATTTCCAGAAAACTTGTTTGTGAATTTACCAAAATGATACATCATTTTAAAATTGGAGTCTTTTAAATAATTACTGCTTTAAAAAAATTAACTATGATTGTTTTTCAATAAGTGCCAGTCTTGCAAACATTTGATATGTTGGTGAACATTCATCTAGGCAAGTGAGGTTAGCAAATATTTTCGAATAAACTATGTGTATGAAATTTTATATATATATATATATATATATATATATATATATATATATATATATATATATATATATATATATATATATATATATATATATATATATATATATATATATATATATATATATATATATATATATATATATATATATATATATATATATATATATATAATATTTTTGTATACATTGAAAACATATATGTATGTTTTCAATATTACCTCATACTATGCCTCTTTTGAACTTTCATATGAATATGCTACCACTGTTTAAGTATTATATTATTTATGTTAGTAATAGGCCTACTGCTAGTGTAGGCCTAGTTTAAATGATTAAATTTCACCCCCTGCTATACATGATTTAGTTCTGTAAAGTAATTGTATATAACAAAAGGAATCACAATTATTGGAATCGAGAGTGGTATCGGCATTGAGATCAGGACTTTATGTTTTATTTGATTATTATTATAATATATATATAAAGACATTTAAGGAGAACCCTGTCTTTATATTCTACAAGCCCCTAGTCCACTTGAAAAGCTCATACAGTCAGGCGGAGTCGCCTGCAGTACCTAGTATATAGTTTATATTGACTGAAATACAAATCCAGTACACTGGTGGAGATGCCAAACCCTTTCCCCTCTGCACCAAGTGAAGTTCGGAAAGAAATTTAATTATCAGATGGATTCCGTACTAGAAAGCGTGAGCACGCAATGGAGAAAACCACCTCCCCCGTCTATAATAGACAACTCCTCCTGCCCAAACAAAGTTAAATTGCAGAATAAAATTTTAAAACCTCTCTGTGCAATGGGCGAGTAGCATTAATAATTGTGCCAAAAATTGTTCAGATTTGTAGTAATTACAATCTTGAAAATAATAATTCATTAAAGTTTGGACAAAGTGTTGGAAACACAGATACCAGCAATAAAGTAAATTAAATTCATAGTATTACAGAGCCATAGTTAAGCACGTCATATGGTAAACTTGCGTGTGAACAGGTGACAGCACAGCTACATCAGCCGTCAATGCAGCAAAGTTCTTGCGGACAAAGCACTATTGCATACAAGTAGAAGGTACAGGCGTATGCATTACGAGTGTCGTAGTGCTAGCTGCATTAGTACCCTTCATTACACATCATATTCATTAGCGATTTTCATTAGATAAATATCAGGCACAATCCAAGGTTGCTATTTTTGTGCCTGAGCGACGAAACTAGAGCTTAGATTGGGAAATCATTCCGTAATAGAGCAAAAATGTGAGCCACTGCCCTGATGGAAAATTCCAGGCAGCCGAAGGGCGTACGTGACGACAGGAATTTATACTCTGGTACAGATCCAGGAATCGTACACAGTTGAAAGAAATGTGCCACGAGGACATTGCATTCAGGCACCTTTTCGACACTCCTGTGCTACGCTAAAACCTCAGATATCATAAAATAAGGACTGTTCATGAGAAATTCAACCCACCATGCACAATAAATAATTACAGTAGAGAATGTGTCATGGTCATAAGTACTAGTAGTAAGCTAAGGTACAAGTAATTAGCATACTAGTACATAATTAACTCAAGTAAGGGCTTTACAGTAGAAAAATTAAGTTAGTAATAATACAGTAATATATGAATCATGTAATCAATTAGCACTTAGAAGCACACAGCGGGCAGTTTTTATATAAAAGATAATATAATTCTTTACTGTGAACTAAAGGACTTTACAAATCTAAGGAACTCTAAAACTGATTTAAAATAATGTTAAATAAGAGAATATAGCTAATAAGTAAAATATATAACTATGTAGAATTGCAACTTGAAATATTAATCGGTAAAAATAAGAGTTACGGTTATGCTCATCATTTAACGTACCAGACTAAGGTATTGAATAATAAACTCAAGTGCACGAACGTGTATATTAGTAAGTTATCAAAAACAGAAAATTCAATAATTTTCATAAGGTGTCATACTAATAAACCAATTTTAAATACAGGAAGCTCTGGTGGCTAGGTAGAGCAAAAGTTTTATGACAGATGTAAAACCATCAATTAATGGCACAAAAGCACAGAGTTTAATTTAAATTAAATTTAACAAATAAAATAAGAGAATGACTTTAGTTCAGATTTTATCATTAAGAAGATATGAAATAAGAATAGTGGAAGTATTGAGTATCAGAATATTGCAGAATAATAAAGTATTGTATTTGCGGTACAGAATCATTCAAGTTTAAGTAGAATTGTGTGAGCCAAAAATGAATGCAGGCACGCGCCACAGTTGCGGCCAGCATTACGGCCTAATTCCATGTTGACAAAACATATTTTTCATCCACTATCACCCAGTCCGCCCTCCCACCTTTAAAAGTCAGCATTTAGCAAGAAGTGCGAACACCCAACGGCGCACCGCATTTCTGAGAATTCGGGTCATCATATTGTGTGTTCGAATCAAGTTGTTTTAAAAAACACGCACATGGGTGTGCGATTACTTAGCATACAATGCTGTTGTCATAGTAAGTGGGAATCTTGTATCAATGAAAAAAAAACCCTGTGGCATCATAATTTAGAATCAATCCCATTAGAATAACATACACTACAGAAATGCAATTACTAGTTTATAATTAAGTGCAATAATTATGTGAAATTATATATATATATATATATATATATAAATAACATGTCACAACAGAATCTTTCGATTCGATTACTAAACAACTGTGCATTGTTTTAGTTAAATTCTGGCTTACATTTTACATGACTAATAAAATTGTGGTTAGCTATAACAGAAAGAATGTAGTTATATAAGCACATTGATAAAAGAATTAATTTTATATTATATGCATCTCAATGAAATGCTATATTAAGAGCCACTTGTAATAAAAAGTAACCGATCCACCACGATATCAATACCAGGAGTTATTATAATACAGAATAAAATGGTTACTATAGTAACTAAAGGGCTATATGTCAAACAAACTTGTATTATTAGTTGCTAAGACATAATGGAAGCGTTGCAGGAGAATTGCATGAAACCTGAGTTGCCAAAACAAGATTGCACCCCTCCGGACGGGGTAACACGGTTTACAGCAGCACGACGCTGTCATTCAGCACCTGCCTGGGGTACGGAGACAAGACAGCAAGCAGTCACCCTCACAGTCAGGTTGCATGTGGGTGGTGGGGAAACACTATGATAGGACAGCACAGCGACTGATAAAAATTTGAAACAAGGTAATGCAGCCCCATTTATTTTTTCTTCCTCCACTTCATACACAATCACACATAGCCTGGCCGGGACGAACACGAACACAAACAAAAAACCTCAGACACTATTAAATTATGCGCATTCACCAGTAACCAGATCATTATGTTATGTTGTCTTGATGTGTTTTGTATCACAATACAAATTTTCCCCATGGGTATAGTAAGGACAACCCACACTATTAACTTATGTTATCATCACTTTCCTCACAACATTGTTTATTTCTTTATTATATATTCATTCCCTATGTAACATTTTTATGAGATTTATACTCACATATATTGTTTTTATGTTAAACTATTATACCAAGGTTCCTAACTTCCAACAAAAGTGCAGCAGATTTTAACACCTATATTATATCATGTCACTCAATACATGCTGCATACTTAAATGACAAATGTTCCCATGAATGTTACATTATGAAGATGTCAGATAAAACACATCACACACAATTTAATTACCTGTATCTAACACATGCTCCCCAATGAATTGTTATGTTAAGACAGATTTTCAATGCCTTGATATTGAGCGCTTTAAATATAATTTATATCGTACTGATGCCAGCTAACAGTCAGCGGTGCTAGAGCCCATGAAGGTGCTCACCATACATGTGTCACGTGTCCTGCACATGCGCAAAGGGGCCCAATAATTTTGAACGTTCACATAAATACTATTTTTTCAGTGTAAAATGTGTTTTGTATTTGTATTTGTATTTGCAGGGTTTAATATATCTTAAAATGTTTTAAAGTGTTTGTTGTTATTTTGAAAATGTTTGGTTATGAAATTCAAAGTGCCCACGACACCGGATAAAGGACACTAATATTCCAGTGTAAACTCTGTCATAAAGAGACACTGAAATAATATGAAAAGTTCATAAGAAAATTATAAAATGTAAAACAGTACTTAATTTAATTTGTGCCATTTTATTTTCAATAATAAAATATTTTACTTGGCGTGCATAGCACTTCCGCTTATTTGAACCCCGTAGGCGGCCATGGTAGATCCGTACGATGCTTGTCTCTGGACAGTCTGTTGAGGAGAGCTGGTGAGGTAAGACACTGTCACGTACCCACTACAACTTTTGTTCACTGATGTAGGTTTCAGTACTCAATTTAGTTTACTGCTTAACCTTTATTGCGTACATTTTGCCAGACATTTCCCCAGCATTATGCTTCTGCTTTACTAATTTATTTTGCCCCTGTGGCATTTTTAACTTAAACGAGGAGGAGGAGAAAGATGACACAAAGGTCCCGCGACCCGCATAACTTGAATCAGGCGTCATCCACCAATGTTAGTGGCATTTCATTGTAATTTCTGCATTATTGCTATGTGCAATTTTAAGGGCTTTGTTTTCATGTATGTACTTGAGGGTATTTTTCCAGGTTTGAATATTTTACGGCAACATCACGTATAACCACGTGGTTAACCTATGCCAAGTATTTGTCTATGCCATCATTGCGTTTTAAGCACTTATTTTTGTAATATCGTATGTACAATATTTTATTCACGGTCCTATGTTCAATGTTGTTAGGGCTCCATGTAATTTTCACATAAATTGATGCTTTTTGTGTTTGACCACGCGGTCACTTTCATGTTTGATTTTTCTGCTGCCAGGCAAGTTACCAGCCTGTAATAACTTCAATCATAAATAGAATAATTTTCTCTACCAGAAAAATATTTTATTTTGGAATTTAATTTGCAGTTTTCACAAAGAAATATTGCAATTCCACCTGCACCACGTGTTCCACTACGCACTTCATCCAGCAGCATCCGTACCATCTAAGCTTGTTTTCACACATGTGTGTGTTTATTGTGAATACTCATCTCGTGCCCCATCTTGTTCCATGTATCTTTTGAGGGTTTATGTAATTTTGTAATTTGTGTATGGTGCAATTACTACCATCTTAGCCGGCTCTGTGTATAGGCCGTCACCACAATACCCACGTGCTGGCGGGCGAGCCCCGACGAGTTTGGGTTAGCGATGCACAGTAATCACACATGTTAATATGTATCATCAAGGGTTTCATTTGTAATTCACAGTGCCTGTCTTCAAGGAAAAACCATCAGTCCGCCCTTCCCTTGTGAAGGCTGTGCTTTCACACACCTCAGTGAGATCATCCTTCTAGGCGTGTGCTAGATTAATTGCGGGCTGGGGAGCACCCAAGTGGAATTGGCTAGTCATGGCAGAGATAATCATTATTTCATTGGCACGTTGATGTGTTCACATAGTAACAATAAAAACAAGTCTACAGCAAACTTACATCTTTTATTCACTAGTGACAGCATCCTAGCTACACATATTTTATTAAGTGTTTAATTCAAAGTGATGTTTAGTAAAAGTTTAGTACTGCCTACATGTTTGTAAGTTCGCATGGGTGGAGACAGACACACACAGAACCCACAACATCCCTGAGAACCCTGAGTCTCAATAGTGTGGTGATTGGGAAGCATCACTGGCGCCCATATTACCATTATGAATTTTGTCATTGTTCGTCTCGTGTCTCACCCGACGGCGTCAATACAAATGACTTAAGAAGGGTAATTTGTTATAATTGAGGTTAACTGAATTTAATACGCCAACTTGCAGACATAATGTGCCATTGATTAGTGTAGTAAGTGTATCTCACATATTTTCTAATTGTATGAATCTTTTATCAATGATTAAGGTAAACATTCCTGTGCACCGATCTTCAGTAATGAAACGTAGCGGGTTTTAAGTTGCATTTTGCATTAGTATTTTACATAATTAATTAACTTTCACTTTAGTTCTTTCTACGTTTCATTATGCTGCTCCTTCCCCATCCTTTCAAAATGAGCTCAAGGTATGGTTGTTCTAACGTACATATTTTATATTAGTGTTATTAAATTGTAACATATATATATATATATATATATATATATATATATATGCTGTGCTCTTTGTGACACTCACTCGTTACCTGTATATGTCTTATTCAATCTTTTTATTAATAATTCTATTCTTTTTCAGGTGAAATTACATTATATTGTGTAACTAACATTTTCTCACACCTTAAATGCATCATGTTTTTATAATTAATACTTAATATTCCGGGAGATTTTTTTTTTTTACTTTTCAAACTACTAAAGTTAAACAACTTTTAATGTAAATTTTGTTGAATTCCTTAATCACCAATTCTAATGGGTTTATAAAATTTTAATGCTTTTACTCATAATACCACTTAAGTAGGTAGCCATCAAGCAGGCTGCACGCGTTTACAACCGCATTTCGTTTGCACTGCCGCATCTACCTCGAGGATGGTTGTACACCCCTCACACTATTAGCCAAGTTCATGGCCATGGCCACGACTGAGCAACTTCATGCATGCGCAGGCTGCCGTCATAAACACTACCTCACATACAAACACTAATGCATTTAAACGCAAGCATGAAGACCAGGCAGCTCCCTACCCCTATTCCCTTGCTTCATCACCTCTTCCTCCATTTACTTCCTCAATTTATCGAAGAGGGCTTCAACCCCATCATTCTACAAGAATTAATCAGATCAGATTTCTTGAGTAGCATTACCTCCATTTGCCCTACTCAAGAAAGATCAGACATGGGAATGGACAGCTTTCACACAGGCAATCTTTGAGCAGTTAAAGGTAATATTTTTGCAAGAGCATGTCATTTATAATCTGGTGCAAGGGAAAAATTTCCTACTCTATACAGATGCCTCTGATTATGCTCTTGGGTGAAAGTAAATCCAAACTCATAAATCAAGAGTGGAAAAAACCATTGCCATGGCCAGTCGAACCATGAATTCTGCAGAGGAAAATGGCACAGTGTCTGAGAAAGATGCATAGGCAATTATATGGTCACTTACCAAATCCAGTGATCTTTTACAAGGTGAGAAGATTTTGACAGACCACCAAGCACCAACATGACTGAAGTCGGGAAAAATTTTTGGTAACCAGTTAACCAGGTGGTGGCTCTTATTACAAGAATATGATATAAAAATCCAGTACATCAAGGGATCAGAGAATATTGCAGCAGACTACCTGAGTCATATTCCTGAAAATTTGAACGAGACTACACCTGCTAAGAAGGGACCTAAGAGTTCATAGTAGCAAGCCATACTATAGTACGTGGGAGACCAAATAATAAGTTACAGCAACATTTGGAAAACTTCAGCCTGCAACAAAATGTTTTTGCAGCAGTGTGTTGAGCAAGCTATCACAGTTACCTCAATATGATAAGCTTCACAATACTTTGTGTGTGTCATCTGGCAATGTTTTGTTCCATTGCGATGCCAGCACCCGAGGCATCTGCTTCAACTAACTTTTTACTCCAAGAATTGGCATCCTCCTTGTTGGCTCGGCTCCCCTCCTAATTCCTCCCCTGTTCTCAATCACCTGATTTCCCCTCCCTCATTGCATCATATGTTTTAATGCTAAGGGGTAGTTTATTTAAGTCAGTGCACTTCTGCTGCTGCCCCTTCTACTCTTCGCCTGTGACTGACCTGGAGCGCCACTGCTATGCTTGGAAATAGCTGATTTGACTTGAGTCAAAATGACGCACCTTCAGTGCCCATCATAAACGAGCAGCCGACTTCATGAAAGTATTATTACGGTGAGTCGTGGAGCACTGGCATAAAGTACGGCTTGTTAAGTATTTTAATATGTGGCATTTATGTGTAGTCAAGGGCATGCGGTAGATATAGTTAATTATTATACATTGTGTTTTGGGCCACCCTTCTAAATTTGGTTTGGAGTAACTTAATTGCTAGTCTGCTGTCTTTCCAATTTTTAGTGTGTTCTTGAAATTGTTTGATAGCTGCATTTTTGTTTGATATGAAAGTATATTGCCTTGCCCCACAACTCATCAATTGGGGCTTAGACAGAATACATTCATTTTAACGTGTCCCTGTGTTAATAACTGGGCTGTATCAAATCCTTCGACTGTCCACTGCAAAGTTAAATAATTTTAGCGCAAATTTTAAATAATCTATTAATTTGTATTTTATTAAGATGAGGCTGTAATGGGCCGAAATGGCTGCCCTCCCCTTATAGATTGCTCACAATCATTGTACTGAAATTAAAGTAGTAAATTATTCCTTGGTGCTATTAAATAGGAGGCTTATTCGGCCTGCACGGGCCATCTCCTTGGATCATTTATAATATAGTAATGTTTTGGTGAGATAGCTATTAAATGATAAGTAAATGGTTTTATGTAAGTTTGAAAACTAGTATATTTTGTAATATTTGGAATCACGAGGCTTTCCCCAGAGATTTCACGTAACTTATTATGGAAAGTACTGAAGGTTGTCAATAGCATTTTTCACGATTCAACATTAACTGACAATTGTAAAATTACCTTATTCCACGTAATGTATACTGGGTAGTTAATTGCTCTCGCTTGAGGTTTCTTATTGCACAATCATTTGCATTAAATATTATAATTAACTGTAGTGGCAATCATCAACATAAATATTGATTAATATTTTTAATGTTATTATCACAACTACCTGAGTTGAACACTAACCTTTTGATTTAAGAGCAATTGTATAAAGATTATATACGTTGTGAATTGTCTAGTCACTTTGTCAGAAAATAAATGCTCCCTTTAAAAAATGTCATGCATTATTTATTAAAGATTGTTTTAAATGTATTTATGTGAATCTGAGGTGCTGTAAACATTTGATAAATACATTTCATATTGAAAGGTGAATGTGGTGTTAAGAAATTATTTATACGGCACACTATCACAGTTCTAATGAGAAAGAGTTTGATAGTTATTGAAAGCCAGTTATCCTGCAAGCCATTTCTTTAGCTGTTGTACAAGAAATTCACTCATGTTTTGGCCACCTTAAAGATAGTAAGCTATATGAGTCTATGAGCAGACAAATGTATTGCCCAAACATGCAAAAACTATGCTCAGGAGAACTTGCTAAGAAACTTCCAAGTCGTCATTCCCAAGACTCGCTTGCAATTGTGTCAGTAGACATTTTTGAACCATTGCCTAAGTCTAAGGCAGGTGAGCAATATGTTTTTGTAATATCCAATTTATTTTCCAAGTTTACCAAGCTTTATGCTATTGTATATGCAAGAGTTGCTATTTTGTTAGCTAAAGTCAAACTGTTCATTGGGAAGCCTTGCTTTATTCTTTCGGACAATGGTAGGAAGTTCACATACCATGTCTATCAGGAGGAACTGAAAAATTTAAGATATTTTACCTACCACTTCATCTGTAAGCCAACCTCAGTCAAATCAAGTAGAAAGGAAATTAAAGTTTTGGGCACTGTTCTACGCAGCTACTACCATAGTTTGCAACAATCTTGGCGTGATAACATTCCACTGGCTGAATTCATTATTAATCACACTGTGCACTGTACTAGCTTTACCCCATATGAAGTGGTAACCAGTGAGCCATCGGAGACAGTTGCAACCAAGTATCTACCTACAGTGATCAGCACCACACAACTTGACAAGAAGCCACTCATCACTAGTGAAGACCTGTTAGCCCTAAGAGTTTGGCTGAGTCAAGGAAGAGATATCAAAAGTTGTCTAAAATTAATAAATTTCAAATTGGTGAGTTAGTATTGCGTTGTACAAGTTATGTAAGTTCTTTGTGGGACCAAGTAACAGGTAAGCTATTACTGATGTTTTACCGACCTTTTAATGTGACTGAATTGTCAAGGAAAACTGCTATGGTTTATCTATGATGAATGATCAACCATTAGGCAGATATAACATAATGCAGCTCAAGCCCTACAAGAAACCTGAAGTAGTGGTATAAATTTATATATCTGATATATTGGTTTTGTGATGTGTGAGTAAAATATATGGGTCACAGTAAGAGTGATGGTTTTATGGAGGTTTAGACAGAGCTATATCGACGAGAACAAGTAATTTTATAGATCACATAGCGCACTGTATTACTTGTGTCTAAGTAACGACATATCAGTTATGTGTATATTTTGTCATCTGGAGCACCACAAATGTCAGAGTTTATTAGTGTGGAAAGAGTTGTGTATTGTCCCCACGCTTCGTTGATATGTCACATGTGCTGCACTGTAATATAGATTGCAAGCCTGTCTTCGTCTTGTGCTGTTTTGTCTAGAGAAACAATTTGTTTACAACCGACCTACGGCTATCAGTAAATGTCACACGAGCAAGCACCTGATGTCAATGCCATATAATTTTGAGCTGAAGGCCACATACATCAATGTCCACATAATTTATTTTGAAGCCAAGAAAATTCAATTTCTTTTTATTAAGGCCATGAACAGTGTGGGAATGCGAACAGAATTACAATGTGTCAGTCAAAAATTTTCAAAGTATCAAGATGCAGTTGAATTTAATGTGTTTTCACCTACCTTGTATTTGACTCACCTGGAATTTGTAATCCTCATTTATACAGGCCAGGGCATATATTATTTATTTATTCCAGCATGACGGGCCATAATTTTATAAGTGATAGTTTTCTTCTCTCAAATTGTGGGACGAACAATAACGATTTTTCAGTAGTGATTTTTCACCATTTATTTAATGACTCTCCCCTATATTTTATTTTCACTTTGAATTTTCACTTTATATTATTTTTGTTGTTTATATGTGATGTGTTTCAAGTGATTTTGTATTTTCTTGCAATTTCAGTGTAATTGTTGGAGTATGATATATTATTTTGTTGTGTCACATAAGTTTCTTTTGAAAATTTAAGTCATCGTTGAAGTCTTTTTATATCTTCTTTCATTGAATTAGGGATTTGAGGCTACCAAAAGCACTCACAGAGCTCAATTAGTGGTGTTTAGCTTTTGACGGAACCTGAAGAAGAAACTTGCTTCCAGAATATGACGTGACAACATAAACTTATGGTTGTTTTCCAACAAAAACCACGGATGATTGTTGAATTAACATAAGGTGAAATGAGCTTAATAATGCGTTCTCCAATAATTCCGAACGGAGGTAGTAGGACGCCACCACCCATTTGCTTTTAATTTTTGATTGTTGTAAATTTTTTTATTCTTAAATTAATTTACTTTTGATGTAATGATTAATAAATTGCTGCTATACGTTAGATAAGTTCCATGCATTAAGACCCAGTTAATAATTTTTCCTAATGCACAATCTATAAAGAGTATAAGTGTGATGCTAGTCTAAATCCTTTATCCAGCATACTAACATGACCGAGCCATTGCATGTTTTTTCAGTCCA
This sequence comes from Dryococelus australis, assembly GCA_029891345.1. Taxonomy (NCBI): domain Eukaryota; kingdom Metazoa; phylum Arthropoda; class Insecta; order Phasmatodea; family Phasmatidae; genus Dryococelus; species Dryococelus australis. The sequence continues at coordinate 292,411,158 of CM057009.1, read as the reverse complement.
AAGGTTTATCTGGCAAATAAACAATGTAATTATTTTCATGTTAGTATTCAAATCACACTTAAAACTGAAAGTGAATATGATGAGAGTGTAATGAACCTTTTTTGTGAGTTTGCTGGAAAACAACATTATCCCCTTACGCAAGGCTACAAATGCTCTGCAGGAATGACTAGCCTCAAATGCGCAATACTCAATTGATGTATTTGTAATAGCTTTGTAGCCATGCTGGGTTACCTCCACTAAAATGCTACAAAAACACTAGTGGGCATAACCCCAAACCTGTCACAAATAGAAAGCTTCGAGGATCTAGTTGTGTAGGCGTGACCTCAAATAAAATTTAGTAGCAATGAGGCAGAGCCAAAATTCCCACTCAAGCACCCTTCACATGCATTACAAATAGAAAAATAATTATTAGTGAATACCACAAAATTATGTAATTTATGAATTTATAAGTAAATGAGCAAAGTATTAAAAAGGAAAACTCATGATTTCAATGAGATGAAATAACCGAATTATATTCTCTGACTCAATATAAATTAACAACAACAATAAATCTCTAATGTAAAACAAAATTAATAATTGAATAATACTTTGGTTCTGAGTAAGTTTTCTTTGTGTTACATTATTATATATATTAAGTAAAATTGACTTATGGAATCCCACAAAAATTTTAATTTAAAATTAAAATTAAATTCAAAAGAAATTTAGTTTTGACTAACAACACATTTTTCACGAAAGAAAGAAAGAAAAACAAAGTTAACAAGACATTTTCAACAAATTTTTGTTTATGATAGGTTGACTGAAAGTTAACAAAAGGTTTTAATTTAAATAAATAATTTAATTAATTACAGCACAATGAGCAAAATAATGTAGTAATTAAATTCTTAGGTCACGACTTGGCAACAGTCTTCAAGTTCCTTATGCACATGCTGAAATAGGTCTGCAAGATTGACTTTCCTGGTATGTGCCCCAACTTCTAGATATTCCCTTTGCCAATGCCAGCAAGCTGTTAGACATTATAAAACTGCATATCGCATGAAGAAGCTGCAAGGTGACTTCAAGGGAAACTCGCCATGCCTTGGCAGTAAGGAATCACAATGGCCTCAGAGCAGCACGTTCATCGATCAGCAAGGCAAACCGCTGCAAAAATTAAATTTAACGCACAAAATAAAGAGGCACAGGCCCAAAAATACTTTAATGAGGCGACGAAAAACAAACCCAAAAATAATCACTCAACAAAAGCTGTATATACTGTGTGATTACACCATGTAGATAAAAGTAAGCCGCAGCTTAATAAGCATACATAATCACGCCATCACAAGATGTTCATGAAGAAAGCAGAAGTGGGCGTGTTCAGAAAATATTGGTTATGCCCACTGTTGTCGTGTGGATTAAAAAATCACGGATACAAATAATTTTTTAAGCTGTATTTTACATTAATTCCAAAAATACATGATAAACTAATTTTAACAGAATGAAAACAAAATAGAATATTATTAACAGCAAAGCGTTTACATATATACTTGTCACAAATGGATATTCCATAACAGAATTTACTGTTATTTTAACATTTAGTATTTAACATTTTGATTGGCTGAAGCACTAACTAAAATGTTTTAATTGGTTGAAAAAGTGGTTTAAACCAAATCAGTATAATTGGTCACCTATAAATTTAAAACTGAAAAGCAACTAAATCACAGAGTATTGATAAATGAATTATTTATCATAAAATTAAATTAATTAATTACAGAAACAATGACCAAAACAATATTATTTCACATTGCTTTACACAAAAAATGCAAAAAAAAATTAGGCGCTGGAAGAGAACACAAAGGGCTTTGCCATGAAAACAAAAATATTCCCAGAAAGGGAAAACAAGTTAAAAATAAATAAACGAGTGCCAACAAACGGCATAGCTTGGAGTCAATTTCGCAGATTCCTTAACGCATAAAAACTTGTTTCTTGTGTGTGAGCAGTAGATGAATGGTATTTGTGTGACAAAATACTCCTTGGTACTGCAATTTAGAACCATTTTCACGAGCAGCTCATCGACCGACCAACATCACAACAGAAGTATTCCCATTACAGTTGGAGGAGAGTGCTAGATCACTTGCTGAGCGTGAAAGGAGATGCAGAGTAGCCAACTAGATTGGAGCAAGCTAAGCATTTTATCTACAACCATGCACATTATGCTTT